>WBMZ01004621.1:0-140405 GCA_013400975.1 Atrichornis clamosus | reverse complement strand
GCCCCTGCTCGGGGCTGGGAGGGGCGGGGGCCGGGCGGAGGCCGGCCGGCAGGATCGCGTCTCGGGGCGAGGCGGGCACCGGCGTGCCGTGCCCCGGTCCAGGAGCGCCCCTGGGGCCGTGGGACGCTGCGCTCCCCGCGGGCCTCGCCGCGCCTCCGTGCCCCCTCGGCGAGGCGGTCCCGGTTGCACTTTCTCTGGAGCGCTGGGATGCGGAGGGTTTTGTCCCCGAGCGCTCCCCATCCCGGCGCGGCACCGGGCAGCCCATGCGAGGGGTTGAAGGGCTTACGGGAGCCGGAGCCCGACCGATGCGCGATGCCGGCAATGCCGACCGAGGGCTGCTTGCGAGAGGAGAGGGTTTGTCGCATGATAGTCATGGCTGCCCAGAGCCGGCTCCTTAATCCTCTGAAGCGACTTCAGAGTCCGGAGCCAGCTTCTGCCTTCGTGTGCGTGTCTCAGCGCGGCTGGCCGCCGGGCCACCGGGCCGGTGTGCAGCCGGGCAGCGTGCGACGGGAGTCCCCTGCCCCTCGGTGCCGCTGCCCAGTCACCGGCACGCCGGCGGGCAGCACGGCTGCCGGGGGCCCGGCTCGTACCTGTTAGCCGCGGGCTCTGGTCCCCGCCTGCCCGCGGTGCCCTCCCCGCGTGTGCGCACAGCCGTGCGGGCACTGTGCTGCTGGGGGAGGCCAGTGACTGAATGCGCGGGGCCAGATGTCGAGCACAGTCCAGACGCCCCGAAATTCTCTGTGCCCTTTTTATTGCTTGCACGTGCACAGGTCTCCAGCACAGCCTGGTGATGCCTTTGGTTATGAGGGGCAGGTGTGTGCGAGGCCAGGGCAGCCCTTTCTGGCCCCGTGGGTGACAGCCGGTGCCCGTGGCGTTGGCAATGGGCACGGCAGGCATTATGGGGTGACGGGGCCATCCCGAGCTCTGCGGCTCAGGTCTGAAAGCCTCCTGTTTGGGGCATGAGACATCTGCCCCCTCCAGCCCCCAGATGGTTTCCAGGCCATTAACCCCAGTGTTTGGCCTTGCGAGTCCTGGTTGCGGAGGGGGAACGCTCCAGAGCAGCCCGTAGTGGGGGGGCTGGAGCAGCTGATGGGCTAGGGCCTGCTCCCTCCCTCGTGAAGCACTTTCTTTATCAGAACAGATGTTTTCCCAGATCTGGCCCCAGCGAGGAAGGAGTGGCTGCCCCCGGGCTGTGCGGCTGGGGCTGCCCCGCAGCATGTGGCAGCACATCGCCCAGCATCCTTCAGCCATTAACTGATTAACCTGCTGCTCCTGGAAGCCTGGGCTGTCTGTATCTAATCAGATGAAGGCCAGGGTTTCCCAAAGGGCCATTTCTCCAGAGCCTTTATGCCCACCCCTATGTCATGAGAAACCTCCTCGCCTCTTGCAACAGGAGTAGCCACCGAGGAGTCTGAAGGACCTGATGGGGATGGGAGGCTGGAAAGGCAATGCCCAGAGGTGCATGTCTCAGCAAGTAGCACCCATCAGAGAACTGCCTGCTTTGTCCAGCTCCACTTGTCCAGGCACGATTCTGCCATTATCTGAAGAAACAGGGATTTCCAGGGAAGGGTTGAGGGGCAGTCCTGAAGCCAGAGTCTCTCAGAGTCACACATCTCGTGTAAATCACAGACTTAAACCCTGATGAAGCAAGGTAGCCAGGACTAGAGAGCTGGGGTAACATCAGGCTTTGCTTTGCAGGAAAGGCAGTGGGGGTGGAAGAGAGGGAATGTGGCTTCCCCAGAGCCGGAATGTTTGGCATTTGCTGCACCCCAGCCACTCTTCCTCCATCTCCATGGGGGGTTCTTGGTGGGAGGGAAAGCCTGAGTAGAAGGGAGTTGCTTCACCTCTTTCTGCAGCAGCAGAAGACGAGCTTGTCCCAGGGGATGCATGTCATCTCTTACAATGAATGGCTTAAACCCCAGCACGCTGTTGGTCTTGCCTCAGCAGGCTCCCATGCTGTGCTTGCAGCATTTAGATACCACAGTCAGTGATGTGATCAGTATCTGGGGCTAGGTGGGGATGCCATGGCTCTTCTTGCCACAGCTCCCCTAGTTCCCCCTTTGGCATGCTGGAGACCAAAATGGCTTAGTGAAGGGTTCAACCTACTTGTCAACCTGGTTCTGCCCACGGGGATATAGCTTTGGCCAGTTGTGCCAGCTTGACACCGCTGAAGGGTTTTCCACGTGCTTTGCCCTCCTCTGCTTGCAGACCCCAGGAATGGTGAGCTGGTGGGGTGTGTACTGCTGCTGCTCTTCTCCTGCAGTGTCCCAAGTGGGCCAGATTAGAAAACTTCATCCTCAGCAAGTGGTACAGCACAAAGATGTGTGTGTGCCTCTGCCATCTGAGGTCTGCTGTGCAGCATGGCTCGGATGTGGCGGATGATGCCTTTGCTCCAGCCGAGTGTGAGTGGAGGAGCTGAGACAGTGTGTGCACTCAGTGTGTGTGCTCTGCCATCTCCTCCCTTGGCTGCTGCAGCAAGTCCTGTGCCCAGGCGGGGAGGAGGGGCCCTGGAGGCCAGGGCTGCGGCATGGTGACAGATGACGGTTTCCCTGCATGTCTGGAGTGTGGGCAGGATGTGGGGTGACACAGAGGATGTGACTCGCTCTCCAATTCCCCCCTAAGGAGCAGGAATGTCATAAGCCAGGGTTAAAGGAGACACTTCTCCCATCCTGTCCTGCACTCCAGTTGGATTGGCCAGCCAGCACTGTCCCATTGTCAGTCTGCACGTAGCTGCAGAATCCAGTGGAGTCACCAATGCCGTTCTCCTTCTCATATGCCACTGACCTAGAAATGCTGGCATTTTAAGTGTTAAACAGTTTTTCTCACTGCTCTTACAGTGAAATCCAAAGCTTTTCATCTGTGTTGTAAAATAAATCCCCTGAAGTTCTTAAGCTTTCTGACATGGGGAGAGAAAGGCGGGGGAATTCTGTGCTCATGTCCTGCATGGCTGTGGTGATTGGAGCTGTCCTCTCTACAGCTGTCATGGTTTTCACTTACTGTTCCCCATCCTTGCCATCCTTCCCTGGCTACAGCCCTTCTTTTCTTTGTGACCTGGGACATATGCCACGGAGACAGGGAGAGGATCCATCTCTTCCAGGGACACATGCAGACCAGTAGGGAGCCTCAGAGCCAAGGCCATGGAGGAGTACAAAGGCTACTGGAGTTGCCATCATACATGCATCTGAGCTGCTTTCTTGGTCCCAAACTGAGATAGGGAGCAAGTACCTCTGCCAGGTTTCTCTTGCTCTGGCAGCTTTGCCCTGACTGCTGACTACTTAATGCAAGCGGGAAGTGCCTGACTACTCCACAAAGCCATCAGTGGGTCTGCAGTGTGGCCCTTTACTGGCTGCATGACACTCAGCTGTCCTTCGGGCATCTAATGGCTTCTTAGTCCCAGTGTAAACTCATGTGTGTAAACATTTGCAGGCAGGGTACATGGGTAAGGAGAAGAACTGAAAGGACTTGACTGTGAATGCATTTTTCCAGTGTGGAGCGTGCCGGATTCATGGGTGCAGCAGGTACAGGACTGGTCTGATTTTTGGTTGCGCACGCAGTTCTCACCAGCTTTGGGCTCTCAGTTGAAGCTGCCTGGATGCATCATCCAGAGCTCTGTGTCCCCAGGGAGCCCAGTGGGGTTGTGCTGGGTGGGAAGGGTTCATATATGGCATGGTGGATTAGGTTTCTCAACAGCTTGGTTCGCCCTCCTCATGCTGCCTGCAGTTGGGAGAAGGAGTTCCTGTGAGACAGGAACATGGCCAGATGTCTGGGAGAATCTACCCAGAGACTCTTGTCTGAGATGAGGGAAATGGTTCAGCTGACTTGGATGATGCTGACCATGAGTGATGTGCTGTCTTTACAGATAACAGTAAGCTGAATGTCCATGTGTTAACAACCATTGGCTTAGGAAAATGCAATCGTGGAAAGAAAAGGTACATGGAGCATCATCTTCTTTAGCAGTGAGACTGCTCTTTGAAGAAGTATTCCAACCAAGCCTGTCTCCACCTCTCAGGAACGTGTGCTTTGCCAACTTTCCCTGACAACCTCCCCTCACTCTACCGAGAATATTGTGACCTCTCAGAAAAGAGAACCCATAGGGATTAGAAAGAAACAGAGAAATGCTGACTATTACATCCATCTTGTATATATAAAGCTCTGTGTCAATACCAAACAAAGCAACCCCTCTCTGTTTAATTAGCCAATGTAGTTCAGCTAAAGAGAAGTACCACTGTCTTTGCAGATATATCCATGCAGCTAGTGTATGGAAGTTCCTACACACAGAATCTTCCATCCCAGCTGCATCTCCCCTAAACCATTCAGAGTGATAAAGAGGCAGATACAAGACTAAAGGGCTCGACTGCCCTGTTCTGGAGCAGCAGTTGCAGGGAAGAAAGCTCTTGTGCCAAAGGTGACATGAAGAAGTGTCTGGCGGAAGAGAGGGAGTCCTGCTAGCTCCCTCCTTAGGGCGTTCATCTGGAGCCAGGCTGTGTGAGCGGTGACCTTGTCAGATCCCATCAGCAGCGAGAGGGTGGGCTGGCACAGGCTCTCTGTGAGAGCCCCCACATGAAGGGAAGCCTGGTTGCCCTGGGCCAGCCTGCAGCTGCCCCATCGTGGCCTCCAAAACCACCTTGTTCTGCTCTGGTTTCACTTCTGGCTGCACTCACATTTAACATAATAATCACAAATGTTTTGCAATTTCTTTTTCCCATTTTGCTCTAAGGAGAATATGTGAACTATCTAAATATGATAATTAAGACTGAAACTTGTGAGAGGCTGGATTTCTTGGTTATCCTCCAGTTACCCTAAACTCCACAGTTCTGCCTCCTCATTTCCGTCTTGAGATCACCCACAGTTCAGCAGTGCTGTAGAGCCAAGTCCCAGGAAAAACACCCATGAAGGGCCTGTCTGCCATGCATTGCTTGGCACAGTGCCTGGGGGACCCTGGGGTCCTGTCATTACAAATGCAGTAATTATCACAGCAACGGAGCTGGTGGTGGGGCCTGTCATAGATCCAGTGATCAGTCTATTCGATGAGAAGGTGGAAATTAGGGTTAGGACCACAGTGGCATATTAATCCTGTTTATTCCTGTTACTTGCATCTTGAACCAATGATGAAGATTTGGCTGAATCACACTTTCTAGAAGGGCTTCTTATTTCTGGAGGATCCCCCGCTTTTTGCAGTTTCTTCAAGTGGTTACACAACCTTGTTTTAAAATAAATCCTGCTTCATTTCTAAAGTGTCTGGCAGATCCATCCGGTTTTGGGTCCTACTTTTCTTCTGCTTCATGAGAGTCACTGTGTCCCAAATAACTTCTCTGTCTGCAAAAAATTATCCTCCAGCACCGGGTTGCCTCCGGGTTGCTGGCAAAGGTGAGCGAGCAGGTAGCAGAGCAGGGGTCCCAGTGCTGCTGGCTGCTGTGTCCTCTCAGCAGGGTGTAGTTAGCTGAGGAGGCAGAGACGGAGGTGAGGTTTGCAGCCCACATGCTGCTCTAATCCCCCCACTATCAGTGTCTGGGCTAGACAGGTCAGCCCTAGCTCTGGCAAATCTGCATAATGACATTAACATCTTCACAAATACTTTTGCACTACAAGGGATTCTTCCGAATAGCAAAAATGACTGAGCCTTTAATGTTGTCTCTGGAAGGCTTCTTTCTCGCACCTCAAAGCATAAGTAAGCAGTAAACTTCCTTACTCCTGTTTATATATCCCAGACATGCATCGGCTCTTGTTGCAACCAAACGTCCTGGGAGTTTCTGCTCAGCAATTCGCAATCCTCTTTGGGTCTGTGACTTTCCAGAAGACATTCCTCTGTTTGAAGTGCTCCTTGCATTCCTTCTCTCCTGACATGACCTTTCAGTTTGGTTGTGCTTTAATCCTGTTTTGTTCTAACAACTGGGCTGTGGAATCTACACTGCTCTGATGGTCTCATCCTTGTGGGTACTTACCTACCAGATGTTGGCATTTGCTAGTACTGGCAGTAGTACTTTAGATTTTAGGTCCTTGATGAGAATACAAAATAGTACTGACCTTGTCACTGCAGACGTTTGTTGGAAGCTCCCTCAGTTAGTGATTTTCCCCATTCATAACAACAGTTTTGAGATCCATTTGCTGCTGTTTGCTCCTCAAGAGCTGACTTTTACTAGGGTACTGTGTTCTACATGACCAGTGTCATGAGCCAATCACAGTCCTATTATCTCTTATGCTTGGATGCTAAGGAAGAAGGAGCCCTTTTGACTAGACTTCTTTCTACGTGTTGACTGGCACTGGACAACAGTTAAAGCCAGAGTATCCTTAAGATGAAACAGCTGAGAGCTAAACCTCTGTATTTTCCCTGGGGTTCTCATACTAAGCAACCCATGGTTACTTGGGATAATCCTGCTATCGCTCCCATTTAGGCTCTGACCCTTTCAGTCTCTTGGAATTTCCTCAGCATTACCAGACTTCTAAAAAATTAATATCAGCTGGTGAGAAACTTTATTGGACAGATCTCTGGGAAATTTTGGACCTGTTGATTTAAAAAATATTTTATGTCCTTTCCATTTACTAATATATGGGAAAGCACGTCAGCATTGCAGTGTGATGCAAGAGGGGTGCTTTCCAGAGATGCTTGTTAAAAACTTGTGTATGACTCCATCATCATGGCACCAAGTTCTGGAACTCTGCCAGAGTTCAGGAAGCGTTTGAACAATACTCTTGGGCACATGGTGTGACTCTTGGGGATGGTCCTGTGCAGGGCAGGGAGCTGGACTCGATGATCCTGGTGGGTCCCTTCCAACTCAGCATATTCTGTGCTTCTGTGATGACTCACAATGCTGCCGTCCACATCTGGTAGTTGGATGCTGCTACCAGCACACACCTTTGTACCCAGTCATCTTAGAAAATAGTGAAACAGAGACTGTTCTGTCTTTACTGTCTCCCAACTTCTTTTTTTACATGGGTTGTTTCCCCCATTTTTTCCCCACTTTCACACTTACTTCAGGTGGACTGACACTGCATCCCAGCTCAGAGGCACTCCACTTGCTTTCTGTGTGGTGTTTGAAGAAAGGACACTGAGGACGAGCAAACACCAGGGAAATGTCTCACATGAGGAACTTTAAAAACCTGAGATTACTTTATTAGTGAAATGACAAATAGGGGGAGACATGGCAAAAGAGCAGAAAATAATGGATGAGACAGAGAAGGTGGATTGAACTCCTCTGTGCCTCTACCTCAGACCGCAAGAAAAAGGGATTTTCTGCTTCACAGTGATGAGACTGGTTTAAAAGCGTACGTTTCTGTATAATGTGTGAGTAGATGGTGGAACTCCACAAGGCAGGGGGTTATTGAAGTTGAGGATATGGTAAGATGCAAAAAGGTATTGGACACAATTCCACATTATGCATAATAAATGTTGCAGAAGAAATACTGTTTCAGGCCTCTTATCTGAGATTTTAACAACATGCATGGCACTGTGGCTGCTTGGTGACAGACTGCTCTACTCTTGTGGCTTCCTGAGGCCCTGAGCTATATTCTGTGGACCTTGAAGACTTTTCAGCTGTCCATCAGCCCAGCCTCACCCTTGAAGCCCTTGGCCAAATTTGTGAGAGGGAACTGCAAGGAAACTGCCTCACTATATATCTGTGGCAAAAGGGAAAGGAGACCCAAAGCAATGTCTAAGTTGAGAGCAGGGCAAGGATGCCTTTTCACTTGCTAAGTTTGGAGCTGCAAACTGGTGAAGGCCAACCTGGGCTTTAGCACATGCCATATTTCTTCTTTTCTTTCAGTACTACAGAGGAGATGTGGGAAAGCCAGTGTTGTTGTGATGTGACAGCGACTACGCATCTTTAGATATCCATGTGAGTGCCTAGGGAACAACTAGGTTTTAATTCAGTTCCTAATTGAAGTTTTAGGCAGAGAAGAGCTTGTTAAGAAGGCATGAAAGTGGTGTTTACTTTTATGAACATAATGAAATGTAGTATGCATTTTCAAGACTGGTGAGAATTTCCCAGGCAGTTGCAAACTCTGTAGGACTGTTGCTTCACCTGAGAAGGGGAGTGACTCCACTGCCCACAGTGAATTGCAAGGGGTAGCTCATCTCAAACTGAGACTGGAGATATCGTACAGTGAAGTCTGGAAGGAATCACACCTGTTTCCTTTCTGTGCACCTTGTGCTCATGGCAAAGGGCAGATCTGAAGTGTGTGAAAAGAGCTGGGGGTTTGCTCCCTCCACTCCTCTGGCAAGGAGTTGGTGTGGTTTCTGTAGTATATAGTTACTCCTTTGAGAAGATCAAGAATTACCTCCATAGATCAGGCATTTCCTGGGAGATATTTGAAATTGGGAGATGTTGTGGAGAGTGAGAAGCTGTGCAGCAGCCAAACCGGGGGAGGAGAGAGGAAGAGAACAGATTGGAGGGGGAGGCAAAAGGGGAGTGGGAAGCAGTGCACATACATCAGTGACCAGAAGTGACAAACTTTTCTTACATGATTTAAAATGCACAAGCCTTTTCCTGATACTGCTATTCTGCAAAGCTGCTGGCAGACAGGGCTCTGCTCCTTAATTAGCGAGGAATGGTGCTGCTAATTGACAGAACTAGAATGAGTCATGGGCCCAGCCTGGGCTGCAGCTCTGGAGCAGCAGGACCCATGGCTGCAGTTTGTGCTCAGTGCTGTGAGCCCTGCTGGCTTACAGAGGCTGCCTAAGCTCAATGAGCTGCTCTGTGGGAGTCGTGGGGCCAGACAGGTCCAATCCAGTCCCTTTTTTGCTCTGCAGTGGGCCTTACAAGAAGTAGACTTTTGTTTCTGTTATCCCTACTGCTGTTGCAGGTATTGTCCTTCTTCCTAGCTACTCCCTCTTGGCTACTGCCAACTGAGCTGTTGTTGCTTCTGTCTCCCTCACCTGTGGCCTCCCGGGCTGCCCCTCCCTTCCAGCAGCTGGTCCCGGTTTTGCTGATCAGATATAACTCATGGCTTCAGTTCAGACTGACATCAGAAAAACAGCAAAGTTGCATTCCTCACCATATGGGTCTAGGCTGCCAGGGACTCCCCCTCCCCACCAATCTTATATCCATTAGCTGAGGCTCTTTATATTTGTCCTATCACTTATTCATGATCATCCAGATCAATCTGTTGAAAAGTGCATTTATTGAAACCTGATTCCGTCTTTGTCTGGATTGTGAGGGCCTTTCTAGCCCAGTCTCTGCCTCGTGGTTTACAACCACAAAGCCCACGGAGGCTGGGAAGAGAGCTGTATTAGTGCAATACTGCTAGGAGAGTCTTTTCTATGCCTGGAAACATGTGGATGCATCGCCAGGAAAAACACAAGACTTGGATGCCCCGTACCCACTGAACAGCCTCAGTGTGCTAGGAGGACAAAGGTATGTTATGTGTAGAGTACTTGTAGTTGAAAACTTCTAGCACCCACAGAGATATTTGTCTTAGACTCTCAGTGCAGTACATTTTTGAGACATCCCTGCCCCTTGCAGAATGGCTGATTGGGAATCGTTACCTTAATCAAGGCACTGCAAGAGCCTCTCATAGTACTGTGTTTGTAGGTAGATCTGGAGGCTGAGACAGTCAAGTTTATTCAAAAAGAAAACATTAAAAACATCCTGTAATGGAAATAGCAACAATTGTGTGCATGTTTCATACACTGAAAGGTGTCTTCGAACCAAAACCACTTTTCCTCTCTGAATAACTTCTGGAAAATGGATGGAGCTGTGCTGGTTGTAGCCCCTGGTGAGCGTGCTGCTCCTGGGAGTTGTGTAGGTTTGTGCACAAGGGGGAATGGGACATCTGAGTGCACTCAGAGAGGCGGCACTGCTGTGTCCTGAAGTTCAGCTGGGGAAACTCATTCTTGCTCGTGCCTGGGAAGAAGCAGCTTTCAGAAGAGAGAGGACATCCTGGGAGAACATGAAGATTCAAGGGTAGTCCAGAATACACAACTCGGGAAAACAGAATATGAAGACTTGTTTCTGAAGAGTGGTACAGTTGTGGAGTAGGAGCTTTCTCATGTCAATCCCTGAATGTGTCTCTTGCTGGGTTGGGAGGCCCTGGAGAGGCCAAGGTTGTGGCTTGTCCTCTGGAGCTTACCTTGCTGTCTTCAGTAGCTGGATAACTGATGAGAAGGGTGTAGCTGGTGTAGCTCTGCCTTGATGCATGGGTGCTTTTCTGCTGCAGTAAGGGCCGTGTGCTGCCTGTCTGCCTCTCTGCCCATTCCCTGGGTACAGCACACAAGATCTCCCTTATTCTCTCCCTGCTGGCACACAATACTGCACCTGCAGAGGTGAGATACACGCATGTGAATGCAAGAGAGCACTTCTGGTTCCAGTCAGTCTAAAAAAAAAAAAAGCATAGAAGGCCAAATAAATCAGTGGCTTCAATTGATTTTTTGATATCATGAATGCCAGGAAATGTTATTTATTTCTGAGTCTAGGATCCCAAAGTGCCATGTGTTATTTCAACAGAGAAAAATGACATCTTAGCCTTTACTGTGCACAGTGGAAGGCATCATGGTGTGACAGTGGGCCAGTACCGATGAAACACTGCTCTCTGTGTGCAAGCAACTGTATTTTCTACATTATAACCCCATGGTATGGGATCAGTTTTCAGGATTGTGCTTTGCTGTGCACTTTGTGGCAAGGCCAGTTCATGGACAGATCGTTACTGAGGCCTTAGGAATGAGGATGCTGGACTCAGAGTTTGTTTAACATCTGAGTGACCTACGCTTGATAAAGGAACTGGTACGTTACTACTTTGTTCTTCCTCTCAGTTCCTGCTGTTGTTTTCGTTAAAGCCAAAGCAAGACCCCTAATAAACTCTTAGTAAAAGAGGAATTGGGAGGGGATGAGCTATTCTCATTATATAAGGGGCTTCAGTTAACTGTATGATCACTATTCAGCCAGCTTTATTCGATGAAAAGTGGTTACACAAAATCATCACTGGTGTTCTCTTCAAGTCAGTGATTGCTTGTTACTTCATTTTGTTAAGCTGCTTTGTCTCTGGATGAGGGTGAGACCTATATCCCAGACTGAAAGCTGAAGGGTTTTTACTCTTGTTCTAGAAGAGGAGGGGTTTTCCATCATCTGTTGTGCCTGTGGGAGCTGAGACCACCCAGAGCCAGCAGGTCAGTGATGGGCAGGGCTCGGTCCTACTGACCGTGCTCCTCCTGTGGAAGTTCAGCCTTGCTGCCTGGCAGTTTGTGGAAGTTTTCTGCTCAATTTAGTCCTTTCTACTGATCAATGAGATGTGTGGCATTGGGGAGAGGGGAGTGAAGTGAGGGCAGTCTCTTTGGTGCTGCCATCTGCTTCTGTATTTAGTCAAGGCTCCTTGGGGAATTTCATGTTTAGAAAAAAGGGCTGGTGGAAGGAGTTACACTAAAACAAACTTGGTCTTTCAGGAAATGGGGGCAATGGCTATGCTGAGCAGAAGTTACAATAATTATTTGCTCTGTGGTTCCTTTTCTCCCTGTCTCAGCACAATATTCTTTTTGGAAATGGCCTAACTGGGTGCAGTTATTCTGCTGTGCAGAGGCAATTGCTGTTGTATAAACAGCTACAACATCAAAGTAAACTGAAGTAAATAGTTCTGGGCAGCTGAAATACCACAGTGCCTGGGAGTTTCAGCATGTTGTCTTCTACTCCTTAGCAGCACACAGAAGGCTCTACCATAAGTTTGTGTGGTATTGTACAAAAAACCTACGTCCCCTTTTGGGAGTATTTATTAATACTTTTGCACATGGACTTCTGCTGGGAAAGGGATCTAGGGCAGTCTGACTTTTACATAATTTCTGTGTGTTGAAGATATCAGAGTGATCCCATTGTCCATCTCCCCTCTTTTTCCTTCTAAATGGTCCTATTAATTAACAGTGTTCATGCTGATGGATTGTCTCTTCTGTGTCAGGTTATCAACTGCCTGTAACTCCAAGTTAATTTCTGAGCTCACGGAGTGGAAAGTCTGTGCGAGCTGGACTCCCCTGGTCTTCAAGGACAGACCGTGTAGGGTGCTGTGACCATGACACACTCCCATAAGCAGGGTGTGTGTGGGGGGTGCAGGCTTGTCTCCTGATTAAACTGCGCTTGCCTCAGGCTCTCGTCTCTGTCATCCTGGGTTACTGGTGTCTGAGGGCACTGAAAGGCACTGCTGGGGATGTTTACACTAAGTGTCTTGCAAAAGGTTTTCGTTCATCCCACTGTTGGAAACTCTAGGCACAATCTTGCTGACTCTTTGCTCTATACCATGGTGGTAATTGGAGTCTTCGGTAAAAATAGCAAAAAGATCTTTTAGTGCATGTTCCTGTTCATATGTTTATGCAGAATAGTCAGAATGTGATTTGGGAACTTGGTGATTTCTCAACAGCAGTGTCTTGCCCAGATGCCTCAGGACACTTTGTTTCAAGCATCAAGAATTTCAGAAAACATAAGAGGATGCCACAAAGTCCTTTATATAGTTTCTCAAAATCTGTATTTGATGCATTGTTCATACCAGCTCTCTGAGGTCTTGACTACGTAACATAAAATTACATTTTTTCTATTTTTATTTGTCAGTGGCCATGAGGATGATCTTTGCAGACCATGCATGGGTTTAGGTGCTGATCAGATGCACTGGTGCTTTTCATTCACTTGGTGAGGGGAAATTAATCTGCTTGCTGTGGAAACTCCAGCACAGCAGTAAAGCTAGAATTATGTATGCCTCTTTTACATGTCATTAAACCCAATTCTTTTATTGGGAGGACTGGAGGTTGGCCAATAGGTGTATCTTCTACAAAAAGGAAAATCCAGGGTACAGAAATGTTTAAAGTGACTAAAGTAGTTTAAAACTAAAAACAAATCATTAAAAATAGAATTAGTGTTCCACATTCTGTATAATGTAATATAGAAATACTATTCCATCTCTTCCAACATATTAAGCCTAGAAGCAAAGAGCTAATGGTACTGATGGGATTAAGAGGGTAGGAAGGTCTTAAAGCCCATGATCAATAATTTAGGGACAGAAAAAAAAATTAGGAAGAAAGTAAGTCTGTGAATCGATGAAAGGCAGGATGGCCTTAATGTCACTCAACAGCTGAGCACTTTGGATTTTTCTCAATATATATCTAGGCAGAGTTTATGTGATTTCTGTGGAAAGACATGGAACTGATTAGTTTGCAATAACTAAAATGTGGTGTGACTTTCTGAAGTAATTCCAAGTCATGCTTGCCCTGAGTTGCCTTCATGCTCCAGCACTTTCCCTTGTACCAGGTCCCACAGGCAGACAGGGCAGAACAGGACAATCCAGCAAACTTATTTTCCCTACTAGTCTGGTAGGCAAGCTATGAGATGAGATGAGCTCTGCCCTGCAGATCCATGCGCAGAAATCTGGTTTTGTGCTCAGACTTGTCTTGAGAGACACTGAGCAGTTTAAGATGTTGTAGTGTATGTGAAATATACATAAACATATGTAAACATCAGTGCATATATACCTCAGACATGGGGGTCATCATGTACACCAGTATATATGTGTATATACATATATACATCAGATACATCAGGGAAACACTCAAGTCGTGTCATTTACCAAAGGAAACTCTTGCAAGAATTTGCAAACAAAGCTCTGTGAAATCCACTTAGCTGTTTGCTGGTGATTTCTGGAAGCATTTTGACTTACAATGATGCGTGGGTGTATGAAATTGTAAACATGCTTTATTTATATTTTCTATTATTATTATAGCATGACTTTTAATGACCTGCTATTCAAAGTTTGAAAATATTTAGACAGTCAAACCAAGTATTCTGTGTGTTTGGATCTTTCCATGACACTATCTATAAAAATTGGTGTTTCCTTACTTTGGCTTCCGCATGAAGCTCATTAAAACTGCTTCTTCTTCCGCTAATGTTACATTAAAAAAAATCAAAACCACTTTCTCTGAAAATGTAAGTAGGATTTACTTAAATATTTTAAGAAGCTGTAGCTTGGAAGTAGCCTCTGAATATGCAGCTTCCCCCAGCTTTCCTTGGGTGTTTGCACCCCTTGTGCAGACCTTGCAGGCTCCAGTTCTTTCTAACGGGATGCCTTCTGGTTTTTGCAGGGTGCCAGGGTATGGCTGAGGGAGCAGGACCAGCTGCAGCCATGCACTGTTGGCTTGAGTGCCAATGGAAACGTGGTCTTCACCTCAGATTATGGCATGGTAAGTGAAGTTTGCATGAGGCTGTAGCCTATACCAGGTTGCAAGATGAACTCCTTGGTTTTGCATGACCATCATGTTGAAAAGTATCAATTGAAATGCTGCAATTCTGTCTGAAAAGTGACCAGGCTCTGTTACAAACTATGCCAAAGCTCTAACAAACATTAAAAAGAGAAGATTGTTCTTTTTGTTCTCTTCGTTTTTCTGCCTACCTCACTTTTCTGGGTTTTCCTTGTGCCATTTGGAAGGAGTTGCATTAACAGCCTGGCAAAACCATTATATTGGCTAAATGCTCCTGGGGAGGAGGCAGCTCCACCAACCACACAGCCCTTCCTGCCCGGATGTGCTTCTTGCAAGCCGTGCCACTGTAAGGGTGGTTGTGCTCACCACCGGCTGCTTCAGCAGCTTTTGCCGTCAGCCCTGTGGGCCAGGGGCACGTGGCAGTGGGCTCCCCGTGTCAGCCTGTGTGCAGGTGCAGCAGTGATGCTCAGGACAGTTCAGCAAGGCAGCCAAGCTCCTCTGAGAGCAGAGCTCTCTGACAGTGATAGGAGCAAGCTTCTTTCCCGCCTGATTTCCAGCCCTGTGCTCCTTTTGGTTCCCTGGTGCATCTGCTGCAGTGCTCGTGGACAAATATTGGTAGGAAGGGACCTCTGGGGATCATCCAAGGCCTCAGTGAGTCAGCTTGGCTGGCTCACTCTGGGAAAACTATTCACTGCCTTCATGGAGGTTCTTGGTGAGTCAGACTGGTGCCTGGTCTGGGGGGAGGATGGGGAAATAAGCAGGACTGTGCCCTCCAGCAGTGAGAATTAGACCTGCTCAGCTGTTCTGGTGAATGGGCTCTGCAGGTGGCTGCTTTGTTACAGAAACATGGACAGGTTTCCTTCAGCCTCTCACCTGCCAAACAAAGGAGGGCACAGGAGAAAAGAGGGTTTAGGACTCTGGTTTGTGGAGTCAGGGGTAGGACTGTCATATTTTTCAGTCTTGCCTTGAAAGGGCTAGATTTCACATTACCATTCTTTTTTAAAGAGTCTGATTTGTTTCTCAGAGATGAAAACTCACTTAGCAAACACAAATTTTTCATCTGGTTACTGTAGTTTCTCAAATCCCTTCTTGAGGAGTTGCTTTGTTTTGGGAGTGCTGGATAGTCACTAACACATTTTAAGGGATCACAGGTAATGCAGCAGCCTCCAGAGGGACAACAAATGGTACTTCTGTGACTCTCCCAGTCCTGTCTCTTCTGATATGCTGCTGTGGCCTTGTAAAATCCTCCCAACCCATGTGGCACCTCTGAAAGGACACCAGAAATCCCACCTTAGAGCCATCTGCATGGGTGCACCCACCTCCAGCCTCTGTCCTGTATGTTGGAAGATATGCTCAGGATAAAGCTGGGTGGCTCAAAGGTGTAAAAAAAGCAGGATTTGGGTTTTTTCTTCTGTGAAACAAGAAACCACTGGTCTGAAGGAGCACATGCTGTATGGCTTATGCAGTAAAAGCACATGGTGATCATTAAAAGGTTTTCTTTATTCAGTGCCTCCCACAACAGCTGTCCTGTATGCTTCCCTCACCTGCCACATTCACTGCTTCATACCTGTAGCAGGGACTGGCAGCCCTACCACAGGTGACAATTCTGATAAATATCTTCACTTTGGGTTGGATCGGCCAGGTGATCCCTTTGAGTTTTAGGACCCCTAAACCAAGTGTTTGCTGTGGCCCAGCATCCCTGCAGCTCTTGCAGCTCTGAGGTAAGAAGTCCAGTCATGCTTCAAAGCTTTTGTCATTTGTTTTCACTTCCTTAAAAACACCTCAAGCAAAAAATCCATCAGAAATGTGATTTGCTGGGAGGAAAGGAGGAGCTGGTGCTTATGAAACACAAAATTGGAAACTGTGATCCAGACGAAACAGGCAAATGCTTTATGGATAAATATAACTTGGATGCCAGGTGGGAGCTTTGCTCATGTGCTCAGGATGGTACTAATGAATGGAATTGCATTTGAGAAGGAATCATTTCTCCCATGCTGAGCCCAGTGAGCAGGGCTGGCAATCCTTATCTTGCCTTGTTTGCTGACCAGGTTTTGCTTTATTCCTGACCATTGCAGGGCCTTGGAGAGAGTTATGGTCATTTTGTTCTGACTGTGGGCTAAAGCTGAGGCAAAGTCAGTGTATCACTGTGGAAAAAGCAGAAATCTTTACCTGGTTTGTGAGGTGCCTGTTGGACTGAAAGCTGACTGTTTTCCTTCCCAAATGAGAAAGATCTGCTTATTAACACCTATAACTTTGTGTGTTATGTATTAGCATGTTGGAAAAGGGATATTCCGGGGGCAACTTTGCTGAGAGATCAGTTTGTCTGAGTTCTCACTTGCTTCAAGAAAAATCAGCTATGATATTTAGCTCAGTATTGCTGAATGCCAACCTGGCATACCCTTCCTGGAACAGGATGATGGGGGAGGTTCTTTGAAATTGCTCTCCTGGCAGATTGCTGGAAGTGTTCAGGAGCGAGCAGTGGGGTAACAAAAGCTTCTTTACTGGGACTCTAAGGGTGGAGCTCATCCTGTTTGTGTCTCAAACCTCTGAGCTCCTTGAAGAAAGCCACAATGACACAGTCTTGGGATGTGTGTCTGTCTTCAGGAGCATGGATGATCCTTGCAGCCTGTTGGTGACACAGAGACTGAAAAAATGACCCTCTTCCCTGGAGGGCAGAGGACAAATTAAAAGTTGACTTTCTCCCAGAGGCAGGGAAGACTTGAAAACTCCTGACCATGTCACAAGTGCCTTCTGGAGACAGAGAGACATCACCTCCCAAACCTCACTGGGGCTGGAGGCTCCAGCCTCTGCCTGAGGAAGGGTGAGCTGCTAGACGTGCAGTGATGTGCGTTAGATGAACCTTCACAGCCCCAGGGACAGGCAGGTGACATCTTGGCCTTGGCTGGGATGTCACTGTGGCATCACACTGCTTCTCCAGGGAGTGTATTTCACCTCTGCAGTGTTTCTGTCCAGAGGGTACCAGAACCCGTGCTCCTAATACACCTTTGTTGCAGTCCTGCCAGAGCACCTGCTTAACTCTTTGTGGATATTGGACCAGACTTTTTTAGAGAGGGATGACTGAATAACACCAATCAAGTGGCTCAAGACAGATGTAACAGGTGATTATCTAAGCCCTACTAATCATTTACTTCTGTGTTTAGGACCCCTGTTCCTCTTCAGGATTCCATTTTTTTCCATGTCATCTACAGGAACAAGGAAACAAGCTCTGACCCATGACTTTTCGTGCGTAGCAGCCTCTTGGCACAGGTGCTGCTAGCTGCCTGATATCTTTTAGGACACTTGTCCACTCAGCTTTTTCTCTAAATGTTTTCTTAATGTTTTTTCTTCTGGCCCAAATGGCTACAAGTGCTGAAAAAGCAGTAGTAAATGAGTAAGTACCAGGCAGATATAAGAAAAGATCACATCATACCATTTTTTGCTTGTCCTCTTCCAAAATTTGTCCAGGTCAGCGGAGAAGAGAGAGCCAGGATCATTTGCTGCCTCATGGTTTGAAAGTGCTGTCCTGATTTTGTTCCTGACAGAGGCCAGTTCATGTTGTGCATCTGCAGCTTGCACTCTCTTCTGAATTTGGTTATCCCATTTTCCCTTCCTGCTTCCTAGGTTCTCTTGTGAAAGTGCCTTAGGTCTCTGCTCTGAAGAAGAAAAAACAAAATGTGGGTTTTTCTTTGGCCGTGTTTGCAGAGTGGGGGTTCTGCTGCTGGCAGTCATAACTTGCTGATACCCAAGAGCAGAACTTGGTGTGGAGGTGATCAAAGAGGCCTGGAGAGAGCCTGTCTGCTGGACTGGGCTTTGTTCTACAGTTTATGAACATGAACTATGTATTTTTAAAAGCCTCCTGGCTGGTGAAAAAAATGGTCTGTGGGGCAGTCTGCCAGTGGAAGAGACCAAGTCCTTGTCATACATGTGTGACTGAGCAGGCCTGGGGTGAACACACCTGGGGGAGTGAGCCAGCTTCTCCCCACCAGCTCCCTCCGGGAACAGAGCTGCTGTTGTGGTTGTGCATCGTGGTGATCTTGTAAAGGGATGCTGTGCTGGGCTATTGCTGCCCTGGCCTGGCAGGGTGCAGGCTCAGAGCCCCGAAGGGATGAGCGCAGGGCACCTGCAGCCTGCTGCAGCTGTGAGCGCCCTGCGAGGGACTCGCAGGGTGGCTCGCTGGAGGGGGCTGGGTGACCTCATTCTGTCTGCAGCCTGCAGCTGCAGGGATGGCCTCTCCCTGGCAGTGACGGCAGCCTGAGCACTCCAGGAAAGTGGGCAGGAGAAACCAGTTAGATCAACGCTATAGATTCTAGTTAGTTCTCTATGGAGCCCGTCAGTTTGCTGCTGGCACCCAGGAGAGCTGACAGGCAGGGATGCAAATGAGGAAGAGACCAGAGGCCTGGGAGACAAGGAAAGGTCCAAGTTTCTTTGGAGGGGAAGTTTCCTTCTCCAGACTGCCTGCATGAAGTCTCCCATCTGTCTATCTTGGGTTTTACCATCTAGCACAGCTTTGGATGCTGGGTGGGAGATGGCACATGGTTGAATCCAAGAGTGGGAAGCAACTGAAATAACTTTTGTGAAATGCCAGCATCGTGCTTAAGGAGGAGGAAAGGAGGGTTGGGATGTGCCTGTGGTGGAGGGGAACTGTCACGTAATCCCAGCTATGTTGAAAGGAGGTGAAGAAGATGACCTGATAACTGACGAGTGGGTTACTGAGGAGGAGGGTGCTCTAGCAGGAAGAAGGATGCAGCAATTGAGGCAAGACGAGTGCAACTGCACAGAGAAGTGAGTACTTCCCAGAGCAGTGATAGAAGTTGATAGGTGTCACTGTACAAATATTTTGAAAGCTGTATTATATATGTACGTGCCATCACACACACAGAATGTCACTACTTTATTTGGCTTCTCATGTGCTTTGCTTTACTTTGCTCTTGAGATGACAAACTCTCCCAGATGCTCTCTGGCTGCTTCTGTGGAGAGTGCGGGGCCAAACTTGGAATGTGAATTAGCTTTCCCTTTACTTCCCCACAGTCAGAGGCAGGATCCCACCTTTTTTTTTTTTTATGAAACACTGTTCCTGGTCTCTTGGGAGCAGCTGCCATCATTGTTCACAGTCATGAGTGCAGTGTGTACTACCTGTCTAGCTTAGTGCAGCTGGAAGCTGGTGTTCTGCTCCTGTTAAGGGGTTTTCTGTGAAAATTAAGTAACCTTGCATTGATTTGTCCCCACCAGTAGTGAAGGTGAGAGGTTGACTCTGTAGCAAAAGAAGGGAGTTTGCCATATGGTTTCTGGACAGAGAGCTCAAATAGGTAGGAAAAGGAATGGAAGGATAACTATAAAAAAAGGGAGCAGATCTGTGCCTTATTCATTTCCTTTTCCAGTGCCAAAGTATAGAGGTGCACGTTTCTGGTGGGAAATCAGACAGTGTGCCCAGGTGTCATGAGCTTATTTGTCTTTCTTCCCATTCTTCCAGGTGTTCCAGTACCCCAAGGCCTCCCTTTCCAGAGAAAAGGTCTTGCCAATGCACCAGACCAGCGTTGATGGGGTAGAAGACATGTCCGTGCTGGGAGATCTGCACGAAGCTGCCATCCTGCTGAACCTGCACCAGCGCTACCAGCAGGGTAACATCTATGTAAGTGCTCAGGCCGGGCCACGTCCCTTCTGGCTAGTGGGTTTTATTGGCTCTAGGGCTGCCACTTTGCATGTGAAGTACTGATGTTAGCCTTGTTTCTTCAGTACTGTTTCTTGTGGATAGGAATTGGTTTTCTGCCTTGCCAGCTCCATCATCCCTGGGAGATCCTCCCCCTACCAGAGAGCCCTCTTTACATCTATGGAAGAATTTCCAAAACATGAGTGTTCATCTCTAATCTTTGTGGTAATTGTGCAGCTGTGTATCCTCCATGAATATCCATGTTTGATGAGCTGTCTGTCACATTCCCCATTATGGCTGTTTCATGGTTCATAAGGCCAAGCAGACTGGAAAGTACAGTGCACACAGATTGCTGCTGAATATCCCTCCTGATCCAGACAGTCACAGGTACTGCCTAACAAAACTAGGAATGCAAACCTGTTGCCTAATTCTTCTACTGTTACATGCAGTTGTGCCTTTTTTTAATTGCTCTGCTCTCCTTGCACAGATGAGTACTCAAAGCATCTCCTGATTTCCCTCTCAGGCCCTCAGGAAGGAGACAAGTGTCAGGAAAGGGACTCATGAGGAAAAGCATACCTGGGACAAGACACCCCTGGAGTGCTGGGATAGCAGAATGCTCTGCTGAGGCTTGGAGAGGACAAGGAGGATATATTTCAAAGACTGCCTTACCTTTCTGTACTCTTACCTTCCTTGTCCATGCTATGTGCACACAGAGATTTTCAGAATACGACAGGAAAAATGTAAATCTCTGTCTGTGTTGCATAGCAACTGTTATCAAGGCAACCAAACCATATGTACCTGTATTTCAGTAAATTATCAGTAAAGTGACCCCATTTCTGAACCATCTCCTGCACTGGATGCAGAGGAGACTGTAAATTATCTTTTTTCTTTCTCTATTTTCTTTTCTGTAGACCCCCTTGCCTGTTTATCCACACAGCCTTGTGATCCTGTGACACTACCCACGTGCACACACTATTTTGATGGCCCACGTCCTTGCTGCTCGTCTTGTCCTGTGTTTGATACATGCTGTGTGTCTGTGCAGCTCTTGGCCCATTTGGGTGTATTCCTCCTGTTTCTTCTTCCTCACACCTTAAAACATGAAGCAGGACTCTCTTCCTCTTCAGTCTGTGCCTTGTACCTGACATGCCACAACACCAGCACCGTGACAGTGTCACAGCAGCCGTATCTCGTTAAGCCTTTCCTCTGGCTCTTATCTGTTATTCCTTCTCTTATTCAGCAGTAATTCTCTGCCTTCTTCATCCGTGTGTAAAGGTGTTAAAGTTTAACACCTTTACACCTCGGTTTTTTGCCATTGCATAGTGCACGAATGTCAGCTGTGCACCTCAGGTCTGAAATTTTTGGAGATGCATGAAGGGGCCCAAACTCTGTAACATGCTCAGCTCTGGGAAGAACCCCTCCATGTAGGATTGTAAGCCCCACTTCAGAGTATTTTTTCGTTTGTACAGCACAGACATTAACATTTCACTTATCACTATGAGCCTTTGGCATAGCTCAGGTGCATATAGTTTTCAGTTAAGCAGAAATTGAGAATGTCAGCTGTAGTGCCACCTAATGACTTGTGGTGCTCTGTGAATACCATGAATGTTGCACGGCTGCTGTTCATTTAATATCATCCTCAGCGGTCTCCACAGATAGAACATAGCAGGCTAAGGTTCATGCTGAAGCTGTGCTGAGAGGAGTTATGCCTGTAAGTCAAGGCCAAAAATATTTTGAGTGATGTATAAATGAGCCAGCGGCTGTACTGTCACGTTTTGTGCTGTCCTGAGCAATGCCATGCCTAACCATCGAAGTAGGATCTATTGTCCTGAGAAACAAAGTTGCCACATGTGGCTTGTCCTGCTCTGGAGAGTTCTTTGAGGGCAATTGCTTTGCTAATAGAATACCTGGTATGTATGTGGTTGATGTACAAATGCTACTGCTATTTAGAATTAGAAATTGGAATATAGAAATTATCTATAAAGGAATGCAGGTGATGAGACTGCAACTGGGAGATGGAAAAGTTTACTAGGAACACCTTTGAAAGAGATGGCTGTAGTGGAAGAAGTTCTGGAAAGGACTTTCCAGAAGTTCTCTAGAAAGGAGCTCTGTTCTTAGTGAGAGGTGAAACTAGAATGGAAAATGCAAAATGAAATATCTGAGAGGAAAAGATGCTGTGAAGGTCTGGGAGAAGAGTTAAGATGGACATTTCTGTCTTGTAGTCTCTGGACAATGTCTGTTCCTCAACTGCTTGTACAATGCTTTTTCCCCAATCCATGTTTTCTCACTCAATGCTTTCCTCTTTCTCTCCACCTCTCTGGCCAAAGATCATCTGCTTGCTTATTGCTTTCATTACCAATGAATTATATTTCTGCCCACAAAGGTCCCTGTCAGAGGGCCCTAAGGTCTTGTTCTGTGCTAGCCTGTTCATATTGAAAATGCAGTTTGGCCTAGGTGATTTTTTTTTTTTCCCTAATGATGTCTGACAGCTGTTTTAATAAATGAGCTTTAAATATTTTGGTGACTACAGCATCTTATCATTCTGGCTTCTGGCTTCAGAGCTTGGCATTGCTGTAGCCTCAGATTCTATTTGGCAGGATGCATCTTTCTTGTCACCAAGGGTTTCATTTGCAGCTTGTCCAATGGATGCATTCAAACGCCTTTGTAGCTACGTGGTGACTCATATTTCATGGTTTGGAAGTAATGCTAAATATTGTCCCTGACCACAAAGCTTGGCACCTCGTGCAGCAACCTGAGTGTTTCCCCCATCACGTCTGCTGAGAATGGGTATTCCTGGAGTAGAGCAGTCCAAGATGTCCCTGTGAGGGAGGCCACTGCACCAGCAGCAGGATTTAAGCTGAATGTTGACCGTATTATAAAGCCATTGTTACGAGAGAGGTGGCACAATTGCTCTGAACTGAAGATCTGAGAATAACTGGATTTGAGCTGGTTGGCTGAACTGAAAAAGTCATGCCCCAAAAAGCAAAATTAATTTCCTTCTGACTTCACAAAATAATACATTTGAAATTCAATATTGTGCTCTGGGTATTTTCTTTTGAACGGTGGTATCTCTTTTTTTGAACTGCGTGATTTTCAAAATAAATATTTTCAAAATAAAATGTTTTAGAAAATACGGAAGTGTTTTGACTTGAAATGCAGAGCTTCATCTTCAGCCATCAATTTTGATTTGGTTTACCAAATGATTTAAGCTGCTCCAAACAGCATTTTTCAGCAGAAGAAAAATTATATGCTTTAGTGGTTGTTTGCACACATATGTGCATGTGTGTTTGTGTGTATGTGTTCCGACTCTTTGTTCAGGATGTTCTTGAACCCTGCCAAGCCCTCTCCACTTAGGACTGTGGATAGGGGCATTGAATGTATCTCTGACACTCCTTCAGTCCTGGCTCTGCTATTCAGCTTCAAAGTATCTGAGTATGAAGATGGCTTCATGTTTTTGAATTGTAGAAGCTTAATTTAACACAGACAACAGGATAAGAATGTTATATTGTAAAGCAGCAATATTCAGAGTGCCCCATCCATACCCAGTTGTGCAGCTCCTTCCCTGGGGTTTGACATTCTTTGCCAAACTGGGGAGCTCTCTGCTGAAGCCTAACATCTTTGTTTAGGCTTTCTCCCTTCACCATGAGTTATTTCAAGGTCTGGGTTTGTCGTAACCTTTTTTTGTTTGTTTGTTTTTCCAGGAGCTTTATTTCCTTCTGTGTTTTGTTTCCTTCCCCCCTAGACAAACATTGGTTCCATCTTGGCATCAGTAAATCCCTACAAACCCATCCCTGGTCTGTACAGTGTGGATGCCATAGAGCTGTACAGACAGCACCGGCTGGGTGAGCTGCCTCCCCACATCTTCGCCACCGCTAACGAGTGCTACTGCTGCTTGTGGAAGCGTCATGACAGCCAGTGTGTGCTGATAAGGTTAGAGATGGAGAACCGGCTACTCCATGGCTGCATCACACGCCTTGCTCCTGCTGTTCCGTTTTGCATTGACATCTGCCTAAATATCCACACCATCCTCCCTACCTTTGCCTGATCCCCGCTTGTCACAGTGGAGATGTCACACATTCATTCCTAGAGATCTCTTCTGTGCCATGGGTAGGATGGTCATGAGCTCTGTCTGTCCTGGATTAGTGAATGAAATGTATGTTTTTCCTTAACAGCGGAGAAAGTGGAGCTGGAAAGACTGAGAGCACCAAGTTGCTCTTGAAATTCTTGTCAGCCATGAGCCAGACCTCCCTCGGGGCCCCTGTGTCTGAGAAGAGCACGCGTGTGGAAGAAGCCATCCTGGAAAGCAGGTACAGACCCTCACAGGCACCCAGCGTGCTGGGTCAGCCTGCCTTTGGGGGGGCCCTGCCTTTGGGGGGGCCCTGCCTTTGTGATGGCCCTGCCTTTTGGGCAGCTGGGCTGTGGATGGATTAGGCTTTCCAACAGCAGTGTGGGGTGTGTGTGGCAGCTGGAGAATTAATGCTCTAGCTCTCGGTTGTGGCTGTCCTCACGGGGGATCTCTGCCATGCTCTGACTCCTGGTCTCCCCCATTAGGCCCCGCTCTCCCCCAGCCTCCGTGTGTTTCAGGCTGCTGGTGTGTCTTGCCCTCTGGAGTACCATGGGCCACCCTGCAGCTCTCCTGCCGTCCTGGCAAGTGATTTCATGGAGAGCTGTCGTTGGGGGCTAAGGGGCCCCAGATCAGAGCTGGTCTCGACTGCAGCTGGCACCAGGGAACAACCACCACCCACTTAAACCCTGACAAGGCATCAGGCAGGCAGGGAATCAAATGTGTTTTGGAGAGAAGCTGGCAGCCATGAGGGCATGGAGACATGCTCTGGGGAAAATGTTTCATGCCAGAAGAGGTCCTGACACCCCTGAGGGACCGTGACCCATGCCATGGCAGGGACACTGCTGAGGGACCATGGCCCACAGGTGACCTATGCTGGAACAGGGACATGGAGGAAAAAAGTGACCGGAAAAGCTGAAGAAGCAAAGTGTGACTGAGGAAAACCATGAGTAAGAGGCAAAGAGCAGCAGAGAAAACAAGGAAGCAAAGAGTGGCAGAAAGAATCTGTCCTGTGAGTGTGACCCCAGGCTCCTGTGCTGCCTTGTCAGGAGAGTTTTGTGGGGCTGGGTGTAACCTGAGGTAAAAATGAAAGCTGAGGCTAAAGAAAAGGAGGACAATAAGTGTTTGACTTTAGGTAAGCCTGAGTGAGGAGGTAGGAAAGATACGTCTGTTTTATTGTGTCCTTGTTTTCCTTAATACCTGAATTATATTTCATAAATTAAATTAAAGAAAACTTCTCAGCACAAGACTGTCTTGTGTGTGACTGGAGGACGTTTCTGGGGGTCCTGCAGTTTGGTAATGTCAAGGTTGAGGCTGCAGATTGGTCCCAGATGGAGCCTGTGATAATTGCAGAAACCTTCAGAGGAGTAAATCAGACATTTGCAACAGGATCTAACTGCAGAATAAGCTGGAATCCTTTGAATTATTTGTGTGAAAGTGGCATTTCAGGGCTCAGAGAGTAGAGAGAAGGAATGTTTCCTGGAAGACAGTGACACAGAAAAGCTACGGGTAACTGGTGAAAACAGCCCAAGCAGACCTGCAGTGTCTAATGTGGCAGCTACAAGAGCACTGTGAGTTTTAGGATCCTTACAAGCAGAGCAGCCTTGAGCAGAAGGGCTACTGCCCTTGGACCTGGTGTTCCAGAGGCTGTTGTTGGATGATTTATCCTTTGCAGATGTACAGATCTTACCAGACATGGAGGCAAATTGGAAAAAGTTCTGAAAAGCAGTACAGTCATGATTCCAGATCTGCAAAATCTGCTTTAAGGCAAGCGGCTTAGAAGGCTCAAGTGCTCTTAGCAGTTAAGTGATAACCTGACAGTGATCCAGGGAGCTTATGATGGTGGGTAGGTGATTCTTGAGTCTGTAAGATGCCACAGCTGTAGCTGAAATGAGAGCTCACAGCCCATTCTGTGTGCATCTCCAGTGCTATGTGAGCTATTGCAATGCAAGTGCAGGTGAATCTGATTTGTCACCTTTTCTCTGAGAAGCTGATGACCTGGCCCTGACCCAGAAGCTGCTGCCACTCCTATGGAGCCTACCTCATGTGTTTGGAGTTCGGCTGCATATGCTCTGGCAGTGGCCCTCCTCCCGTTGGTTTATGGTGGATTTTCATCCTTGCAGCCCAGCACATACCAAGGAACAATGCTGGATTCTTTCTCAGTTTCAAACAGCATTGCAAACAAAGTGTTCCATCAGCTTTCTATCATTTGCTTGTGTTGGAACATTCATGTTTGGGGTATTATAAATCAGGCTCTGAAAACTCCTTTGGCACTGCTGGTTTAGTCTCTTTTCCTTCTTGAAAATGTCCATCAATTCATTAAAAATTCTGCTAACTTTCAGCTTTTTTTCTTGCTTGCTTCACTCTGAAGCTCCCTTCTCCATGTCAGGTGCCACTGCTGACAGCATAGCTACCTTTCCTGCTATTCATCCCCCTAAGTCTTCAACTATGCATCTGAATCTTGAAGCTGCATATGGTGCAGTGTTGCTAAATTCCAGACTTTGCTTTCTGCTGCCCTGCTGAAACTGGTTCCCATCATTTTGAATCCTGGAGCGCATCCTGCCCTCATCCAGCCGAGCAGCCAGCATCACCTCCCTGGTGTGCTGCTCCGCCTCGCAGTTCACTGCTGCCTCAAGGGCCACGCCGTGGCGTGCTGCTGGCACTGCCATTTGCTCAGCCCAGGTGCCTGCCCTCGCTCCTGGCTGGACCAGCTCACCCCACCCTCTGCCTTGCAACTGCTGCCAGCCTCAGACACCCACCTGCTTATTTCCTCCCCTGTGCCTGAAAGACTTCGCACTCATGTGCGTGAGCCCGTTGCCAAACTAAACTATAAAGATATTTCCTTGTGCTTTTCTTATCTAACGTAACGTGATTTAGAGCCATGAGGATTGGCTGGCTGGTTCCTGCACTCTCACTGCAATTGTGGTGGTCATATAACATAAATCCCTGTCCTCCCTTTTTCTGGCTGTCCCCATTAATTTTGTTGAATCATGGCATTGGTGTGCTCAGTGGGATATTTCTGTGCAATGCCTTTATTTATATAATTTTTTCAGAGGCATGGGTCTTGGAGTTCAAATTCTCCAGGGCAAGGAACTTTTCTGATCTGTGCACCCAGATTTGTCTACCTGGCATTTCTATGGTTGTAATGTGTTGTAACAGAGGAACTTTCATTTCTATGCTTGTTTCTTGAAAGTAATTTTTTCAAGAGATAAGTTAGGAAAATACTGCCTGAATTTTCCTGAAGGTTGATGAGTGTTTCCCCTAACAACAGCTCTCCCTTAGCTAACACTTGCAAGCTTTCTGCAAGCTCCAGTGGTGTCTGTAGTTGTGATTATTTTTTATGCTATATTTATTAACTTGTGAATAATCCCATATCTGCCCCAGTCTCCAGTGGAACTGCACAGTAAATCTATGGAGACATTTAAAAGCCAAGATTTTTCAAGGTAATAACGGCAATAATTTTTGTTTTAAATTATGTGTGTTTTAAAATTAGACATGACAACATACAGGCTGTTCTTGTAGCATCTCTGTGACTCCTTGCTTGTCAGGCCTTCAGATTATTTTAGAATTGGCCAAATCGCAGAAATGAATATTTTAATCCTGGATTCGGTATGTCAGTTTGAGTGGTTTAGGCTTTTCCCTTGTACTGTTCTGTGAAGCAAGAACCAGGCTGCATTTTAACTCACTGCTTTCCACACTGTATGAACCTCCTGAGGACAGGAAGGTGACCAAAAGACAAAACCCTTCCATTTGTTGCCTGTCTGATGTTTAGTGATAGACTTTTTTTTGGCAATATTTTTTTTTTTCTGAAGTAGATGATGTCGCTCTTTTAGTTTTCAAATCTATGGTGTGTCTATAGTCCCCCTACTTGGAAAACATATGGCTTATATCAGCCTAAGCAAGATTTAGGTAACAACGGCTTGTGTGTTCCAGTATGAAATTTAAGTACCAAACAAATGGTTTTATTACTCTGTTTGAAGATGTTTGCCTGTAATTGTAAGAGATACTTTATATTGTCTTCTCTTTCAAAGGCAGAAGAAAAAAGCTAGAATGAATATAGAAGTATGGGGTTTAAAGCTACAGAGTGTTAGCCCTATATGTCTGGTGCTTCTGAAAATCCTGAAAAAAATACAGTTGCATTCATGGGATGCTGCTGTGTTAAGGACACAGCCTGGCTGGGTCTTGCCACCTTTCATTTCCTGAAGCCACTTTGGTGGGAAATGCCCTAGACAGTGTGAGCACCAGCTGCCCAGACAGACTGGGGACTGATTTAATTAACTCAAATCCCAAAGGTTTAAAATTTTATCTAGCAGCGTGTTAAATTGCTCTGCCATCCTTCCTTTCCCTTGAGCTCTTCCGACTTGTCCAGGCTGGCGCTGTAACAAATTAATCTCTGATGGCAGAACACACCGTGCAAATGTCAAAAGACTGGGCACGTGCTTTGTTTTAATGGTATCCCATCATTAATCATATCTTTATTGCCTTTTTTCTGCAGTCCCATTCTGGAGGCCTTTGGAAATGCCAAGACAGTTTATAACAACAACTCCAGCCGCTTTGGCAAATTCATCCAGCTGCACTTCTCTCAACATGGACACATCCAGGGAGGCCGAGTAACTGATTGTATCCTTTTCTTCAGTGAACCAGAAATGGATGGAGTGAGCAAAGATGAGGAGGAACTCAATGTGGGTCAGGAAATCCCTCATCACAGTTTTTCAAAGTCAATTTATAGCTGTGGGCAAGTTTGCAACTTAAAGGTGGAAGAAGTGTTTGTTTTTGTGGCTCTGCAGCACCTAACTCTGAAAACCTTTTGTCTTGGTACTGCATTAGATAGGGACATAGTTTGACTTTTCACTTTGGCAATCTCAACACTTGATACCTAAAACCCTGAAATTTGCTACCTAGGAAGATCTCCCATGCTGTTTGCATTCTGTTTGTTCCACATAAAATTGTTCCCTTATGTTAGCTCTGCCAATGAATTCATAATTGAAAAAAGTGAGACCAAACTAAGAATCAATATATTCTGCACAATATTTGGATGCAGAAGAGAATTATGACTCCCTCTTTTGGGCTGCCATCTTCAGTGGACCTTGGAATCCTACTCATAGAATCATAGAATATCTCAAGTTGGGAAGGACCCATAAGGATCATTGAGTCAAACTCCCTGCTCCTCTCAAGGCTACTTAAAATGAAATCATACAACTTACAAGCATTGCCCAGATGCTCCTTGTACTCTGACAGGCTTGGTGCCATGACCATTTTCA
Organism: Atrichornis clamosus; assembly: GCA_013400975.1. NCBI lineage: Eukaryota > Metazoa > Chordata > Aves > Passeriformes > Menuridae > Atrichornis > Atrichornis clamosus. Next base: position 111,282 of record WBMZ01004621.1, on the reverse strand, counting down.
TGGAGAGCCTGTTCCAGTGACAACAGGGACAGTGAAGAATGGATTTAGCCAAATTATCTTTACCATGACGACTTTCTTCCCTGTATGCCCATGTATCCGTCTCCCAAAAGCTTTGACGTATCTTTTGTCTACATGAGGCAGATAAAGCTGCCCTGGCTACATTTCTTGATGTTGATGTTGAAGCTGCTGCTGACTGCAAACCACACCAATTCCCACTGGAGCAGCAGCCAGATGAGTTTATTACTGTTGTAAATGACAGGGTTGGATTGTTTAGTTTCTGCTCTTTGTGCTCTTGGTAGATTAAAGATAGCGGTCCCTTGTAGGAGCAATGAGAAGTGATTGCTGTGTGCAATACAGACTTTCGGATTAGAGTGGCCTCTAATCCTCCATGGTGTCCCTAATGTGTGGCTCATCCTTTGTTAGGTTACCTATGCTCTATCTGGCCCTGCCCTTTTAAATATCTCTTTGACACATCATACCTCCTTGGATAATAAGGAGAGAGGATGATCTGAGATGATGTTTAGGACAACTCTTTACCTCTTTTCCAGAGTGTCGGTTATTTAATGATTGTTGCTTGTTACAGGGTTCATCCCAATGTATCTAGAAGATTTTTTGCCAATCATAAAGAAATCTGCGCTTCTTGAATGTTTTTTCCTTAACATGCTGTTCAGATTTACTGGAAAAGGTAGGTATCACCTCTGCTGACTGCTGGGTGAGGCCTCTCCTCATAGTAGGTGTGGCAGTGCCAGATCTCCTCCTGGATGATCCTGTCTCCATCACAGGGTGTAGACATTAGCTCCTTAGGCGTTACTACTGCAACTGTCCCAACTGAGAAAGAGGCAGAGGAACAATGTTAGTTCTGTATCTGTTAGAGCCTGTTCTTTTCTCTTTGATAAACTGTGCATTACAGAGAGACTCCAGGAAAAAATTGTTTACCGAGGGGAAAGGGAGAGAGAAGAAGTACTGGGAAACGCAGGCCCCCAGAAAAGAATATGGGGTGCAACTCCAAATGCAGGCATCTCTGCGCTGGTGTAGTTTACTTTGGATTCAGGAATTCACTGAGGAGCAGGGCCAGAACTGGCAAGGTTCACTTTGTCCATATGCATACTGAGTTGCACAGCCACATGTGAGAAGATCTTGATGCAGATTTATATAGACAACACCATCACTAAACTGGAAGAAGCCCCTCTTGTGCGTTGGCCCTGGAGATTTACCTGTATCCTTGTCCTCTCTTTGCCTTTGTAACCACAAGTCAGATCTCTTTCTACTGGCTACTCTTGTATTCTTTGTTGCAGAACAGAGTGGTACATCAGAACCCTGGAGAGCGGAATTACCACATCTTTTATGCTCTACTAGCTGGTGTGAGCGGGGAGCAGAAAGGTAATTTCATTTTCTGGGATATATCTCTTGTCCTCTTTCCAGTCCAGCATGTGAAGCAGGTGTGAGTTAGAGCATGGATATTTCAGGTACTCAATATGTAGCTTCTGCTTGAAGGCCACATGGTGATTTTGTGGGAAACAGAAAGGAGAGTTGAGAGAAGGAGGCTGAGGATGACAGAAATGCCTTATGAGAAAAGACACTTCAGGCATTCTGAGCTGAAGGAAAAAGTCTGTGCAAAGTAATGAGGTGATGAAACTGGCTAGAGGTGGAGGGAGGGTAAAGAGTCCTGATTCAGTTGCTGGTGGGAGCTGTTCAAGAAGTTCAAAGGTTGGATTGATAGACATATTTTTATAACAAACCATCAGTATAGGTAAGAGTAGAGAGAAGACTTAGGAAGACCAGCAGTGTAGTGGAAGGACTAGAGCCAAAACATGTCCAGTGTCTGAACAAAGGCTTTATAGCTCTGTATTTAGGGAAGGGAGAGGTAGGTCTGGAAGAGGGCATGCAGAGAAAGAGGCAGCTGCAGGCTGTGGACGAATCCTCTGTAGTGCAGCATCCCCTTAACAACATTTGTGTGTATCTGTCCCAGGCACTGTTGAGCACTGATGGTCTTCCTGGAGAGGTCAGGTAGGCAGGCAGGAATACGTTACAGTTGCAGTCTGGTTTTCAGGGACTGGGGAATTTTTTTATGTTTTTCTTCTGTGTATATTAGGGTAATCAGATGGAAGATTTGGGCCTGACAGAGTAGAAGGGAGTAGGGCTTCAGTTTTCGGGAGTACATGGAGGAATGGTCACATAGATGAATTCAGAAATAATCTAAGGCAAAGGAAAATAGTAGGTACCATGGTTGTCAGCAAGTGCTTAGGGAATGCATACAGAAGAGATTCTTTTCTTCAGCAGATCTCTGCTATTCCTCCCCATCTACCTCTCCAAGCTGGTGTCCCAGGCTGCTTCACTTCCCCATCTGTAATGTGGTTTTGACTCTTGAGCATCTCTATTTCCTGTCTCCACTGATCTTTTATTTCTCCTCTGTTCTTTTCAAAATGGGGGATCAAACCTGCAGATAGTGTTTAAGACATGGTTGCACAACAGATACACAGAGACCTAATTCTTGTTTTATGTTTAGTTTTGTGAACTATGTTCAGTTTTTGACTGCTGCCCAGCTCTGAATGTCTTCAGAAATCTGACTGTGACTCTCTGAACTCTGTCTCAAGTGATGATATTAATTTAGAGGTCATTACCGTATGTATATAGTTAACACTATTTTTCTGTACTCTTTTTGAGATAGAATTTAATTCTTTTTCCTGAGTCAATTCAGTATTGAGATATTTTTCTGAGACTCTGCATCTTAGGATTTGACTGTTCTAAATAATTTTGCATACCATCTGCAAGCTTTTTTACAGCACACCCTCTTCTTCCTCTTCTCCAGTGCATTCACTGTTTAGATGTGGCTTTTGAGGGGTATGGAATCTGTTCAGATAAACTCTCCCTATGATAAACATACACACTTTTTGGGGGACCAAGATCATAGAACTAGAAGATTGGTTGCTAAATAAATTGTTGTCTTTCTTCTCCTTCTTTTCTTCTGTTGCAGAGAGCCTCTCCCTCTCTGAGCCAGAGACCTATCGCTACTTGAACCAGTCTGGCTGTGTGACTGATGAGAACCTGAATGATGTAGAGATGTTCAGTAAGGTCATGGTGAGTCCACTCCTCCTGAGCTTTTGGGCACAATCTCATGGACTAAAATGCTTCGTGGTCTAGATCTCACAGGCAGAATGTACTGGCCCTAAGGCAAAATTTGGTATTCAACAAGTCTGAAACTTAGCTCTACCTGTTTATGCTAAAAACAAGGCTCAAAAAGTGGTTTTAGTGTACAGAAATAGAAGAATTTGGGAAACAGTCAGTATGAATAATAATTTAGAATGATGGAGAATTTTGGGGAGCTCCCCCCACTCCATAATGGTTCCTGGGAGCCTCCTAGATAGCCTGATGCAGGAAACCTCACACTGACCATTAGAAGGGGAACAGGTTGGTCTGAAGGTACTGTTCTCCAGTAATATTCTGGTAAAGTTGTAGCACCTGTGCAAATCATATATTTTAAAATACCACACAGATTTCAATAGACATCTATAAGTTTATCAGAGGTTATGGGGTTAGCAGGATGAAAGTGCAAAATCATGTTTTATTTGACAAGTGCTCGTTGGCCTGAGGGCTTTAATAATGTAGGTGAAACCAGACAGACAAGGCAAGTAGAGTCAGCTTAGAATTTCAGTAGCTTCTGCTCAGGTGTGATTTAAGGGAAGGAAACATCTTCTGTACAGCCAAAGTTTCAATGACAACATGGCATTTATACTTCAGTTGAGCAGGTGCCTGGAGGAAGGAAGGGACCTAGAACCCCAGAGTGCCCCACTGACAGGGTGAATGCATGAAAACAAGGTCCTACCTCCCAAAGTCAATTTATGCCCCAAGAACCCTGGCTCTCTTAGAGGGAATGTGCCATACTTCCTCATTATCTGATAATCTGTTTCCAACCTGCTAGCAGTTAATGCTGAAAGCCTGGTTTTAAATCTTGCTGCATAAATCTACTATTGCAAGATAGACTAAATTAAGGGAGTTATGTGGATCAACATTAGTTAAGTATATTATATAGATTTGTCCTTCAGGAAAGAAAATAAAGGAGAAGGTGGAAGCAATCCAGTAACATCTGTAACCTGTACTCTCAGTGTTCAGGGAAGGATTTCCTCACATAGGCACAAACACATTCTTCCTGTGACAGACCTGCAATGGCAGCAGCAAAGTTCATCTTGAGGACAGCGCAAATGCCCACCTGCCTTAGATGGCAATAGAGTAAATGTAGGAGAGAACGGAAGACAGTAGAGATCACTGACAAATGTATAACAGAGAGAGGGGCTGTGCCATCCCCTTTCACTCACTTTGAGTCGTGGTGACTATAATTCTGAGTTTTACATCTTACACACCCTGGACCTGACTGTGGTGCTTGCACTGTACTTGTACTGCACTGTACCTACAGCCAACACTAGCTGTATGGTTTTGCATAGACTGCCATGAAGGTGGTGGACTTCAGCACTGAAGAAATCAGAGACATCTTCAAGCTTCTTTCTGGCACACTTCATTTGGGAAATGTTGAATTCATGACAGCTGGCGGGGCCCAGGTCACAACAAAAGCAGGTAAGTGGGACCACAGCAACTTGGTAGACCATGCAAAGCCCCATAAGGCCCCTAATAAAGCTTACTCCACTGTCCTTTCTCTCTCTGTTATGCTGCTCTGCAGTGCCTTAGCCAGCAGGTTCCCTGTAGTTTCACCCTGCAAAAGCATTGCCACAGGATGCCTGGCTCCAGGACACCACTGGGATTTAGTTGGGTTGTGGCCCTGTGATCCATTTGTCCTCCTGGGTACTCTCAGACTGAGTCCACAACCTCACAGTTTCTCTTTTCTGTTGAAAAACATGGAAGAAATAGGATCAGGGAGGAGTTTGAGAAACAAGTGGTCTGTTAGAGGCTTTCCCCCATCTTCATTTGAAGCATTTTTTACACTCTGTTACAGTTATCCACTCTGAGCTGGTCTGGTAAAGTGAATCCCTAAACAGGCAGAAGCAATAAATATGTATTACAAGTGCTTCAAGTCTTACATTAATTGCCTCTCTTCCTAATATCAAGTTCAGCAATCCCATGCTCAGACTGTACTACTGTGCCTTTAGGAAAACATAACTTCTCGTGCAATATTTTGCTGGTGCTGAGCTTTACACAGGGTTTTGCTCTTCCTGTTGTCAGCAGAAAGTCTGACTTACACGAGTGTCAAACTGTGATCCATAATGGGTGCTGCCTCTGCCTCAAACTGGGTATGTGAGCTTGCAGCTTTGGGTATGCCCAAGAGAATTAGGTAAAGGGGAATGTGTTTTGTGCTGAGGTTTAGTCGCTTGCCTTGTTGGAGTCCCTGGGATTTCCTCACTGAGCTGCAAAAATATCCCTACAAGTGGTGGGGATGCATGCAGAATGAAAAAGTGTGTTTTCCTTTGTTATTAGTGCTGAATGTTGCCAGTGACCTGCTGGGCTTAGACGCCTTTCAGCTTTCTGAAGTACTGACACAGAGGTCCATGATTCTGCGTGGGGAAGAGATCAGCTCCCCTCTCACTGTGGAGCAGGTAAGTGTCCTAGTGTACGCTGCTGCTTCTGTCACTTCTGCACTTCCAGGCACCCAGTCTTCCTCTTGTATCACCCATTCAAGTTTAGGGCTTCCTGTTTCCTCAAGTATTTTGCCCTTATAGGTAGCTCAGGTCTCAGTGTTGACTCTGCTTTTTAGACTTTACAGGGATTCACATGCAAATGCCAATTCACAATACTGGTTTTAAGGCACCGTCACTCTGGTCATACTTGTGTCATGCAGAAGGTGCATCAGATGCTTTGTGGTAATTGCATGTGTGCTTGCTTTTACCTTCCCAAACTCCCAGGTTATGCTGCATTTACTGGAAAGTCAAAGCTTGCACACAGTTACCATGAAACATCCGGCAGATGTTAGGCTGTTACCCCACAGTAGCTTCTTTCCACATCCATACAACCACAAAGGAGGACTGAATAAACTGATATGTAGCTCTTGTGGTATTGATGATCACTTGAGGGCACTCTTGGTGTTTTAGGTTCATGCAAACATAACTGTAGAAAATCTTCTGTCATTAATAAAATGCAAGACACTGGAAAACAAGGAGTAATATTGCTAGGATGGAAGATGCATCATGTTGTAGCAAAACGAACATCTGTAACGGAAATCTTGTGCTGGCACAGACTGCAGAGGGTTATCAATCCAACGCCTACATTGGCAGAGAAACCGGAGTTACTAGGCTCTCTCTGACGGATGTCTGTCTAACTTTCCTTCAGATTTCCCATGGAAGGAATTTCACAGCATCTTTAAGTATCCTGCTTTAGCTGCAGTGGAGTCTGGAGTTGAAAAGATTTTCCTCATATTTAGATTACCTTTGACATCCCAGCTGTCCACCTTACAAGCTTTGGCTTCTGTGAAGTTTTTCATGTGGTGTTCTCTTTTCTAAGCTAAACAATCCAGTTCCTTCAGTGCTTCCTTGTAAGTAATTTTCTAAATCTCTTTGTCTTCTGTCTCTGTTTTACCACATCTTTTAAGACGTGGAGTGCCCCTAACTGGGCACTGTATTCAAGCTGAAGTCTCAGCAGTGCTCATTATAGTAGAGCAGTTGCTTCTTTTCTTGCTGTGAACACACCTGCTAATACATCACAAACTAAGCTTTGCCTTTGAGAAATGGTCTTTTTTTTTTGCATAGCCTGTGACCTTTCTTTGCAGTGAAATTGTGTGAAAGGTATTATTTGGCCTGTAGTCGGTGGTAGATATCCTCAGTATCCAGTACCACAGTTTTTCTTCTCAACTGTCTGTCCTAAATAAGCCACATCTTCCTCTAGCAGTGCATGAGGCTGGTTAACAAATAATACCAGAGACACTTCATGCAGTCCAGAACAATGGTATGCAGTTGCAGGATTTACAAGAGTCTCCCTGAACAGAGTTTTCCCTGATGGTATAGCTATTCCTCTCTGTGTATACTGGACCCCACACTTACTGCTTGCAGCCTGTGAAGTACTAGGGCCACAAGGAAATTGTGATAGCAAGTGGATGCTGCCATTTATCTGTCTTCACTGGTGAGGCTGTTGCACTGAACACTGGGCCTGTAAAGACTGTTTCTGCTTGAGCCCTCATGTGCTGCACCCACCTATTCCCAGTTGTGGGAATGTGTTGATAGGGTTGCTGTGGATTTCTCATTATGTAATGGGCTCACTACCCATCTGAGCTTTGACATTTCAGTGGGCTGAATGGATGAACTGGCCTAAAGGCAGGCAAAGCTGGGAGGATGAAAGGCGCCTTTGAGAACCTCATTTGAGCCATATTGTGGGGAAAGTGGCTTTGCTTACAGCTGGATGGGGAGGTCCTGTTCCTAGAAAATGAGTCCAACTTACTGTGTAGCCAGAGACGCTACTGAGGCATGGTCTTGAGGGCATTCTTGGGCTTAACTAATAACACAGATCATCTAATGGACTGAAGAAATACACAGAAAAGGAGTGTGTGCCCATGATTTGAAGTGTTCTCTTCTGTGGAGAAGGGAGGTTGTTCTGTGTCAACTTCGAGCAACTGAAGAGGAGGTAGTACCCAGGAAGAGAAAGGAGGAGAACACCAGTGGGGTTGGATGAAAAGGAGGATCTGGCAGGCTGTGCCTCAGAAGCTTGGGAGGGACTGGAATGGTTCAAAGGCCTGTGCCATTAGCAAAGCAGAGCACAAGAGATCATGTTATTTAGGGTTGTAAAACTGATGGGGATGAGGGTGCATTTAGAAGATCTGTCATTGCTGGTCTGGCCTAGAGAAGGAATTGCCCTGCTGTGTCACAGGCAGGATGGGAAACAACCTGTAATCTGGTTACTGCAGTTTATTAATGACATGATAAGATTACAGCTTTTACTTTGCTTGATTATTTCACGTACTTGCTCGCTCACCCCTCAGCATTACATTCTCTAGATGTCAACTTCTTTTCCCGGTTGGGAGTTTACTGCTTGTCCAGGAGGCTTGGGCAAAAACTTGCGTGGGTTTATATTGTGCTGTTGCAGTTACCAGTCTCAGGAACTACCAGCCAAGGTCCTTGGGCATGCCCTGACATTTATCTCCTTGTCTCCAGTCTCCAGGACCTTCCCCCACTTTCAGCATCTTTCTTCTAGTCATGATCTTCGATGTCTTCTCTCCTGGCCCCTTCTTCTACTCTCTGAGGTCATGTCTTCTTGTTGAAGACCCTTATTTTTGGCCTCCTCTTCTTTCCAGAACCCTAAACTCTGGTTTCCCATTCTAAATAGTGTATGTTCAGAAGGACAGCACATGATCAGCCTCTTAATTTGTGGTTCCATCTCATGTCTCTTTGTTAACTGGAGGATTTGAGGTGTGCCACTTTTGTTTGTCCAAGTGTTATCAAAATTTGCAACCAGCCCATTCCTTGTGCAGCTATCAGATAGCAGGATTTTGCTTGAGATACCAAGAGTTTGGTTGTGGATGTTGATCCACACATTTACATACACCCAATTATCTACTGCCTGTTAGTGATCACAATTTATTTTTTCCACCCATGACACTTGGTTATGATCACTGCATGGGATGTTGGGTCAACTACAGAAATGTCTTTCAACCCATGAACTTCTGGCCTGGCTGTTGGCCAGCCTAACTGGATTCCAGTAGGATGATGCCCTTTGCAGGAAAGCTTTGGAAAGGGGATTTTTGATGGTAACTTGGTGACAGAATACTCTCTTAAATCCTGCCCTACCAGTTTTTGAAAACTGAGCAGCCACCCATTTGACAGCTCTACTGGGAGTACTGAACCGAGATACCTTGCCTGTCACTGCAAATGTTGACTGAGGTGATACAAATTACTGCTGTGGGCTTAGTTGTGAGGTATTTTGCCACTTTACCTGCCCCAGCACTTGTTCTGAAAAATGTCACTGATTTGGTTACTTCCTTCAGCCTCTCAAGTTCAGTTACCCAAAGGTTATGCATGGCTTATCTGCGTGTGGCCTATTTGAAAACTTGATGCATATAAACACTGCACCAGATACTGGCAGTACAGAGCCTGAGACACCTGAAGAGGAGTGGAGGAACCTGAAGTCCCATGGAGATTCGTGTGCCCTGAACGCCTTCTGTTCTCTTTGTGACTCATTTTTTCTCTCTGTATTTACAGGCAGCTGACTCCAGGGACTCCCTCTCTATGGCACTCTATTCCCAGTGTTTTTCATGGCTCATTAACAAGATTAATACAAAGATCAAAGGCAAGGAAAACTTTAAGTCTGTGGGCATCCTGGATATCTTTGGCTTCGAGAACTTTCAGGTCAGAATTTTGTCTTTTGTGGGGTGGGTTGATTTTGGAGATGGTGGATATGGGAAGAAATTTTGGTGGGTTTCTATCCTGTTAAGGATAGCCAAGGGCATTCTGGGGTCTCTCCACTGCCATTTTTCCCTGGAAGCAGCAAGATTTATTTAGCTGCCTGTTTCTGCCACCTATATTCATACAGGCTGATGTTCAAGGTTTGGTTTGTGACACAGACCCTAAGCAGATATGCTGTGATACATAATACTGAATTTTTTACTTGTATGCTAATGAAATATCCAAATCCTATGTGTACATTGTTTGCATCTGTTTTGCATTGTGTAGGGAATCCTGTGTGTAATGCTTCTGACTGCAGCTGATGTGGGGTGTATGTTGAACAGTCATGCAGTGACTGCTCAGATATTTCACAGAAGAGAAAGCCCAGTGACCTAACACTTAGGGAATTATATTTCTTTCTTCCAAGAAGAGAAACATGATTGTCTTTAGCATCCTTTACTGTGATTTAGGTTTATTGAATTAACCTTGCATGGGCTACAAAAGCTGTTCTCCTAGTGGACTTCTACATGCTGTCCTCCTTGTGTCCATCTGACATCACTCTGGCTTTGCTCCAGACCTGTCACCTTCCCTGTTGCTGCTATAGATTCTTTTAGAGCTCAGGGATAAGAATGTTAAGTTTCATAATTGTTTCTTCTTGCAGGTGAATCGTTTTGAGCAGTTTAACATTAACTATGCAAATGAGAAACTCCAGGAATATTTCAACAAACACATCTTCTCCTTGGAGCAGCTGGAGTACAACAGGTGACAGAGGGAGTGGGGCCCCTAGTACTTTCATGGGTAGTAGAAGGGAGGACATCATTCCTCCTGTGCTGTTCAGTCCCTGCTGCTGAAGCAGGAGAGACAGCTGGGCCTTAGTGCAGCCCTGACTGTGGATGTGTCTTGCTAAGCATGTGTCTCCATGCGCTTTGCCAGCATAAGTCACTTGTCTCCAGGCAGAAGCATTCTCCATTGCAGTATTTAGAAAGTCCAGATTTCCTTCTGTCTCTCAGCTGAATGGAAAGTTCTTGGGCTTTAACCCATTAGAGTACATGGTCACTGGGCGTATTACTGAATTTGTTAATGATTTACACATTGTGGTGGTGGTGTTATGTGGATGGAATCTTGGCGTGCAAGAAGTAAAGTCCCTAAAGATAGGCTGTTAGAGATATTGACAGCTCTTTCTGTCCTAGAGATTCCTATACTGTGAAAAGGGCTCTTTTCCTCAGCAAAATTTAACTCAGGCTGTTTCCTGAGCTTGGGACCTTCTGTACAGCTGTTTCTCTTCTGTGGGCTTCATATTGGGTTATATTTTGTGAAGTACCTGGGATGTTCTAGAGTATTTCTGCTTCTAGAGAAGGCTGCTAGACAAATACTTCAATTGTTGCTCTGAAACAGAAGCCTTTATGTTTGTGAATGAAGGAATTGAATAGGGTCAGTGAGGGCAAATGAGAGCAGCCTTGTAAAGGGAGACAGTTGAATAGGCAATTCATTAAATTCTAAAGATTACAAAATTGCGAGGCTATTTATGCACTCACTTCTCAGGCCAGTTCCACCATTGCAGGAAGCTTGTGTTAAGAATGGTATCATCATGACAAATGGTTTTTTTCCTGATGATTGCATAGAAGCTTAAATTCTGTGGCTGAACTTTGGAAAGAATGAGAGGATTTTTTAATTGACTACATATCAAATTATTCCACGGTGATGTGCTTAATGCTCATCTTTCACTGTATAAGGTCTGCTTCCTTAGGTTTAGTAAGTAGTTCCATGTATCTCATCTTAATGCTTTGAACCTGAAAGTATGAAGCCTGGGCTAAAGGGTTTGTAGGCAACAGCTCCATCATCTTCAAAATGTTAGCCTCCAGCTGAAAGGTGTCTGTATCAGAATGTCAGTAAGTAGCTTCACACATAACCTGTAGTCTTCCTTGGATTCCTAAGTGAGAGTTATTCCTAGGCTTCTCTGAATTCTGAAAACAGAAATATCCTGTATTATGCGAGTGCAAGAATTTGGTAAGAGAGGAAAAGCACATTGAGCAAATTTACAGAATTTCACAGGTGATTTTCAAAGCAGAGTTATTGTACAACTGTACCTACATCAGCTGCTATTCTGGAAGATGCAGGGGCCCCCCTGTAGGCTCCCTGCAAGCTTATCTGTGTCACCCTCTTCAAAACTCTCCCTGGAAACTCTCTCCTGTCTCTTCTCCTGGTGGACCTGTGAATTGTGGTTCAGTCTTCTGGCAGATGTGTTTCAGGCCTGCTGTCCAGACTGGTGGGTCAGCAGTTGACTCTTGAAGCTGTGTAGCAGACACATCACCACAGCTTGGGCTGATGTCCATCACTCCTGAAAGAGCACACTTTTAAACTTGGTGTGAAGTTTGCTAAATGACTATAAGAAAAGCATCATTCTAAATCACTGGTATGGATGAGAAAGGCTGCCTCCCGTTTCCATCTCCTTGTGTTAGCAGTGCATTGTGTCCTTTACTCTTTTTCCTTGGCCGTGGCAAAGCCTAATTCCTGAAAATCTTCTTGAGTTCTGGGACAGCTGCTGTGGTCAGCTACTTCTGCTCTCCTATACCTCAGGGCATTGGATCTTGCATTTCACAACTTTGTTCTGCTTGTTCTTGACTATCAGGGAAGGGATAAACTGGGAAGCCATTGACTGGATGGATAATGCAGAGTGCTTGGACCTTATTGAGAAGGTAAGCAGTTATCTGTGACAGTTTCCAGGGATCACAGTGGGGACTGCTGATTGCCTTGAGACCTTCCCTGGCATTTCCTGGTTTTAAAAGAAATGTGGTTGCTTAGATCCTCTTCCCATAGTGACCTGGCAAAAGTATGAGCTGTTCTAGCCATAGTTCTGGCTCAAGAAAGCAGATCTCTGCTTATTGTTGAGAGTAAGCTTAGGAAAGCTGTCATAGTTTTAGACAGGGATTAGCATTTAAGTAAAATCTTAATGTGAATTTTTTATAAATAATATTCACTTATATTCTGCTAGCTGAATGCATTGACTGGCCAGAATTCTGCTTTCAGCTTGAGCTTTGCTGGGTATAACTCAGGGGTTATTGCTCAATGGTCTGTTCAGATCTCCAGTTCTTGACTTGGTTCTGTGTAGTTAGAGCTTTTGCTGATTGTAAAAGCCTGTCTCTTGTTTGGCTGTAGAAACTAGGTCTACTGGCTTTGGTGAATGAAGAGAGTCGATTCCCCAAAGGCACAGACAACACCCTTCTGGAAAAACTTCACAGCCAGCATATGGTAAGTAAAAAAATAACCTGGCAGGCAAATGATCAGTATGTTAGCCCCATCAGCATTTCAAAACCTAAAGTGAAGGTTTTGTTGATGTAAAATATGTGCTTTGTGCAGGAAATTTAAAATGCCTTAGGCCTGAACCTGCAAGTGTTTAATAAGGCTGCACTGAACAAAAGTAATAAGTAAAGCAACCTGAGAATGGTCTCTTGTGCACATGGAGAAGAGGGAGTGTGCATTCCACAGGCTGCGTGTGGAGTAGGTTTGAATCTGTAGCATGGGATGGAGGTCAGGTTCTGCTGGTCTGCGACGGGACACGAGGCAGCACCCCAGGCACAGGATGTGGCTGCACAGTGTGTGTGGGTTTCTCCTGCCAGCTGACTCACAGCAGTCTGTCAGAGCATGTCAAATCTGTCTCCTGGGGCTGGGGACGGCTTTTGCCTCATGACTTTTAATGAAAGCTCTCTTATTGTTCCTAATTAATTAAATGCTTTCATCCTCTTTCTTGTGTTCTGGACACAGGAGTGGAACGGCTTTTTCATGCAGGTCAGAAAGTTATCCTGGGGACACAGAAACCCCAGTGAGATCACTGTAGCAATCCCTTACCATGTCTCTGGTACAGCCAACACTTTGTTCTAAATAGTAAATAGACTGAAAACAAAGCAAATTAAAGCCTGTAGCATGGATTTATGGAATAATTTACTACTTTAGTAAGAACATTGTCAGTGACTGTGTTTCCTAATCTTTTAATTCAGACTTCATCCAAGCCTGAAAAGATAAAAATTTGTATTCTTTATCTGATTTTTAAAAATTGGCATAGACGCAGATATTCTCATTTTTCATATTTGCATTCTAACTCTGCTAGTAATACTCATGACTCAAATTGGAAACAATAGCAGTGACTTTTGATTGGCTACTTACACACAGCTTTGTGGAAATTCTTCCTTTCTTTAGGCTTAAATTAAGGCCTTCAATTTAGTCTGCTGTGGCTTTGCCTTCTATTATTGGTCAAGGAATGTGACAATGCCTGATTTACCTTTTGTTGTTGTTGTTTTTGGTATTTGTTAATATAAATTAATGAATATTTTTAATGCATCACTTGTTTTGAATTTTATTTCTGAATTGTCCCAGCTTCTTCAGTTTGTCTGCAAATGGAGCCATTTCAAAGCTCCTCTTTCTTTCTGCTGTTTGTTTCGGAATTTGTCTACATATTTTTTTCTCTATTCTTTTCTGAGATAAATAATCAGACCAGAATGCAGTTCCCTTGGTAAGAAGGTACCTGTGGTTTATTGTACAGCAGCATGAGACTGCCAGTATTATTTTGCATTCCTTTATGCCCCACAACATTTTGGCTGCTATTTTTGGTGGTTTCTGTGCATTGAGTAGCCTTTTCATTTAGCTGTTCATAGTGTCACCTCTGTCTGCTTTGAGGCAATAGCAGTGAACATGGAACCCTAGGGAGCTTGCAAGAGATGGAAGAGGCTGAGCAGTGAGTGCAGGGAGGAACAGTGAAGTAGATGGTGCTCTAGGGTTTGCATTTGTTGAGGGTGAAAGCATTTTTTATCCCAGTTAAAGTCTCTAGTGCTGGCTGGAAGAGCACTGGAAGGCATCCAGCCAGCATTGCTGGGAAGCCTGAAGAGAACAAGCCCTCTTCTCTGTATTTTCTGTGGAATGCTGTACTCTTAAGGAGGAAAAGCATAAAGCTGGGATTTAAGAAAATATGACCTCTGATACAACTGGAGAGAGGAGCAGTAGCGGAGATAGGAGAAGGAACCAGAAGTATTGTAAGAATGGGTGAAATGTAAGGGCTTGGTAGAGGGGAGAGGAGAAGAGAGTGCCAATCCACATGGGAGACCCAGTAGCAGTCATATCTGGAGTGGAAGACAGGGATGTTTGTGTGTGGAGAAAGATGACTGTATGGAGGGAAGGGAAGAGCAATGAAATGGGGTCAATGGGGAAAGAGAAAAAAAAAAAAGCAATGAAAACATTTTCAGTAGCACTAACAAATTTTCACCATCAGAAGCTGTCAACCCAATCCTGCTGAAAGAACTTGGAGATGAAAGAGCTGAATTGCAAACAGCATTGTGCAACATGGTACTTAACATTTTCTTAGTACTTTTGTCTGAGAAGGTGGGGAATTACTTTAATTTTTAGAAAGTATTGTAGGAAATTATAGGCCTCTAGTTCTTATTTCACGATTGGGTAAATTCACAGAATTTAAATGGTCAGTTACCTCAGTGAAGGCACTAAGACTCTCTCATACAAGCATTGAGGTTTTCTGCTGATTCACGGGGCCAGGCTGGACTGAGAGGGGCATCATGAGACTGATTGGGCTGTAAAGTGAAAATGAAAATGAAAAGCAGTGTAGATAAATGTAAAATGGTATGCCTGAAGGAAAACAGACCAAATTTCACCTTTGAAATGATGGGTCCTGAACTGACTGATGTTCTTCAGGAGCAAGACCCAGACAGAGGTCATGATGGATAGTTCCACAGAAACATCAGCACAGTGCTCAGGAGTAATAAAAAAACCCTAATGAAGTAGTAGAAGCTCCTAGGAAACAAACAGAATAAAAGTAGAAAACGTTGTTATGGCATCACATTACAGATTACCTGCACTTTGAACCATGTACACTGCTGGGCCCCTCCACTCAACAAGGGCTTCTGTCAGAACTGGTGAACAGCAGGTCTGGGACAGCTTCAGTGTTACAGAAGACTGTGTTGAAGGGACCCTGCAGTGTGGAGAGATTACCTGGGGGTGTGTGTGATGGGTTTAAAAGTCACACATGGCCTGTAGAAGACAAATGGCACTCCTGGAAGCCAGGCTTAAATCCAACCAGCTGTAGTTCCCTGTGTTGTTGGTTGAGAGCTCCCTGTGAAAGGACACTCTGGATGCAAGAAATCTGCATAGGTTCAGGTGTGGAATGAGCAAGTATTTCAAAGGGAAATCCACTTGGGACTAAGAGTTAGGCAGGCCTTATAGATATAATTAGAGTTTGAGGGACTATCAGGATGCAAGTACGATTTACTTGCTTTGTTCTTACTCTACCCTACATAAGCCACTGCTAGAGGCAGAATACTCAGCTGGATAGATTAGTGGTCTAGAGCAGCATGGCTGTTCTTAAATAGTTAAATGGTTTTCATAGAACAAAGAAATGAGGGGGGAAATGAGAGAGAAAAAAGAGAAAGGAAAAATGAATATTGAGTAAAGGGGAAGGGAAGTGCAAAGAAAGATAAAATATTGAGGATGACATGAGATTGGTATGTTATTTCCTTTGAAGAATAAAAGGTGTGTAGGTGTTCTGCAAAGCTGCCATCTCTCCTGCATCCCGATCCTGTGTCCTGCACCACATGGTTTTTGTGGAGCCCAGTCTCCTCAGGTGTCAGACACACAAGAATTAACATTTCATCCATGGCATGCCTGCCCAGCCTTGATCTGCAAGCCCTTGCTCACATGAGGAATGCCTTGAAGGGCTGGATTTTTCCATCTTAAATTTGAGTAACACATTTGTAATGCAGCTGCAGATAGCTGCAGCAGATGTGGTCAGGCTCTGCAAGAGCTAAGGTCCTTGCCCATCCAAGCCTTGTCATAGTCATGGCAGAGTTCCTGACTGACACCTTTTATTCTTACACCAGCATAATAAGACGACTTCCTTTTCTTCATTTCAGAGTAATCCCTACTACGTGAAGCCTCGGGTGACAGACCATCAGTTTGGCATAAGACATTATGCGGGGGAGGTAGGTGTTCATGATGTGTTTGTGAGGTGCTTGGTATATTTTGGACTTGAGGTCCTCAATTTTAGATTCCAAAAATCAAGAATATCTCTGAGCTGTGTGTTTCCACACTGTTGATGCCCGATACCAGAACACAAGGAGTGTGATGGGCTTAAAATAGCATGTCATTCTCCAGTACTATATTCTCCAACTTGAATGTTTGAGTTTCTCAGGTAACTTTTCATTTGGGGGATAAACTCCTCCTTACTTCTCTTATTCAGGTTGTGTTTTCTTGGACATTCACAAACAAACAAAACTCAAAGGAAAAGTCACAAGGAAAAACTTGACTTTTGAGGAGGAGGAGAAAAGGCTAAATACCTATTGAAAAAGGAAAAGTTTCACAAGCCTTCAAGGTTAAAGGTTGCTCTCTGTTGTGGAGAGATACAAAGCAGATAGAGGTGTGTCAAGGAAGGACACCTGCACATTATAAAGAAGGGCTAACCTCCTCCTGGAATATCTGCTGAACTCTCATGGTTGGGAAGTCGGGGCACTGGGTGACCATTCTCTTCACTCTCCTGAAGTGAGTGGAGTACCTCATACCTTGCAGAAGATTTCCCCACACACCCTCCCCTGCCAGGCAAATCTCTGCAGCTGTTTCACTTAGCTCTTATTTTTGAGGTTTTTTTATGTTTTTCAATTGATGGCTAAAAGCCACTTTCTTGATGGTAATTGCAGAACTCTGGAGCTCTTTGACCCCAGAAATTCAGATCTTGGCAGGTGCCTGCAGTGTTACTGTGTAGCTCTGCTGGAAGACTTTGATTTGTATGGCACTGCTCTAGTGGTTCTGTCTGTGTTGCAGGTGCTGTATGATGTGAGAGGCTTTCTGGAGAAGAACAGAGACACCTTTCGTGATGACATTTTAAACATGCTGAAAGACAGCAGGTATGCTTGTGAGGAGGCCACATCTGTTGGGCTGGAATGAGCCACATTCATGTAATAACCAGACCAAGGAAAGCAGTTGCATTTGCCAGAGCATCAGGCCTCAGTCTTAATCATTCTTCTCTTTGTGCCAAAGTGTCCTGACTAAAGAAAGGAGATCTGGAGAAGTCAGATGAGCCACAGATTTTAATCAGGACTCATGTTGTCCCAGTTTTAAAAAGAGCTATAATAGCATGACAGAAATCCCTCCAGGCAATGTTGCTTTTCTCCCTCTTCTCCCTCTCCTCTTCCTTCTTCCTCTTACCTCCCTGTACCAACAATGGCAAAGTTTCCCCTGAATGAGTCAATGCTCTTTGCCGTGCTGGCAAATGCCAGCTTGTTTACAGAGGCTGCTTGTTTTCCAGCCTGCTTGTTTTTGGAGATCATCTGCCCTTATCCTGAGCCAGACTGAGCTGTTGCTGTGGGACTGGGTATGGCCCCTAATGTTATATCCCAGAGCTGCAACATGGCCTTGGAAAAATGAGCGAATTTTGATCTGGAAAACAGAAATGGGGCCCAGTAGGAGGGAGGCATTTAATAACATGGAGAACCCTACAGGTCTTTGAGTAGCAACTCTACCGGGTGCCTCTTACCACAGTCCATGTCTTGGGCTCCAGCCTGATGAGGCTTTCAGAATTGCATCTTCTCTGCAGCCTGCTGCAGCTTTGAAACAACCTGAGAGAGCTGAGAGTGTGCACTACTCATACTTGTCTTACTTGGACTGTGGCATCTGAGGAACATTCTATGTGGGGCTTGAGCCCAGAATTGTGTTCGTCATTGTCCAGCATAATAGAAGGACTCAGGGTTTTTCAACACAACATTGTTTTTCGTAACAATAAACTGGCACAAGTAGTGCTGAAGAACTTTGTAAGAACCAGTGCCAATGTCTAAGAAGTGGCAAAATGGTGGAAGACTTCCCACAACTGACCTACACTGATGGTAGTTCTAGAACTCCTCTGGCCACAGAAGAGCTGTGGTTCCAGTTTCATGAACATGCCATGGGGGCTAATCATGAGAGCTAGTTCGGGAGACACAACAGCACCAGTCCAGCTGGCATACCCTCAAGGTTGTTTTGCCTGGGGGCATATAGCTCTAGGCAGGTGTCCTAGCCAGTGCAGAATGGAGGTTTTCCTTTGTGTAATATCCTACTTGAGAGTGTGAGATGGGGCTTCTGGCTTTGCAGCTGAGTGTGGCATACAGGGCAGCCCGTGGGGCCTGGGCAGCCACATGGGAAGTATTAATTTCCTCACTGAAGTGCTCAGCTGAACTGCTTCCTGCAACCACGCTGGCACAGCAGAAATAAAAACAAGGTGTTTCACACTGGGACAGGGCAGTGGCTGAAAATAAGAGTCATCTTCTCACAGGTGGTAGGTGTCTTGCATCTTCTTTAATTCTTTTCTTCTCCCTCAGGCTGGACTTCATCTATGACCTTTTTGAAAGAGTCTGCAGTCGCTGCAGTGAAGAGACACTGAAGATGGGCACCCAGAGGCGCAGACCGACTGTCAGTTCCCAGTTCAGGGTATGATGTTTTCCAAGAGAGCAGCAGGCTTCTGGAGAGGAGCAGATGGGTAAAGCAAGGCCTGCAGCCAAGAGGAGTCATTCATCCTTGTTTTGTGTCCAGCACTGAAAATGTGCAGGAATGTTGCAGTGCTAAAAAAAGACAGTGCCACTGCCCCAAGGATTTCTGTCTGATATAAAATGTGAGATGCTAAGACTGAGCAGGGTGGCAGAGGAAAAGAGTATTTTGCTAAGTGTAGGAAGTTCTTGAAGTTCTTTCATCTTCATATTGGTTTGGTGTTTCAGTTAAGTGTATGTGTACTTTTAGGTCACATCTTTTACAGGTATTGTGACAATTCCAATAAAACCTTATTGGGAGGACCTTGCAGGTATGAATCTCACCCACTTAGATTACCTGCAAACCTTTCACTGTTTTGTCTTCCCGTATTTAAAGTTTGAGAGACTTGTAAAATTAACTCACAGGAGCTATACAGCTCCAGGAATAAGGATGGCCGTGTAAACAGTGTTAAGAGCAAACTAACTGTGTGGGTATGTTTTGGACAGGAAGGAATCTCCTGGGTTATTGCAATTTTGGTAGGCAAAATCAGAGGACATCAGGAATGAGAGGGCTGCATGAAGACCCTATTGCATCAAATGTAGCACCTTTCCCTTCTGTAGTGACTGATCCTTTGTGTTCTCTCTTGCTCCTCTTTAGGATTCTCTCCATTCCCTGATGTCCACACTTAGTACTTCCAACCCGTTTTTCATCCGCTGCATCAAACCAAATACAGAAAAGGTAAGTCTGTCTCCCAGCAAAATGTGACACAGCATGTGTGAGCACGTGCTTGCACAAATGCCAGGCAGGTGCCTCAAACTGAGGATAAGAGCAGTTCCTCCTCACCTTCCCCTTTTCATTCTAGTTATTTTATAGTTGAGGAAAAACACACCCTTCTCCGGGTAATCAGATGGCAAGACTGCATGCTGAATATGAGATTATATAGCCATTCCCACCTCTTTCAGTGCTTATGAAGCCTGGAAGATGAACCAGGCTTGTGAAGAGCCCAGAGCTGTGGCAGAAGAAGCAATCACTCCTGTTTGTGGTGCCTGTAGAGAAATTTGTTCTGGAATGAAGGGCTTGTGCAGTAGGAAATGTCTCCTGTGGATCCCTGGCTCTGAGGCAGAGGAGGTGGATGCATCATGAGCCAGCCACAGTGCTTAGGGAAAGGCTGGCTCTCACTTGTGTTGTGAACTGTGGCGGGAGGATGTGCTGCTAACTAGGTTGGGTGGGGAGCTCTGAACTGATCCTTTTCTTTGTGTGTTTTGAAACCATGTATGATATGCCAGAGGACAGGCTGCTTAGGGGATATATGCCAGAAAAGAATTCTGTAGTTTGTCTCCAGTTTGACTGGAGAGAGACTGCAAAGAGAACTGAGTCATGGTTCTGCACTCTGTATGTGTTAATGCATTGTATCTTTGCTTTCCTACCATAATCCAACAGTAACTGCAGTCTACAAACTGTTATTTTTCTCCCAGGATGAGCCCAACTCCCTTTTGTCCCTTATTCTGCACCATGCAGTGTTGTGAGGTTGCTTTGACCCAAACTTCCCCCTTTTTACCTGACACGCCCAAATATGCAGGGTTGGCTTTCTGCAGAGGAACGGATACACGGCCTGTGACTGTCTTGCTTATTTGGTTTTGATTCTGGATCATTATTTAGGCGCCGAACCTCTTTAATCCCGACGTGGTGCTAAATCAGCTGCGGTACTCAGGGATGCTGGAGACAGTGAAAGTTCGAAGAGCAGGTTTCCCCATACGGCGCCTGTTCCAGGACTTTCTCAGCAGGTAATTGCTGTCATTGTATCATATGCTGTAACAGCCCCAAGGTATATAATTCTATATGACTGTTCCCTCTTAACTGCTTCTTCTGGTATGGATCATCTGTGGGATGTTTTCTTAACCGTGGCCTTATTGCCCATATAACAGACTGATATGGCAGACCTTTTGGAGACTTGCCTTTAGGCTAAAAGTCAGAATGGAAAAGTAGCCAGATGGTCTTTGGTCTTTTTTTCTTTTTCTTTTTTTTTTCTTGGTAGCTTTACCACAGATTTGCTAGTGTGATGCTGTGAAACCCAGCTGGTCATAATATGTAAAAGGAGAATACGACGCTTAAAACCTTTAGGCAGCTGAAGAAATTTTTAATGGACACTATAGTTGATGATTAATATTGGAAAAAGTGATTATTTCTTTTAATTAGTCACATCAAAAGGATTTTTTGAAGTTTAAGGCTAGAAGGGACACTGAACATTGCTTCCTTTGTCTCTTGAAGCATTAAATGCCACCCCTATACTGAACAAAATAACTTGTGTCTGATGAAAGCACATGTTTCAGAAAGACAGTTGTTCTTTACTGAAAAATTCTGTTGAATTTGTATTCTTTTACTGGGATTGCAACAATTATTGCCAGTGTGGTAGGAACAGATAGAGGTTGGGGGATGGAAATTTCCAAATTGGAAGGCAAACACCAAGAAGGGAGGTCCCAGAGGAAGAAGGACTAATGGGAGGAGGATAATTAGAGTTAAAAGAGTGGGGAGAGAGACAGAGGGGGGCTGTTACTGTCATACATAATCTCATGAGATTCTGTTTTGTTCTTAGATACAAGATGCTTGTGAAGGGGCCAAGCCTCTCAGAGAACAGCAAAGCTGTATGTGCAGGTTTTCTTCAGACCTACGACAGCAGCAAGAAAGAATGGCAGTTGGGTAAAACCAAGGTACTCCATCGGTGTGGGGTGTAGGGTATGGCTTAGTTCCAGCTGCAAGGGGACGTGACTGCATCTGCTGAGATTCAAGGCAGTAGAAGGGCAATGCAATCATGATTCTTTAAATACATTGGCCTGTGCCACTGACCTGTAGCACCTCAAATATTTCCCACATTATATACCTAGAGGCACAGAAGGTTTTTGGTTTTTGTCTAAATTCCTTCTCATTGACCAAGCCAGATTGATTTTGTTGTGTCTGATCCAATTTAAGGATTCAAGAAGAACAAGCAAGGGTCTCATTTTATGTAATTGTAATGTGTGCCCTTAATTCTTGCCTCTTGTGCCAGGTATTTCACTCTGCTTGACTAACTGAAATTCGTGCCCGAGGCAGTGAGCCGCTGCTTGGTATATATCTAAGCTGTGAATAGCTACATCACCAGATGTATGACAGCTTTCTGTTGGGGAAGCTCAGATGATACTTTTGCAGCTAGCCCAGATGCTAGCATGCATTTTCTATGAAAGGGTATCCAAATGCTTCTGCCCACTTGCGTAATTCAGATTTTGCTTCTGTTTTGGTGAATGTTTAACACTTCTCTCTTGCCTGGAATAGTCTGGATTTTCATGCAGAAATAGATGCGAGCATTTTGAGGTATATTGCTATAGAAATCTGGGAGTGCAAAACTGTCTCTATCACAGCTTTCCACATACTCCAGGAAATTCTTCAAAGAATAGTCCAATATTGATGGTGTCCAATGCAGACAGCATTTCTCAATAGTGGGTGTGCAGTCCGTATCTAGAGCGGATGGTAGTTCATCAAAGCAACTTCTTGCATTTTTTTGCCTTAAGCCTTCAAAAAGTACTTCAGAATATTTCCAGCACCACAATGAAAGCAGAAGTGATTCTTGTGAACATTCACATTTAATTTGTCCAGGAGCTCAGATAATGAATGATATTTGTTGCTTTGAGCAATCATTCTCAATGAGTGGATAGACTATAATATTTCTTAGAGAGCAAGATCTCTCTCTCCCCTTCCTAGAGGAGTGGTGGTAGCCCAGTTGGTAGTCTAGGCTATGAATGCTATGTGACAACCAGGGAAAACACTGGCCATTGTTGTTTGAAGGAGATGTATGAATCTGAAGTTTTGGTGGGGTTTTTTTTCCCATGCCTCCACTGATGTTCCAGAAAGAATGTTTTATCACTTAGCTGTATTCCTGCTCTTTGATTAAAGTGTAACCCATCTCTGATTTGGGAATCTGGAGTCTCCTCACTGGTCCCTGCAAGCCAGGAACCATTTTGGTCATTCCTGTCCCTGCATAACCCACATTGCTTGGGTGACTGCCAGTCTCCCAGCATTTTAGTGTTAAAGCCTATGTGAAGAGTGTGTGTCTTGCAGAGCTGCTTGTATCTGGAAAGATTTAAAAAGTGGTGGTTAGAACTGGTAAACACAGAGTTTGAACTTTCTTCCTAGCATGACAAGAGATGGAAGATTGCTGGGCTACAGCAAGGGCAGCAGGATGGAGGACCAAACTCACATGCACACACTCATCTTTTAGAGTACAAAAGGTTATAAGCTATATAGCTGGAGTCCAGGGACTACAACAGACTGACAACAAGCAGGAAATCCAGGCTGCTTTGAGCTCCTGCTGGCAATAGGATCCCTTTTCTCTTCAGTCCCCATTGTGCATCATGGAGGACTGAGTCCATCTGTCTGTTTTCACTCACTCCTTGACCTGCACAAATTATTTTGGAAAAAACAATATAGGTGGTAATTGTGGCAAAGAAAATGTGTTTGTGTTTTGCCAAAACACTGGATGTATTCTAATGTATTTATTTTTAACAACTGTGTCCTGTAAACTAACACTTGGCTGAAGAGCTGTATGTGGCGTATTGGTAAACTGCAGTCTCTGCTTGGGCACAGGTTGCTGTGGGCCTGAATATTGTGGGAAGAAAGAAGTTATTAAGAAAGGCAGTCTTTGTATTTCTCTATGCCTGAGAAGGAAAATTCACAGGAGCTGGGAAGCAGTTGAGCCATCTTGTTTGGTTGTAGAAGTTACTTTTTATTGGGCACGGTTTGTGTTAGAGATGTGTGTCCTGGTAGAGGGGAGCAGTTGTATCTATTTAAAGAATGGATCGCTCCAAGGCTGTCCTGGTGTGTTCCACCCTTGCTTCCATGCTGAATGGCTGGCCAGCCCCTGCCTGCTCCAAGGTGCTGTCATTCCAAGGTGCATTACCCTGCCATTTCATTCTTCAGATGAGTTGCTTGGTGTTCTTTCCCATGCAAAGCCACTGTACTCCTCCCTTGGAGACTTTGCAACTCAGTTTGTGACAGTGCCTCCAGAAACCTGCCCCTAGGAAAGCAGATGCCAAGATGAGGCCGTGCAGAGCAGTGGTGCTTCCTGGTAGTATCTTCCCTGCTGCCTGTATCCAGCTGTGTCTTGATTTTGGATTACAGACTGCTTTGCATCCATGCTTTAGCTGGTGCTAGGAACACAGGCCTGGAAGACTTGGGTTAATGAAGAAAAGGGCCTTAATTTTTACAGAGACTTTCAGGTAAGGGTGAAATGAAGCTACCAACTAAGGGGCACAGAGTGTAGGTCATTGTCCTGGAAAGGAAGTCCCCTGCTTGGCCTTACTGCCACTTTTGCTACTACAGGTGCAGCTCTGGGTACTCAGGTTGTGATTCCCAGAACTAACCTTGGCTTATGGAGTCAGGAGTAGCTGCTGAAAAAGGTGTGACAAACCCGTGGGGATGTAACCTAGGAAGAAGTATAAGGGGTGGGTGAAGAGCAAGGCTTATAGAAGGGGGAATACTTCCTGCAAAATGAATGGAAGGATAATTATATCCCTAGCAATTGTTTGAAGGAGGAAGGAAAAGACTCTATGAATTAGTGCAGGGAATTGTGAAGCTTGGGAAAGGAAACAGAGGAGGAAGGGCAGGATGATCTTTGTGTTTTTCATTAAGAATGGAGCAGCTGCTGTGCTGGCAATTGTCAAATTAATGTTTATAAGAGGTATTAATGTATGCAAGGCAGGTTTCACCTGGTGGTGTGGCAGAGCTGAGGTCTTGGATGCAAACAAGCAGTGTGATGATGAAAGAGGTTGTGCTAAGGTGCCCTTGTCTTCACTGGGGATGTGCTGGAAAGGAACAGCAGCTTCCTCACCCCCTTCTTCAGTGCACCTGGGCCTTCTGCCATGCTTGCCCATTCCCACAACACAGATTTCCTACAGCTGTTTTAACACAATAATCTTTGATATTTGAAGGTGTTAATTTCCACATTTCGACTTGCTGGTTTGCAGGGCCTGTTTGAAGGAGGAGGTTGCTGTACACTTTTTGGCATCCAGGTCACAGTGACCCACTTCCTGCTTTCCCAGAGTTGTCCCCAAGAATCATATGATCCCACTTATGTACACATGGGTGCTCAAGCAGTTACATTTGTTGCTGCTGATCTCTATGAAGCCTTAGCGTGTTCACTGTCACACTGATGGTGCATGCAGGCATTGAGGTTGTGTGAGGAACATTGTGGTGCTGCACTGTGGTTTAAAACTTGGCCAGTGTCAAGTACGAGCAGATATGATAGAAGTAACCTTGTATATATATATTTTGTTCTATCATTCCTTCCTCAGACGAAAGCGATCTTATGTTTTCAGATAATGGCTAAGAATTATGACAAAGAAATGGCCACTTTCCAGTTCATTTCCATAAGGCATCAAAAATATTTCTGGATTTGAAATGCATGTTACTCTTCCTTGTCAACTACAAGTCTAAAAAAACCCCAAACCTTCAAAATGCCAACAGCTTATAACTAGATATTGTTATGTTATTTGAGATTAACCCCTCTCAAGCATATATAGATCCTATAATCCTATAGGATTAAGGTTGGCTCTTATTGAACTCTGCATGCCCTGAAGTTTTTTCCCCCTTCTTAACTGGCCTGCCTCAGCAAAGACTGTGCTTGCTATGGAAATACTGATGGCCTGAGTATTTTTGCAATTTGATGAAGATAGTGGACTGAGACAGTGTTTTGCTGGTTGCATTCTTGAAATGGGTGACTGCTGCTTGGTTCTGGAATGTAATG
Organism: Atrichornis clamosus; assembly: GCA_013400975.1. Lineage (NCBI taxonomy): Eukaryota > Metazoa > Chordata > Aves > Passeriformes > Menuridae > Atrichornis > Atrichornis clamosus. The sequence continues at coordinate 85,713 of WBMZ01004621.1, read as the reverse complement.
GAGAGAGCAATCCCTGCCTCAAAGAAATCTTTAAAAGATTGTTGAGTTGACAGAGGGAGTGGATGTACAACTTGCAGGGAAGGATGCCAGCTTCATGGTTGGCAGTACCTTGCTAATGAAGCTTCTTTTAAGGCTACCCATGGTTACTTAGTCATTACAAAACAGCTCATTTCTTAAGGCCATCTAAATGGAAACTGCTCCTCAGGAGAAATTCAAGTCCAGGAAAGCCACTGGCTATGGACACTAACTCAAGGAGAGATGTCAGTACACAGTGGTCACTGCAGGGGGAAAGAAGAGCCTTAAGGGATGAGGCCAAAAGCGGTGATGGAAGGGAAGGTATAGAGAGACATAAAGGGGAGGTAAGTGTGGAGGAGGAGTTTGTGCAGAACACTGGACTAAATGACTGTTCCAATCTCTGGCCTCTCAGCACAACCACATGGATCAAATGCATTTGAAAGGAGTTTTTACTGATTAATGTGGTTCTACAGATTGGTGAGTGTCAGCTCGCAGCCTGTGAACACAGCAGTGCTTTAACAAGTGGGCTGCACTTTCCTAGTGAATCCCGTTCTGCTGCTGGCCCTGGCAGTGATTTAGCCAATGCCAGGCAGCAGGTCACACAAGCATGGCCATATGGCAGTGGCTGCTGTGACTGCAGCTTGTATGGACGTCCCTTCACCAGCTTGTTCTCGTCTGGGTACTGCTAGCAGTGTACCCACAGTGCCGTGGAGCTCTCCATGCAGGCTGCAGTCCATCTCAAAAAGCAGTGCATTTATTTCAGGAATTTGTGCTGAACCCTGTGCTAACCTAACGCAAGCCAGCTGATTTAATATTGCTCAGATATGTCAGGACAATTCCTGCAAACATGGCCTTATCTTGCTTGTATCTCAATTCTTTTGTCTCTAACATAGCACCTTCGTTCTTTACAAGCATTTAGCACCAAGCAGAGGTTTGAAATACAGGTGATGAAAGATGCTTGACGACTAAAATACTCGACACTGAAGTGCAACCAGTAATACCTGGAGAGTTCTATGAGCAGAGCTCAGTTACCCCTAGTGCATGCTGCACTGTTGAACCTCTTCAGCACGGAAGCATCTCCACTCCAGAGTTTCTGGAGGTTGGTGGAGGGCTTCAGGTCCAGTGGGTGCAGCTTTGTGCCTCGACGGGCTTTTGGCTTTCCGACTGCCTTCCATTATTAAGACTGCTGTTAAGGTTACTTCCTGAAGTCTAGAAATCTAAATGTTCCTCCCTTTCCGTGAAACGCGGACGAGTTTCTTTGCAAAATATTTAGACACCCAAGTAGGTCCCACTGCCTGCTGCAGGGAGGTACCGAATAGTGCCGGGAAAGCTGTCAGCTGGGAAAGAGTTAATCACAGGCGCAAGCACGGGCTCTCCTCCTCCCTCCTCTTTCCCTCCTTCCTCTGCTCCCTCCCTCTCTCTTTTAAGTCTTGACCACAGAGTGAGGGCGGCGGGGGTTGGGCACGGAGTTTGGCTCTCGCCGCTGTAAAACTTTTCCCGGCGCTCTGAGTGCGGGCGCCGCGGGGCAGCGCCGGGGCAGGCGCGGGGCCGGCAGCGCGGCCGCCCGGCACGGAGCGCTCCCCGCGCCGCTCAGCCGGGGATGAAACCGCCCGGCTCTCCCGGGGACTGACTTCTTTCCTCTCTTTGTGTTTACTGAAACTCCTCCCCGTGGCGTCAGGTTTTCCTGAAGGAAGCTCTTGAGCAGAAGCTGGAGAAGGATCGGGAAGAGGAGTTGAGGAAAGCAGCTATAGTCATCCGGGCCCACGTCTTGGGCTACATGGCAAGGTCAGTGCTGGGGGCTGCCCCACCGTCCCTGTGCTTGCCTGCCTGGGTTGCCCTGACCCCTTGCTTTGCTCTCTAGTCCCCTAGCATCTATCCCGTCTTCCCCTCCTGTATTCTAAGGGAGAGCTGCAGAATCTGCCCACCCTGCCAGCATCAGCTCTGCTGAAACCTTTCTGCACCTTTGGCACCTCTTTTTCAGTTACGTGCACGTTTGCACCCTCCCTCAGTGCTGCTCAGCAGGCTTCTCATGGACTTCTGTACCCATTGCTTGCTTCTGACACCTTTTCCTTGCCTTCAGGGCTCTCCTGGCCGGGCCCCACCTACGCTTTGGGTCCCCTCCTTTTCCTTGTGCCTGTCAACTCTGTTTCTGCTCCCCGTGCCAATCGCTTCTTCCTCACTTGCAGTTCTGCCTTTGCTCACCCTCTTTCCTCACCCTGCCTGTTTGCCTCGTGATCTCCCTCTCCATTTAATTAACTCTTCAGAATTGGTGTTTGGCCAGCTCTGCAACAGCAATCTCCTCTTGCCTCTCCCTTTTGCACCTGACCTGAGAAGGTTTGGGAGAACCAACTGCAGACAAACCGCCCCTCCTCTGCCCCTCGAAGTTAGTGCAACAGCTGACTCCTTAATGGCTGTGGTATGCACACTTAATCCCAGTAAGATGCTCTTTCCTGGCTGGTCTTTGCTCCAGACACCTGTCAGTCAGGATTGTGAGGAGGTGAAATCCCTGTCCAGCAGAGCTGTTTCAGCAGACACTCTTCTTAGAGCTCCAGTTTCACCAGGTAGCTCATTTAGCTTTGGGAAGTGTGTGCAAGGGTTGTACCCTGCCTTACCTGTGTGGAATATCAGCAAAATACACATTTGGTCTCTGGGGCTTTTATTCATTTATTTATTTCCCTTTAGGAAGACAAATGAACTAGCTCTATTGTCTGTATATGAGATTGCAAGTTCTTTGTGTCAGGGCCTCTGCTCTATTTTACTTTGTGTCTAGCCTTTGGAGAGAGGGGTAGGGATTAGCACAGGAAAATTGATTTTCTGGGAAACGTCACTGCAGGCACACTGGATTACTGCTTTTCTGGGTTCCTGGTAAGAAAGCTGCTGACCTGCAGGGCTGTGATGGAGACAGTGTGGCAGCAGTGTTCTTCTTGGCTAGAAATCTTGTGGTCCTTCAGCCTCCACACTTCTGAATTGCTCATCCCACATGTTGTTGTTCTGAGTTTCATGCTGAAGAACAAACTGTGCATCTGCAGGCAGAATGTAAATCCTCACAAGCAGCTGGAGGTAGCTGAACTTGACAGGGGAGGAGAGCAGGGAGGGAAGAAGAGCTAGAGAGGGGGTCTGGAAAACCTTTCTGTGAAGAGTTTCCAGTTGCACTGCACCTCTACTGATAGAAGTCCAGCAGGCAGGAGTTCATCTGGGCAAGAGCTGAATGGTCACTGCAGAGTTGGGCAGGAGTACCAGTATGTACTGCCTTAAGCTTGATACCATTTCTGTTAGTTTTGCTTGTATAAGTGTATTTAAATTCATTTGGCCTCGTGCAAAGTAGATTAGCAAAGGAAGGATTTTACTGGTTTCTGCCTCTTTGTGAACTTGTTCTGTGAGCCTGGAGAACCAGATTTTCTTTGCTCTCATACCCTGCAGCCTGTGCAGCCTCGTAAATGTGCGACAAGACAGTCAAGCCCATTGAAGTGATCCCATTTTATATAGCTAATCTGATGAGCTCTGAGATGCAGGTAACGGCTTCACCAGCTAAAACCCACATAGTGCAGGATCCATGTACGAATTTAACAGTGGCCCTGGATTCTGCAGGACTGTATTCCTCAGGGGAAGAAGACAGTAGCAAATTGCTCCATAAACCTGTGTTATCTAATCCTCGGAGGCATAACTGCTAAGTACAGCTCACTGACAGAATGATTAACTAAATTTCAAGTACAGTATTGGAGCCTTGCAGCCACCCTGCCTTCTCTTGTGTGATACATGGTCAGGTTGTCTCCCAACCCCTTCACTTGGGCTGCAGGTTGAATTTCTTTGACCAGTGCAGGAGGGTGAGTGGAAGCTTAGACAAGGGGAATGAAATTTGCAGCCTGTGAGCAGCAATTCCAGCTGAAGGGCATCTGCAAGCCTGGCTATGGTCATGAGGAATGAGGGGGCTCTTCAGCCTGGCAGATTAGCAGGCAGAGCTGGTCTGTAGCTGGGCAGGGCTTGGCACATGTTGCACTTGAGAGAGTTTCTGGCAGATGCATTTTGTAAAAGTCAGAGTACCCTTTTTGATGCACTTATGTCTGCCTTGGCAGAGAGTGCCTGTGCAGCTGTTCACACCCCATGTGCAGGGCGGACAGAGGGAGCAGGGATGAGGGCACTGCAGCCCAGGAGCAATTAACCTCAAACCTCCTACTTCTTATCACCTCTTCCCTTTCCTCTTCTTTTCTCTGTGCTTCCTCCCTTTGACTTAATACTTACGGAAAAGAGCATTACCTCTGCACACTACTGCTTTTAGTATCCCTCTCCTGATTTTCTTGACTAGGCTGATGTATCTGATGTGCAGAGAGGTGGCAAGCTGTCAGCATGGGTTCCTGTTGCCATTTGAAGGGAATTTCATTGCCAGGATGGGGATTTTGAGGTGTGTCTTTTCCTCAGGGTGTTGCAGAAGGTCCATGAGAAGGAGATGTGAGAATACTATGCTATTTCCAGTGTATTTTCTAGGACTGTAAGACTTCAGGGATTACTGTAGCCTGCTGGCCCAAGATCCTGTGTAACGGCCCCATAGAATTTCTCTCTGCAAATTCAGGTTTGGATGAAAGAAGATTTTGATTTTACTAGGACCAGTGGTCATTTCCCTACAACAAGGTATTAAGGTGTCTAAATATATTAATTTACTTTTTAAAATGCCCGCTTATTTTCAGCCTTACTAGATTTCAGCTTCAGGTTGGTTAAATCTTGTTATGTTCCCTGTTGGAAAAATAGAAATGTGGATACTTTAACTAGGGCCAAGCCTTTTCTTAGCCTTTTTTAATTCTTAAGGTCATGCAGCAAGTGCTCTCATCCTATAAGCCTGAATTTCTGGTTCCAGTGCTGCTTCCTTAGAAATCACTTGAGGGTCTAATATTGTTCTTGAAATGGGGATGCTAACACAGGACACAGGATAAAAGCAGCAGCGTAGTCCCCATCTACGCAATATTTCTGCTGGCAAGTATAAGAATCCCAGTAGTATTTTTTCTATAGCATTGTGATGGGAGTTTGCCTTTATGCGATGATCTGGGGCCCAAAACCCCACTTTTGACTCGCTGCTTCTCAGGTAGGCCGACATCAGATTTGTTTGGCCTTTGATTCTTCAATACGAGACCTTATGATTGACTTTTTTTGGATTGTTTAATGTTTGCGTGAATCTAGCTTACAAATTGATTCAGATTACTGTGTAATTGTTATTTGCTCAGTTTGTGTATCATGTACAAACTTCTGTCAGGGACTTTTTTTCATGTCCTTGATAAAAATAGTCTGTAATGCCGAGGCAAAAAGTGACTTTTCTGGAACTTTACTAGACTACAGAAATATTGTGGTTTGGGGCCATATCATGTTTTTAAAGTGCTGCAAAGTTGATTTGATATCATTTGATGATCCTGGTGGGTCACTTCTGATGCCTAAATGATTTTTGCTTTTATATATATATTCTTCATATATTTGTAGTTTTATAGACTGTTATTATATAGTTATAGTAANAAATTGATTCAGATTACTGTGTAATTGTTATTTGCTCAGTTTGTGTATCATGTACAAACTTCTGTCAGGGACTTTTTTTCATGTCCTTGATAAAAATAGTCTGTAATGCCGAGGCAAAAAGTGACTTTTCTGGAACTTTACTAGACTACAGAAATATTGTGGTTTGGGGCCATATCATGTTTTTAAAGTGCTGCAAAGTTGATTTGATATCATTTGATGATCCTGGTGGGTCACTTCTGATGCCTAAATGATTTTTGCTTTTATATATATATTCTTCATATATTTGTAGTTTTATAGACTGTTATTATATAGTTATAGTTCCTTAACTACAAGGCCTTAGTATTTTTCCTTTTGAGTAAACAAATTCTTGAGGGCTATGCCTAGTCCAGATTTCTTCTGGGAACCAAGGACAAGACACCATACCAATATATTCTCCTGCAAACAACAGGTGTCTTCCAGAGACATTTTACTCAAAACAATTGGGGAAAGGAGACATAACTAACACTCTCTTTTTCATAACAATAAATAACTTTCCCATAACACATATTGTCATTGAGAAGAGCAAGCTGATTGGAGGTTCATGTCAAGCACTTCAGTATCTGTGTTCCTAATTGGAGGTTTTAGTTGGGTATGCTCTTTGGTAAACTTGTAAACGGCACTTTTTCTGTATCACGTGTGCATCTCGGCCGGACATTCTTGGTGAGTTGTGCACCATGGAAAGCTTCCATTAAAGGTAACCCTATTTTAGCACCTAACCTTGTCCAGCCTTTGATTTATGTAGGGCCGAGGAGACTACACTTCCAACTCAGGATATTCTGTGATTCTTGTTTAAGCAAAATGTTGTGCAATAGAAGTATTTGTTTATGTGAATCTATTACAATGTTACATTCAGCCATCAATATTGTAGTATCAGTGTGTTTTCTCCCACACAATATGAAATTAATGTGACCAGATCTATTTTTGCACTGTTTTCGCTTTTTCTGGAGTAATTTGATTTTGGCTGCTTAAGAGATGGGGCAATATGGAACTTTGTTCTCTTATAGTAAGGCCATTTGTATGTTTTTATTATAATAAATGCATACTGAATGATTATGCTCATTGTGCAGTGAATGTGTATATGTGCAATGCGAGGAGACTTTGGGCCAGAGGATCCCTTTCCATGTGCCAAATATCTCTCCCTCATATTCTGAGAGCCTTCACAAAAGTAGGTGCCCACTGAAACAAACCAGCAGTAGATTTAGGAGGGAGAACCGTGAGGTGAATATGATTTACAGGTAGTGGCAGGAGAGCAGCAAAATTGTGTCATTTCTGACCAGTGTTGTTCCAAAAGACTTTCTCTGTGGATGTGGTCAATATGCAAGGGCACGAGAAATGCAGAGCATGTATGACTTCATGGCGCATTAAATGTCTGGCTCTGTTTTTAGGAAGAAGTATCAGAAGGTGCTATCCAGTGTTGTTATAATCCAAAAGAACTACCGAGCATACTTCTGGAAGAAGAGCCTGCTGCGCCTGAAGGCCTCTGCGGTGACCCTGCAGAAGCACTGGCGCGGCCGCCTGGCTCGCAGCCTCTACCAGCACCTGCTGCAGCAGGAACTCCAGCGGAAGCAGGAAGCGGAGGAGAGAAGGAGGCAAGAGGAGGAAGAACAGATCAGAAGAGAGGAAGAGGAAAGACAATGGCAAGAAGAGGAGGAGCGTAGGAGGAAACAGGAAGAGGAAGAGGTGAAGGAAAGGTACAAGATGGTATCTTGCACTCTGTCTTGGTTTAAGGCAATTTAAAGGAGAGCACTCTAAAATGAGTTCCCCCCCATTGTTTTAACCAATCCCTTCCCACCAATAAGGAATGAATAAGAGTAGACATAAGTGAAAAAATAACATTTTACTAACAACCGAAACTGCAACAGGCAAAAAATTCCTGCAAATAATCACTAGAAACTAAATTGCTGAACCTCATTAACTCCCCCAGAACAAAGACAAACCCCAAATGGCGGAAATGCCCCTTTCCCAGATGGCTCCCGCCACCGGCAACTGCTGTAGGGAGCCAAAGGGAAAATGGCGTCAGACCCTGCCCCTCAAGATGGCAGCCTTGGCTGCACTGTTGGGAGACAACGGGAAAGGATGGCAGGAATCCCTCCTGGGAGGGTGGGAGCTTACAGAGCACTTGTAGTGGCAAATGAGAAGTGCTGGTGTGTGTGGAGCCAGCACTGCCGCTTGCTGCACCTGCTGGACTCCACTGGGTTTATTATTACATAAATTTCAACAAATAATCATATGATATTTTGCTTTTCATAAGTAGTTGGTTATATTTCTTCTAGGCTTTTGTTACATACTCATACCAAAGGTGGATCTTACCAGACTGTGTGGCAAACATCAGAATATTAAGGTTAAAAGTGTGTTGTTGCAAGGAATAGAGATGGTCTGCAGTTCTGCTGGAGATAGTAGGGTGTTGTATTCGCTGGCGGAAGACATGGAGTCAGTGATATCAGTGGTGAAGTTTGGTCAAGGAATTTGTTGAGAAACACTAAAAGCTCCATTTTACCAACGTGTCAATTTTCAGCATTAGTCTCATCAGCAACACGAAGCTGTGGTAGTTCAGAATGCCAGTAACTTGTTTGCAGATATCAAATGCTACAGATGTTCTCTCAGGTCTGATGTCCTCCTTGTACTAAGGCGAACTTGTCCCTACCTGGATAACACTGGTTCAGCCTTACCTTGAGTTCTGTGTGCGGTTTGGGCACCACAATATAAAAAGGACATTAAGCTATTAGAGAGTGTCCAAGAAGGCCTAGCTTACTGATTAAAGAGTGGGTTTGCCTTTTAGTTCCCACGTGTTCAACCCAGCATCATTGTAAAGTGTCAGTGTTTCTAGGAATCAGATGAACTCCTCATTTTGCTTTCATTTTCTAATTAATGTCGAATGGCATCTGATTGAGTAGCCAGAAAGGTACTAGCAGACCAACTTGGCTAACTTCTGAACTTCCATTTGAACTAAAAAATGAGGTGGAAGTCCCTAGAAATTGCAAATCAGCTGATCTACTGGGAACAAGCAAAAAACTCCAACACACCTGGAGAGACAAAATCAGGACTGAGGAGCAACTTAAGCTATAATGAAATAAATATTGTGCATACATTGTTAGCAAAGGGGAGACATGGAGCAATTTGGTTCAATGTTCAATAGGAACAAAAATATATTATTGAGAAAACTGAGGTGTTTGATGCTATTTTTATCTTCCCCAAAAGCGTAACTGTTGGACACTAAACACAATTAGCAAGAATGTGTAAGAATTCAGAATGTAGCATGGAAATAAAAAGTTAGAAAATGCTCAGATAAATCAAATTACAAAGACAGTATCAGGAATTGGTGAAAATAATGTTTGGGTACTTTGAGAACTAACTAAAGCAGTTTAAAACAGTAGCTATTCTTTTTCTTCTCCTTTGTGGATAGTAACCGAGTTTCCATAAAAATGGAAAATTCCAAACGTAATGACCCCCTTTTAAAATGGGAAAAGAAAGAATGAGAGAATTATGGACCAGTCAGCCTATCCTCAACTTCAGGAAGATACTGAAACAAATAATCAGACAGTAAATGTTTGATAACAGAATCAAGCCAACATGGATTTCTGAAGAACAAACAGCATTAACGTTACCTGTTTCCTTCTGTGGTAGCTTATGGTGTGCCTGCTGGACAGGGAAAAGCCATAGAGGGTAGGTAACTTGATTTTGGGTAGGTGGAGCGTAGGTAAGGGCTTTGATATGTCATGACCATAAGGTTCTAAAAGAAATGTGCTTTGGAAAAAAGTACATGAAGCAAGATCAGGATTTGTGTTTTGACTGCATTTTAATTAATGTATTAAGGTATTATTGCTTTTTAGCTAATAATTAAAAGAGCTTTTTGTTAATAGGAGAGAACTCTTGAATGGGATTCTTCCCTGGTCTGTGCTGAATATGTTACTTTTGCAATGTTTTCATAAGAATTTGTATGAGGAAATATGAATATCCTTATTAAATTTGCAGATAAACCCATCTGCTGAGGGGTTGTAGGAATAGATTACAGTTCAGATAATTCTGGCAAGTTAAAGAAGGGATCTGGAAAACAGGACAGCTTTCAGTACAGACATGTGCAGACCTACAGTTAGGAATAATCAAATGCACAGAGAACAGAGGAGGAATGACTACTTTGACAGCAGGAGGAAGGTCTGGAGGCTAAGTTGATTATGTCACCAGTGTCATGCTGTGTGAGAGGAGAAGGCAAATGCTCTCTCCAAACAGAATTGTTTCTGTAAGATGGGGTGATTCTTGTGTGCCACTTGGCACTGGTAAAGCTTCAGTTGGAGTACTGTCCATAGTTTTGGGTATCACATTTCAGGAAGAGTGTAGATCAGTTGGAGATGACTAGAAAGCAGCAAGAAATACCAGAGATCTTAAAAAATATGAGGAACAGTTGCAGGAATTAGTATGTAGATTATAGGTGGTATTCCTAATTTGTTTTAAAATGGTTGTGCTTCTTGAGCCCTCTTATCTTTTAAGGCCGTTGTTTAACTTGTGGTGACTGCTAGCGATCTTTCAGTAGGGTTGGAACCATCTGGATCTCACTTTTGTCAGCTTTCATTTACAAATATTTTCTGGATTTTTTTGAGAGAGTGAGCACAAGAATGAGAGCTTTGAGTGCTTTGTGACTTGCAGCTGCAATTTAGAATTTGGCTGGGAAAAGCTGCAAGGCCTGGGAAATCAGTATTGTTGCCTCCTGTTCTCCCTGGGGTTGAATTGTAGATTTGAAAGCAGTAACTTTCTTCCATCCAGACACATCCTATTCCTGCTCCCTAAGACTCCCTCCCAAATGACCCTGGTATTTGTCTGCTGGTTCAGTTGCTTGTCGCCTACTCACTCTGGAGCAACTGGCCACAGTGACAGCTTTCCTTTGGAGTACAGCCTTTTTGGTCTGGGTGGAGACGTAACATCGTGGGATAGTTTTTTCCTCTGCTCTTGTTTACTAACAAACTCTTGACTCTTACAGTCTTCACTAGTAAATTAGGTTTTGCATGCCCCTGAGAAGTTATGTGAGTTGGGGCTTTAATACAGTAAAAGCAAAACAAAATTCAATGCTGGTATTGCAGTAATTCCATTTTAAAGAAACAAACACAGTTTCCTGATATCTTTCAATTGCACATGTACAACCTCAATATTCACGGACCTATAGTACTTCAGATGATTCTGTTTACTTTTATCATGAGTCTGATTTGTCTTTCTGTCACTGCTTCCAATGTCCTTCCTGGTGTGTTCCAACTAATCCAATTTCCTAGTTGATCTGAAAGTTAAGTGCATGGGGAAAATCTGTTATATCCACAAAGGTCATGCCAACCACAGAGAATTGGATTTTTACTAAATTGCAAAAGCTTTTAAATCAGTCTTACAGCAGGTACCTCATTTTAACCTTATCCACAGAGGGATGATGTGTCCGTGTAATTCTGTAAACCTCATGTAGGAGAACTAGGTCTGTCTCTGACTGTCTTCTCTTGTTTTTTGACAGAGAAAAGGAGCAACTGAATGCACTACTCCAGGTGGCCCAGGTAAGTTTAACAGTTGCTCTTTTCACATGTTTTATTGTGAATGTCTGTGAAGGGTTTTTCATTGCTTCCTCTTTGCCTGGAGCTGATACTGTTATTGTGGCAGCACCATTTAAAAAATGGGCTTTGTTCACTCAAAACCTGCAGGTGTTTGACTTTGGCAAAGGTGCATAGGGTTAACGAGGTAGGGCTTTTTTCAAGGCTCATGTATGAGCTTGCATAGGTTCTATTTGAAAATTTCCGTATTGAACGTGCAGCATCCTTTTTTTATCCCTACTACTTGAGTTTATTAGATGACCTTGTGATGTGTTACACTGTGACACAGTCTGTTGTGCTGGATTGTTGCCTGTAACAGCCAAAATAAGAGAGCAGCGCACTGCTGCCTGGCTAAAATAAACTCCTTGTAACGGATCTAATGACTTATCAAAGAGCAGACCACCTACTCTGAGGTGTGTGAAAATTGCTGTGTATCTTGTTATTTCTTTTCCCAAACCACTTGTTCCCCAGTTTCAGACCATCTTTGCTCAGCAGAGGTGACAGATTAGAGCACAGAAATGCATTCATCCACAAGTAAGAGTCAAGTAGAGAACAAGCAACAGGGTAACTAAGGAAAACAAGGATTGTGGCTTAAATGGACCAGTAGATTGACTGCATTGACATATCAGGAAGTACATTAAATCCTGGTGGAATTCTTTTTTTTTTTCTCTCTCTTGTGTATGTTTTCTCTAGGGTGTGTATGTTTTCAATATCCTCTGTGGAGGGGAGGGTGGCTTTATCTTACAGTTAAACATCAGTGAAAGTTACCAGTATCTTCCGTCTTCTAATTATCACGTATCTGCTGGAAATTTCCTGTTACTTCAATGTGGAGAATAGAATAAGACAGTTGTCAGCAGTCAGCCATCATCCATCCAGTGATGCTAAAGAATGCCAAGAAATTCTGGGTGGCATTTTGGTGGGGTGGGGTTGGAGTGGTTACAGCCCTGCTTCATGCAAAATACCACCCCTAGATTCTGATGGTCAGATCCCCAACTCAGGAAGCAATGAAATTTCTAGAACTCTTAATGAATTTCTGGGAAATCTTTAACTCTCAGGCAGTCTATGCATATATGTATTCATATATAGTTGCTTTCTCCTGTATGTGTGTATGTGTGTGAGTTAGTTCAGAAAGAGAGAATGGACTTTTGAACTGCTTTTATCCAAACTGCAGTGTACAGTGAGCAGCAGACAGAGAGGTTCTTCTAAAAATTCACTGAACCCAGTGAGCTCCTTTGTATGATTCAGAGAGGAGGTAGATTGCTGAGATAAAGGAAGTACCTGAAGATTCAGTAGTTCTACCTTTAGCTTTTACACCATGAATGATTGCAGCATGCTTGGAGTCATCTTTCTGCAGATGGTAAGTACACAGTAAGCACAGGAAACAGGATAAACGGTCCAGGCAAGGAACACCTATAGGTTGAACAAAGTGCTTTAACACTGCTATAAATTCTTTAAGGTGGAAACAGTAAAGACTGAGGAGGTGGATATTCCCCTGCAAGAAGAAGAGAGACGTCAGATGGAGGAGATCTTAAGACTGGAGAAGGAGATTGAGAAGTTGCAGCAACAGAAGGAGGATCACATGTCTGTCATCTCTGAAGACACCAGGAATGAAATCAATCGGCAGCGAGAAGAAGAGATACAGAGGCTGGAAAAAGAGGCATCGAGGGTTGCCCAGGAGTTCTTGGAGCTGCTGGATTTTGGCAATCTGGATGAAAGTGTGCAGAACTTAGAGCACTCACTTTCTAGTGAGGGGACACTCAACATTGACTGCAGCCTGGTGGCACCACTGGCTGAAGAAGAAGTGGATGAGGGTTTTCATGCTGATGATGAAGGACGGCCAGCTTCCAGTTTGGTGGTCTCGAATCAGCATGCCACAAGAAACAGTGACAACTACTCAAAGGAAGTTGCAGACACCAGCCTTTTGCATCTCCATAGGGAAGTGGGAGAGGTTGTCCCTGCTCCTGGACAACCTGTGGAAAGAAGCACTAGCCGCATGGAGCAGAGATCCCTCTCTGGCCCAGCAGAAAGCATTTACAGCACTGTCTCAGATACGCGGAGGAGTAACAGTGGAGAGGCAGGAGAGCCCATTTATACTTCCCCCCCGGATGTGGAGTCTGACTACGACCATGAGGAGTTTGATGGCTATGGAGATGCAGGTAACGCCTCAGCTGAGCCTCTGAATGGTGAGGAGGGTGTGAGACACTCCCATGGTACCAGCCTCGACTCCAACCGCGGCAGCCTGGACTCGGTGAGAATCCCTCCCTTCACCTTTCTGGACATTAGTGTGATTTTGTTGATATTTATAATGTCTTTGCCTTCTTACTGTATGCCTGCTTGCTCTGAGTATTGTTACTAATATATAATTCTCTCTTATATGAGTAATCAGCTTGAACAAAAGGAAAGAGTCATAGGCTGGAGGTCAGAGGGCTTGTGACTGTCTGGTGTCTGCTGGTACACAAGCTAGCACATGTGTACCTATTTTAGATTGTTTCCATCACCATATTTTAACATTACACCCTTTAGGAAAAAGGAAAGCAGGCAACTGGTGTCTTGCAGGTATATGTTCTACCTCGGAGAGATTTCACAGACGGGGTGTAAGCTTCAGTGTGCAATGACAAGAGGAAATGGGAAAGGCTGGGGTTTGATTTCTCTCCGTCACTAAAACTTTCCTTGTTCTGGTTCTGTTCAGAGTCAAGGGTTTATTTTCAGGTGCTGTGTACAAGTTAAGCTGTTCTAAGTCTAGCAGAATTACTGTGCTGATCCAGTCTGGGTCCCAGTGAATACAGCCAAGACCACTGAACCTTTTCATTCCTGCTGCAGGGACAATGACAGGGTGGTGTAGCTGGGCTATTAGCCTTGCACTTGAAGCATCTCAGCTTAGATCACATGCTGGCTCTGGACTTCCTGAGGGCCTCAGGCAATCTGCTTCATAATGCAATGATAAATCTCCTTGCAGAATAGGATGTCAGATAAGCCCACATAAGATTGTGAGGGATTCAGCTGTGAAGTCAATGACAGCCACAAAAATACTTCTGATAAATGATGACTCTGAGAAGAGACACTTAAACTAGAAAACATCTTTTAGAAAATTATTGAGTTTTTATTTTTTACTTTTTTTAGGAATTCAATTTACTTCCTACAGTATGCTTTTCCAATGACAGATTGTGACAGATTCTTTAAAAGTTGCATGATTTTTTCTATTTGCATTTCCCTAATGTCAGCTACCAGCCATCAGAATATTTTATGATGTGATCTGCTTGAGTAAAGGTACCTTCTCTATGGGGAGGTACTCACAGATCACTGTCAGGTGATCTTCAAATCATGAATCATTCTGTCACATCTTAGGCTGGTTTCTGCCATACTTCTTAAAATGCAAGTGAAGGGATGTATTGGGCTCATCAGTGAGTAAGACTAATGAAAAACCCAGCTGATACTTTGTCACAGTGTGAGCCACTGGGAGAGATAACCACAGCTGAGTCAAGATCCCATCAGTAGCTGCTGTTTCAAGAATACCTGGTTTTTGAAACTTGATGGCAAGGGAGAGAGAGAATGAATGAGTGCAACAGGGATGAGACAAAAGAGGAGCACAAAGGAGGCACAGAGAGAGGACAGAAGGGGAAATGGAAAGAAGCAACAGGCATTTGAGGAAGGAAAAGGTCTAAGGAGCTGCTTTCTTTAGTATTAAATTAATAAAACAGATCAAAGGAAGTTGTATGTAAGGTTTAGGAAATGATTTCATATGTGAAGTACTTTGTCATGGCTGAGGGCCGTTACCTAGTTGGAGAACAGAGATGGGTAAATTCAGTACTATTATTTCAGTAATTCAGATCTATGTTTTTAGGGTTCAGTTATCCTGGGCTGTGCTTTTATTCCTAATCAACCCAAATCAGGTAATTTCCTTGCTGGGGTTAAATCCAAGTAAGTATTCCACCTTGTCTGGCATTGTGGCCTTTCTGCCAAGAAAAATCAGAAAACTTCTCCAAAATGAAAAATTCTCTCTTAATCCCATTAAATTAGATTTTGCAAGGTGGGCTCTCCCTTGCAACAGGAAGCTTTGTTACCGCAGGTAACTGGAGCTTTCTAGCCATGTCCACTGCTCTCCTTTCAGGTATGAAAATTCCATGCTCTTGCTTTAGGCATTAATGGGTAAGCTGCCAAGCCTCTAGTTTTACCGTATTGCTTTTTTTGCAAAGGGACTCTGTGTAGTTTTGCACCTTTTGATCATGTGACTTCTCTAACCTTGTTAGTTTGCTCCAGTCCTCCTGTGACCGGGAGAACCTAAGTAGCCTATATTTCTTGTTTTAGTTTCTGGACAGTGAAGAAGAAGTGGATGTTTACATTGATACAGATGAAGAGTTCTGTAATGGACGAGTCACTATCTTCAATGGCTCAGGGCCACCCTATTTTCACAGTTATCTCTACATGAAAGGTAAGTGGCTTTTGCCAAAACCATGGGTGGATGGAATCCAGGAAACCTGCTTTCCCCTTCTATTTGTCCAGAATCATCATCTTTGTTTACTCTTAGTTCTCAGCTTATTCTCCTTTTTTTTTCTTCTTTTATTTAACACAACAAATAAAACAAAGAGCTGGGAGGTAGGTGTCAGGGATGTCTTTGCCACTGAGACCTAATTGTGCCCACTCGGTGTGGGCTTAAATGACTCATTCTGAGTCACAAAAATGACGACAGAACAAAAATACTTGAGTAGTGCAAATATTTCTATATTTTGCATTTCTTTGACTTGCTTGTTCTGCTTTTATGTCTGAAATTAAGCATAACCTTGTTTCTTTCCCTCAGTTCCTTTGTTTCGTGCAGGAACTGAAGTGACAACTAGTCCTGCCCAGGAAGCAGGATCAGAATGGAAGCACGGCCCTTGTTGCATGTCTGATGAAGTTTTGCTCCCTCGCTTTGCAGGAGGTCTCATGAACCCGTGGCGGCGGCGCTGGTGTGTCCTGAAGAACGAGGCCTTCATGTGGTTCCGCACCAAACAGGAGGCCCTGAAGTCAGGCTGGCTCTACAAAAAAGGCGGAGGGATGTCAACGCTTTCACGCCGCAACTGGAAACGCCGCTGGTTTGTGCTCCGAGAATCCAAGCTCATGTACTTTGAGAATGACAGTGAGGAAAAGCTGAAGGGGACAATTGATATCAGAAGGGCAAAGTGAGTGAAAAAATAAATCCCTTTGATCCCTAGTATTCACTCTCTAAATCAGTAATGAAGTGTCCAGTGCTGCCGTTCATCGACCTATCGACCTTTGTATCTCCCATGGTAGAAGAACCAGAAGCATAGGAAGGAAAACACAATTACAGCTTCTAGGTTTACTCTGGAGGGAGGCTGCAATTACTTGATAGTTCTCTTCCATTTGCATTTCATAATCCAGCAGAAGCCCTATCCAAGCCATGGATGGAGCCCAACCAGGAGGGGCTAATTAAGTACATACCCCATGCATTCTCTCCTACCCAGACTCCATCTGTTTTCTGGCTTCTCCAGGCATTTCACAGAGGTATTATGAAGCTCACAGCAGGATTTGAATTTGGCACATGTACTGTGCCTTTTCCTGAGCCCTGAATGCTCTTTCTGCTGCCGTAGTCAATTCCTCAGCTCCTGCCATAAGAAGGGACAGACTGGTCACCTATTAGCATTATGCGGACCTGTAAAGTGCAAAAAAGACTGGCACACCTGACTTTATAAACAGATCTCTGTGTTGTTCTCCCTGTTATCTCGTCTTCCATTTAGTCTGCTGGTGTCTTGAAAATCCGTATAATGCCTTAGGCTTTGGTTTTTAACTGTACCAATCTTTTTAAACATCTTGATGTGTATTGGTGGAATTTTGTATTTCTGTCAGAGTTGCAAGCCATCTGAACCAGTGATTTCCCTTCTCTGTGGCGAAGGGTATGATGTGAAAGAATTGATCAGATGGAATTCAGGCCTGTGAAAGGTTTTTAGCTTTGGCTCTTGTGCTTTCTTGTGTTCCAGAGAGATTGTGGATATTCATGAAAAGGAGAATGCTTTGGACATTGTGACAGAAGACCGAGTTTATCACATTGTTGCAGAGTCACCAGAAGATGCCAGGTACAGGAGTTTTGTTAGGTTTGTTCATTCAGTGCAGATCGGACCCAGCTACTCATGGGAGAACTTGAGAAACATAATCACTTCCCTTTTGCTGGGGGAAAGGGGGGATTTATTCCAGAGTGTCATTTTATGCTTCTGGGAGGTACCACACCTACTCTGGGGACTTGATGTTGCAGCTACCTAGGTGGTAGTTCAGCCTTCTCATGTGGCTGAGAGCATGCTGAATTCAAGGGTTACTTCAGCAGACACACAAACCTTAATATCAACTGGAACATCTAATAGCTGATTTATTTATTTAATGGAATCTTGAATCAAACAAAAAGTCTATTCATGTTGTCTGTAAATGATTGCGAGAGCAGCTGGGTTTTATCCAGGAGACAGAAAAAAGGCTGCAGCTTATCAGAGTCTGTAGTGTCATCTGATAAAATCTTCCCAGTGCAAAGCAAACAAGTGACTCATGTCCTTCCTTCTTGGCATCCTGGCCAGATAGTGGGAATCAGTTGTTTAAGGGCAGGTTGGACAACCTGTCCTGGCTATGCAAAGCCAAGTTAAGAGGTTACTGTCCCTAGGTGCTCATGTCTTCCCACTTTTACCACTTTTACCAAGGCTTCTGCTCTCTCAGCCCAGTGTAACTGTTTCTGTGATCTACTGATTCTGTGAAGTTATTTAGGGTATATTATTATTTCAGTTGGTGTAGGGAGAGGAAGGAGGAAGGTGTTTGGACACAATTTAACAGAAATAGACTAAAGAACAGCCACATGAACAAGAAACAGGCAAATTCAGGGGGCAGTAGCTGAAGGAACAGTAACTTCTTAACCCAGAAGTTCCACAACTGCAGTAGGCATGTCCTAAGATAACACTGCAGAATTGTTAGGACAAATGTAAACCAAGGGTGGCCTCTGTCTGTGCCCTATCAGTCTCTGTTTTGAGGGAGAAGAAAGCACCAATAGCACTAGCAAAGGGCAGATTAGCAGATGTCATAGAGCATCCAGTTCGTGAATCCTCCATGAAGTATAGATGTTTGCTGATCTCACTGAAGGCTGCAGATAAGAATCTGCTTGTTCTGCAACAGTGATTAGCCTCCAGATACGTCTGTAAGAGAAGCCCTTTCACAGACAAAAAACCTAAGTCCAATTCACTTATAAACAAACCCATGATTAATTGCCAGCCATATGACTTTCGAGTTTATTAGCAGATAAGAGAGAGACTAGTCAAGAAGACTCCCAGGCGTCTCAAGGACTCTAGTCCAGGAAGATTCCCAACTAACCCTGTTTTTACAAGTGCTGTATGCTCTTCTCAGTCTGCTGACATGAGCTCCCTGTCAGTTCCTTGAATAACAAGTAGAAAACTGGATTTTGCGGGAGCAGCTGTCAGTGGGTTGAAGAACGTGCACAGAATTTTCATGGATAAATAAGGAGGAAGGAAAACATTAGAATCTGGTATGATCAGCCCAAGAGATATTTTGTGGCATAGTGCTCAGGAAATTGTGAATGAATAAATTTTCCCAGTGGCATCTTTCCAGGTTCCTTGATCTTATTCTAGAGCGAGTTTTCATTACCCAAAGTTTAACTCTGACTTTGCTTTGATTGCCAGCGGTTGGTTTAATGTCCTGAGCCGAGTACACAGTGCTACAGCACAGCAGCTGAGGGAAATGCAGGATGAACAGGCCAATCCAAAGAATGCTGTGGTGAGTTACTGTGCAACCAGCCTGTGGGCATGCTTGGCGCCCTCTGTGTTTAACTGTTTGTGTATGTTTTTCCAGCACATGCAGTGCTGTACTTTGTGAGTGGTACAAGAAAGTTGGACAGTTACTATAAAGAAACAGCAAAGCTGATAGCAAAGAGGATAACAGTGGGAACATGGTGCTTGTGGTGGGTGGCTCAATAGCTCTCTTTGGTTGGAGGAGAAGAGGGAGGCTCCCTTATGCAGATAAAATGCCTTTGGATAGGACTAGTCTGGGTCACAGTTATTCCAGACAGAAGATGGTAGCTTAGAAGAATGGTGTATTTATGTGTTTTGCCAATACAGAGATAATAGCTAAGGTTATTTCAGACCTTCATGACACTCTCTGGAGACTTGTTGCTGTTTTTCCTCCAGTCCTGTGGAGCCCTTGCACATCTTATGCTGTTTAAGGAGCAAAGATGACTCACTCTTGTCTTTCTCGTACGTTCATTTCTACTCAAGCTATTGGAATTCAGAGGAATGTTTTCAGTTCCAATTCTATTCACAAAGGAGAATGCCTGTAATCTAAGATGCAATCTGTGTCTTCTTCACTGAACAGGGAACCCTGGATGTTGGGCTTATTGACTCTGTCTGTGCCTCTGACAATCCTGATAGGTAGGTACAGTAATCTGACCATCTCTTAAATCAGAAATTCTCAAAAATATTTTTTTGGGTAGGTCCACATTTCCTTTGGGATTTATATTTGTTTAAACTCAGAGACCTTTTTCTCCAAACAAATAAACATATCTGAAATCTTCAGTTTATTTCATGCCATGTCACTTCATAGGCATGAAGTTCACATACGCCTTGTCTTCGACTGAAAGTTTCTCCTTCAACTCCTAAAAGTGAAAACAGCATAATCTCAATGCCAAGAAATGATAGTATTACCTATTACTAGCACTGAACAAATATGTCCAGCAAAAGCAGCACTTCCAGTTTTTCAGCAGAGTAATTTTGAGTTAATCTTGTAAATTTATGGGAAAGAAACAGCATTGTGGAAGAATAATGGATGGGTTTAGAAATCTGTATTATTCTTGAAATCTTTGCAAGGCAACAGAGCACAGACCTTTACTTAGTTTCAGAGAAAGATTATGAGACATTTCATATCACTTCATGTTAACATTTAATTATTTCCCATATATTAACAGGTTCAGCCAGGGCAAAGATACTTACCACAGTGCTAAAGTAAAATGTTAGCTATTAAGTTATTTACCTCTGTGGTCTGGAGTTTTTTTCCCTCACACAGGTTGCTTGGACTTTGTAGTTACTAGTTTAGAAAATGCATCTCAGTAGCAAACTAAGATTTCATTGATCAAAACATTTTAGACAGTTCTCAGCCTGTGCTTCTCATAATTAATCTGTGTACCAGTGAAAACTAGGAACAAATAGTAAGCTGAACAGCCAAAATTTGTTGGTGTATGTGCTCAGATATGCTCTTCTAGAGTATCAGTATTTGAAGCAACATTAAACAAATTGTTTAATTGGTTAATTTTCTATTTTCCTGTAAAGCATTGATTCTATACAGAATTGTGAATATTCTTTTGGTAAGGCACAGGTTCAAAAGTACAAAATCATCCAGGAGCAACATAGCAATTTTTTTCCTCTGTTTTGTCAGGATCAGCTCATCCTTTCTAAACCCAATCTCAAACACATTTTAGCTGACCCTACTGAGACCTGTTTGGTATTGCATCACTGGATTAATGAGGAGAATTGCTGTACCAGCTCAGTCCAGTGATACAAGCAGTGGCTCACTCCAATCAGAGGGTGCATCAAAGTCCTTTGTTAATGAACCCAGGACATCTTACAGCTGGTTATTAGCTAACTAATATTTTCTAGTCTTTGGAAGTAGCTTCTGAAAGATACTTAATTTTATTTAGCTGGTCCCTGCATTCATCAGTTGGCAGAGCAACTGAAAAGGAGTTGATCTTAAGTGTTTCTGCACTTCTCTGTAGTTTGTATTCCGAAAGTCTTTCTGTTTATGGGAAGCTAAGAAACATGACTTTGGGTGTGCTGTGAGTTATTGGCATGGTCATGACTAATTTTAATGCTTTTGTTCTCCGGCAGGCCAAATTCTTTTGTGATCATCACAGCAAATCGAGTGATTCACTGCAACAGCGACACGCCTGAGGAGATGCACCACTGGATCTCCCTCCTGCAGAAACCGAAAGGCGAATCCAAGGTCGATGGCCAGGAATTC
Organism: Atrichornis clamosus; assembly: GCA_013400975.1. Taxonomy (NCBI): domain Eukaryota; kingdom Metazoa; phylum Chordata; class Aves; order Passeriformes; family Menuridae; genus Atrichornis; species Atrichornis clamosus. The sequence continues at coordinate 64,618 of WBMZ01004621.1, read as the reverse complement.
CTTGTGAGAGGTGAAAGGAAATACCTGCAATTACACGTGAAACTCATCTTCTGCTTATAATCTGACATGGAGATTTGATTGCTGCTAACTCCATCTGGGGCTTAGCTGCTCCCCAAAAACCGTCATTCTCTGCCCCCCTCCACCTTCCTGCCTGCTGGCTTGCCACATCCTGTGTGTGCTAGCCTTGGCTCTTACTTGATTCCCTGCCAGGTGGAAAAAAACCCAGTATTTCACGTGTTTAGTTTTCTGATGTTAGTTCTAGCCTGTTTAAACACATCCCCCAAATGCCATCAGGGAATAGGAAGGAGCATGGCTGCTGTTTAGGAGCAGCTGGCTTGGACAGACTACAACATGACACTGCGGCTTTTGTTGTCAGCTCGGTTCCTTCTGACACCTGTCATGTAGAGAGGGAGGGAGGGAGAGAGATCTTTGTGGGATTGCTTCTCTCCCCAGCTAAACTAATTAACCTGATTATGGTAGACACAGTGAGGTGAGAAAAATTCTCTGAGATTGAGCAAAAGCCTTAAATTTTGTCTTTAGTCAGAACTTTAAGGTGGTGGAACACGAGTAGAGATCACACATATATTGCAAAATATTCCCCCATTTATCTTAAATATTTTAAAATTTCCTTAATACCTTCACATGTTCTCATCACATGGTCTTACTTGTATGAAGACACTTCTGATCCAATCTATGGAAAGGAAGTGCATGAAAAAATTAACTTCCATCTTCCAGAAAGTGTCTGTGAAGGAATAAAGTTCTGAGAGTGGTCATGGCAAGGCAGGAGGACAGGAAGAAGAGGGGCATAAGCCTTCCATTCTAGTCTTAAAAATTTCTAGGAGATTGAATGTTATAAAGCAGACTATCAGACAACAGTTTGAGTACCTTAACTTCAAAATACTTAGTTACAGGGTAACAGTTCCTTTTATCTGGTATTGTTCATTAGCTAAAGAAAAAAAAGAAATGATCCTTTGCAAAGTCAATCATAAGATATCTGTGTGACAGCAGTGTAACCACAAAGGCATATATTCAGGAAGGTCTGTCTCTGTCTTTTCTTTATATGGAGCTTCTGGGTTTAGTCCCACATTTTTTGAACTTTTTGCGTTGTGGGTGCATATTGTTTTTACATCTCTGAGTAGAAAATTACGTTTTTGACAGCTTTAGCAATACAGGCTGTAATTTTTTTTCTGGTAAAGTATTGAATTTTTGTAATTTTTTTTTCCCTTCATTTTGGGATAAATCTTAAATGACAGTGAAACTATTTGTCCTGACAGTGGGAGCAAGAGATGCACATAGTGACATGTTTGCGTTTCTGTGCTAGGCTGGCTTCATAAGGAGGTTCAGAGCAGCAACAAGATGTCCTCTCTGAAGATGAAGAAGCGCTGGTTTGTTCTGACAAACACTGCCCTCGACTACTACAAGTCCTCGGAGCGCACGGCTGCCAAGCTCGGCACGCTCGTGCTCAACAGCCTCTGCTCCGTCGTGCAGCCCGACGAGAGGGTCTTCAAAGACACGGGTGAGAGGGAGAAAGTGGTAAAGGGCAGGCTCCACGCGTGGAGTCCTGAAGAGAAATGGTGCAGGGCTTTGTAGCATGACCTACGTTTGTCTCCAGTATCAGCGTTAACCTCTTAAATAGTGGCCATCCCATGCACTGTAAGTCTATTTTATTGCATCTCTCAACTTGTTAGAAACAAAAGATGACAAAGGCCTGGGTCTGCTTTCTGTGCAACATGACACAGTTCTGGGAAGGTAGGATCTGGCATGATCCTCCTTTGCTTGCCTTAGGAGTTTGGGAGTGAACTCGGGTTATGGGGTAAAAGGTGAGTCCCTCTTATAAGGAAGGTGAACCTTAGAAGACTTGAAATACTGGACATTTGAGTAGTGGAGTTGTTTGGGATACCTTTTAAAAGGGCTGGAAGTATTAGTAAAGTGAGATGAGAGGAAATGTATTCTGCCCATTCACAAGAAATTATCCACATTTTTGAGATCAGCGGATGTCTAGGGCTGCCTTTAGCAGAGAGAATTGCCATTGCCTTGACATATTGTCTCAGGTTGTCAAACACATATTTTTTAGTTACGAGAATTGATTTGGCAATCTGACTGGGTGCTGTGTGTAAAGTGGTCATTTTCCAAGGGATTAACAGCACAGTGGAGCCCAAATGCTGTCTGTGAAAGGGAGCTACCTGGTTGGCAGGCAAGTAGTCATGTTACACTGCAAGATACTTGTATCTTGGAAAGCTGTCTTTGTACCAAAATCAGGATTGGGACATTCCTACTGATAAATAGGTTTTGGGAATGGGGATGTTAATGCCTTCCTAGTGGGTTTTAAGCAGACACACCATATGTTGCTATTAAAGCAGCAAGGGTTTTCCTCAGCCATGACCTACAGACAAAAAGAGAATCACAGAACCATTAAAGTTGGAAATGATCTCCAAGTTAATAACAAGTCCAACCATTAGCCTAACATTGTCAAGTCCGCCACTAAGGCATGTCCCTAAGTGCCACATCTACACATTCTTAAAATGCCTCCAGGGATGGTGATTCAACCGCTTTCCCGGGCAGTCTGTTGACAACCTTTTCCACAAATAAATTTTTCCTAATATTCAACATAAACTTTCCCTGGCACAGCTTGAGGCCATTTCCTCTTGTCCTATTGTTTGTTACTTGGGAGAAGGGACAGATCCCTACCTGGCTGCAGCCTCCTTTCAGGGAGCTGTAGAGATGATGAGGTGCCCCCTGAGCCTTGTTTTCTCCAGGCTAAACACCCCCAGGTCTCTCAGCCACTCCTCACAGGACCTGTGCTCCAGACCCTTCCCCAGCTTTGCTGCTCTTTGACACTCAAGATGATCTGCTTCATAACCTTCCCCAGTATCGAGGCCGGGACTAACACACCGGTAATGCCCCAGATTCTCCTGCTGGCCCTTCTTGTAGGTGCATGTCACATTTGCTCACCTCTAGTCAGCTACATCATATGGAAGCAAGTTTCACCTTCCAGCTTTGTTTCCACCCTTGTTTCTGCACAGGCTATTGGAACATCATTGTCCATGGGCGAAAGCACTCGTACAGACTGTACACGAAGCTGCTGAACGAAGCCATGCGCTGGGCCTCTGCCATCCAGGGTGTCATCGACAGCAAAGTGCCCATAGAAACACCTACACAGCAACTCATCCGTGACATCAGGGTAGGTGGCATCCTGCTCATTCCCAAATGGGTTGGGCGCAGCCAGATCACCACTGGCCTCACCCAGTCATTGCTGAGAATGTGGCGAGAAATGGGGTTGACGTCTGAGGGGAAAAATAAAAAAGAGTGAAAAGAAAAGAATCTTAAATGACTGTGCAACAAAATAATAAAATATTATATGAATTTTATTTTGAATTTGCAGGATTATTTGAATTATTTTGAATTAGCAGGATTACACAATCAAGTATTTGCACATCCCTGCTCCATCCTTTCCTCTCCTAAGCATCCTCCAGATGCAAATAAAAACTGTCCATTCCTACCAGCCATCTGACTTTGATGTACCCTGATGTTCTCTTCATACCTTAGGATTGTGTAGTTAAAATCAGAGGAAAGGGAGGAAAGACAATATCCTTCAAAATAACAGAAATTGTGCCNATTATATGAATTTTATTTTGAATTTGCAGGATTATTTGAATTATTTTGAATTAGCAGGATTACACAATCAAGTATTTGCACATCCCTGCTCCATCCTTTCCTCTCCTAAGCATCCTCCAGATGCAAATAAAAACTGTCCATTCCTACCAGCCATCTGACTTTGATGTACCCTGATGTTCTCTTCATACCTTAGGATTGTGTAGTTAAAATCAGAGGAAAGGGAGGAAAGACAATATCCTTCAAAATAACAGAAATTGTGCCACTGTAGCAGGACTAATTTTTGGAAAGAAACTTGTCAGAAACTTTGGCAAATTAAGCCTAGAATCATATTAGAAGACACAGCAAAGCATAGTTCAGAAGAAATGTGTATGCGATGAGCTCTAAACTAAATACAATTAGATTGTATTTAGGGAGAAAGAGCTGGGAGTGACTGTAGAGAATCTTGGGAAACTTCAGCTCAGGATTCAAGTACAAATGGAACATTATGCATTGTTGGGGAAGGAATATAGGACAAAATCCAGAAGAATGTGATACCAGTGTGTATGATAGTGACAGGCCCAGATTCTGAGCACAATGTGCAGCATTTTGTGTGTTCATTCTGTAGACACGTGTAGTGCAACCAGGCAAATTCAGGAGAACAGGCTCTTTATTACATACTGAAAATGGTTGATCTGTGGTCAGGAAGTCCATTAACCACGTACTGTTGAAAGCTGGAAGGATATAGGAGGGAGGAGCCCTGCCATACATGTTATGCAAGCCACATTTGAAGGCAAGATTCCATGCTTGGTGACCTGTGGGATGGCTGTTTTTGTGTTTAATTTTCAGAAATAATGTACAGAGTAATTTTTAGATACCAATTATGCTTTGATCACTTAGTCCCCGGGTGCACCTCCAGAAACTTAGACAGAGGTGGTTGAGCTTGAACCTAAAGGTAGAAAGGCATCCTGCAAAGGACTGTCCCTATTTGAGGATAAATATTTTTTCTTTCTTTTCCAGGAAAACAGCACAAACCTTGAAGTGGTGGAACAGACGTATAGGAGGAACCCAATCTTGCGATACACCCAGCACCCCTTGCATTCCCCGCTGCTCCCACTTCCGTACGGAGATGTTAGTGTCAACTGTAAGTGTTTCACCCAAATGACAGAATCCACTCACGTTTTGAGGGTCAGTGACGGGCCTGAGCACCACAGAATGGCTCTGTAAGCTTTCTCTGTGCAGTTGAAGTCTGTTTGGGGCAGTGTAGCCCACAGGGTTCAGAGAGGGAGCAGTCCCTTTCTCTCTCCCTTTCTTCTCCAGAGTGTTTTCTGTGTCCATTTCTGTGTCCAGTGGGAACACTGAATCTTAAAGTAGGTGGGGGCAGAGAGTTTATCATCCATCTGGGGGACGTGCAGCCTGTCATCCTATAGCCACAGCTGGGTTGCAGTGGCTCCATTGGAAATACTACAACAGGATTACCTCATGCAACTGGCAGTGGGATAGTATTTGCACAGAAGCTGCTGTAAAACCAGACTAAGTGAATCCTTCTTGAAATTCATCAGGAACATGAAAGCTAGGTTGTGATAGGCCACCAGAAAACTAAAGTGATTTGCTGATGATTCCTGACTCTTCGACATATTAAAACTGGAAGCTGGTGAAGAACTATGGAAGAATCTCTAATTTGGAGTGACTGAGCCACAGAATCTTTTAAGAAACTAATTTGCATCTGGATATGCAAAGCAATGTATATGGGAAAAGCAGTCTGCCAAATAGGTAGTGATCCAGCTCTGCTTAGGAAAGTGAACACAAATGTATGTAGCTTTATGAAAACACCAACTCCAGTGGTGAGTACAGAAACAAAACAGCTAATGCAAGGTTTTGAAAGCTTAGAAAAGGAAAAAGAAAAGCTTTCACAGCTGTATTGATATATCATGCACCTGCATCTTGAATACAGGATACAGTTTTGCTTTCTCCATCTTACCAAAGATACAGGAGAAGTAAAAACCTACCCAAAGATGATCAAAGGCACGGAAGGACTTGCTTACAAGTAAATGACTAAATAGAGAGCAGGATTCTTCAGCCTCAAAAAGATTTTAGGGCCAGAAGACTGTCATGGAGAAAGTAAAAGGGTACTAGCTGCTCACTAGCTGTCATAAAACAAGGATTAATTTGCCAGTTATGTGGCAGATTAAAAGCACAGAAAAAACAAATTCTGAAACACAGAAAAATTACAGAGCGAACACACTGTGGAACTTACTGTATAGAGCCATGTATTTGTATTGTACAGTTAATACATGGCCACTGGGGAAGCAGTGGCTGTTCAGAAGATACAGAAGGACCTAAAACCCCAGAGATGTGCAGAGGAGAATGCAAACCTGCAGCAAATGTTGTCACGTGTCTGAGCAATTCAAAGCAGACATTTAGGTGCTCAAAAACCTTCAGTTTTGGTTTAAGCATTTTATATCTAAATGATAGGTAAAAGTTGCATCTGTGGTACAGCAATTTGCCAAAGTACCATTTTGGCTCAGAGACTAGTAAAGCTAATACAGGCACAACACAGAATTTTGGAAGTACATAAGCCAGACTTCAGTGGCTGCATTCAGGCACCTTGGTTGCGGACATTGAAGCCTGAACTAGATTTCAGTGCTCATTTCCCTTAAAAACATTACTCTGCTTTTCTGCACAGTATATCCAAAAATGGGTTGACAGTGGTGCTAAGTCAGATGTTGGCAAATACTAATTAAAACTGCATTTGAACGTTTAGAGAGGAAGCATTAATGAACTTTGAGTATAAATTTAAATTCAGGATATGAGCTAATGCTCAGGTTGCTGTTCTTCTGTGACAGATTAGTACATTTGACTGTAGTGCTGCTGGGCCAGTAAAAAATGAGGGAGATGCTCACCTGTTGTCACCTTTGTGATCATTCCCCAGTGCAACAAGAGAAGGGATACAGCAGCTTACAGGATGAAGCAGTGAAGATCTTTAACTCCCTTCAGGAAATCGAGACCGTGTCTGACCCCATACCCATTATCCAAGGCATCCTGCAGACCTGCCATGATTTAAAGCCCCTTCGTGATGAAGTGTACTGTCAGCTCATCAAGCAAACTAACCACATGCCACATCCCAACAGTACTGGGAACCTGCACCACTGGCAGCTGATGTCCTGTATGAGCTGCACTTTCCTGCCCAGCAGGGGGATCCTGCGCTACCTCAAGTTCCACCTCCGGAGGTCAATTCCCTTCTCTTTGCAGCCTATTTCCTTTTACTCTGCTATCTTCCCCTGCCTGTTGTAGTTACCTGTCTCGCCTTCCTCCTGTGCAAACATCTTCCTGTGGTGTTCCAGCCTCCTACCTTGGTGCACAATTCTTGCCACCTGTTGTTCTGTGTATTCAGACACCCCCCTTACCACTCATCTGTTGTGTCAAAAGGATGTGTAAAGTAGGTTACCCAAACAGAGCACCACGAGACTGTGTTGCAGTGGATTTACAGCTGAGGACCTACTGCTTACATATAAACATTATCATCCTGCAGGAAACGTGAGGACTGTACTTTCATACTCATTGAAATATGAACTACCTTGCATCTGGCACAGGCAAATGTGTACTCTGGAGTAGGAGAGTGACTGTAAATCCAGTTTATAATTTTCCAATATTTGTTTAGCTAAGCACATAATGCTTACGATTTGTATTTTTAATCTGCTTTAACCTCCTGTTTTCATTAACTAAATCATTTAGATTTCTTCCCAATTCATTGTCAGCATCTGATGCTGCTTTTCAAAGCAGTCTGCATTGGGGCTGAGCAGCAGCCGTGTAGCCTCACTCCATCCTTAATGATAAGAAAGAGCAATAAAATCTACCTGATTCCTTCCAAGCTAGGAAAGAGAGAGATGAGATTTGTGTCAGTACACCAAATAGGTACATTCAGGGCCTGTGTCTGAGGGAGGCTGAAGAATACTCCATGTGGCCATTTCATGGTTTTATCACTGGAGTTGCAGGTAATGTTATACTTAGACCTCTTGGCCTTGGAGGGAAGAGAATTGTGTATAGGCATCTACTCCCTATCTTCTTAATTCTCAAACGTACTGTAAAAATGGTTCAAACACAGCCAGCAAATTAAAAAAACATTAAGAATAAATGCAAAAAGTTTACTTTTGTTTTCATGGTTTTTATTCTCAGTTTTGTATGTTGAGATAGCCAATCCTGCTATCTTCAGGTGTCACTAAACTGAAAATTTGAACTGCTTATTTAATACGTAAGAGAAATGTCAGTGAAGTGACTTGACTAGTAATAGCGGGTTGTACTGTTCAGGAAATAAGCTTGTTTTTCATGTGCTTACACTTGACATCAGCATCTCTACCAAACTCTTTACTTGCAGTAGTCCAAGTTTTAGGGTAATGTGTGGTTCACTGTGTAATGGGGTTTTTTTTGCTTCTCTTTACAATTAGGGTAAAAGACCTCTTTCCAGACTCAGAAATAGACAGGTATGCGCAATTCATAAGTGATTCCCTGAAGAGAACAAAGACGAGGGAGTTTGTGCCCTCCCAGGAGGAAATCCAGGCTCTTCTCACCCGTGAGGAAATGACCACGACAGTGTACTGCCATGGTGGTGGCTCCTGCAAAATAACCATCAACTCCCACACCAGCGCTGGGGAGGTAATGCATTAGTAGCATTAGCCAGATGTGAGCACATCTGTGTTTGGATAATGGGTTTGTTGAAGAGACACCCTTATCCCCTTCATCTCCAATTTATCTTTATTTTTTTAAATTACAACTTTTTTGCTGTATCTATAGGGAAAATCCAACTTATACTACAAGGCCAGTGCCGAGGTTGTAGAATATCACTTGACAACTGTGTTGCAAAATGTAAACACTTCTGGTGTTCTGCCCTTTGCCTGAAGACTTGCTAAATACAGCTTTCTGGACAAATCAAGATTCCAGTCATAATGGAATCCTTCTGAAAGGGATATTCTACCAGTAACTTAATCGTTAGCAGGTCAGAAGCAAGATTCCAGGTTGCAGTAGTCATGTCTGTGAAAACATTAGTGCTAAACAGAGGAAAAAGTGGAATTGTTACTACAGGAACTGAGAATGTCATCATCACATCTGAATCCATTAGGTGCCTATATCTTGTGCAGAGTGCTAATTCTCCCATCCTCCAAAGGGTAGTAGAGATTGAAGAGATTCAGAGAAGAAAAGCAAGGATGATCAAATATAAGTAACTATTTCATTGCAGGGAATGAAGTCTTTCAGGGTTAGAATTCTTTAATCTGAAAACATGGTAATTAAGGGAGAAATGTGATGGAGACGTATGAAATGACGGGTGTCCCGAAGAGGTACTGACTCTCCGTTGTGGAAGTGTGTGTAACACCTGCTGTGTGATGTGCCTCTGATGTTGCAGGTGGTTGAAAAGCTGATCCGCGGGTTGGCGATGGAGGACAGCCGGAATATGTTTGCGCTCTTTGAACACAATCAGCAGGTTGACCGTGCTGTGGAGAGTCGGGTGATTGTGGCTGATATCTTGGCCAAGTTTGAGAGGTAAAATAGTGTTTCGTAAAACCTTTAACTCCTAGTTGGATGTAACACTGGATTTCAGAATCCAGAGTAACCTTCAGATTGTAAGTTGCACTGAGGACATTCCAGTACCGTGGTGTTTCTCCTTACTGGGTTTTTTCCCTTCTCTTTCATGTCTTACAGACTTGCTGGCTCTGAAGAAGAAGAGGAGGAAGGACAGTGGCAACTGTATTTTAAGCTTTATTGCTTCTTGGATATTGAGAATGTTCCCAAAGATGGGGTGGAATTTGCCTTCATGTTTGAACAGGTAAGCTAGCTCTGGGAGAATGACATGGTTTCCAGGGTGGCAGAAGCACACAAGAGTATACAGAAAACTTGTTTGCCTTTCATTGGGAGTGAGAATGCTGGTTGGAACAGAAGAATTTAGTGTGTTGGATTTTTACCTGGAATTTACTAAGCAGATACACCGTGAAGTTTTCTAGGGAAGATGAGTATTAAAACAAAAGCAACAAAAATTAGCAAGAGCTTAAAATAAATGGAAGACCAATGATAATTAATGTTTTTAAACTTGATCTTTAATTTTAGAAGACAAAGAAATTTGGATAATAATTCAAGAAGAATCATTAAAAGTAGCTCATTGCATAACATAGATGTAAAGAAAACTGGAAAATCTATCAATCTGACAATCAGCTTGCAAGAACAGCACGTTCTTGGGGTGTTAACAGAATTAATTATGAAATCTATCTTTTGGGCAATTTCTTTTGATTAACAGAGAGGCACTAGAAGAGTACTACAGCCAAAGGAAAAGAGAATGGAGTTGACAATATTTATCTGCTGAGTAGTCTGTTATTTTTTTAAGTCACTGTATTCCAATTGTAGTACAATGGTGCTGGTTAGTTCAGAGATCACACTGATATGAAAGAGCCTTGCAGCTGGGATGTAAAACTAAACTGACTGGAGCACCCAGCTGTGTGATTCATCCCATCTGTTTTACTTCTAATGAACACTGACCTTGCCTCAGAAAATCATAGCTGTTGAGAATTCTTGCATATGTGTTGATGGCAGTCAGAGTCACGAAGACTGAAACTCCTGTATAGTCAAATGCATGGCATGGACATCACTCAGACCATGGTTACCTTCTTGAAATGAACTCTCAAGTATTGCTAACTACAGAATGTCTAGAAAACACTGAGCAATGACACCATGGTGCTCTGTGGAAACTCAGGTGCACCAAACTCCTTGTTGACAAGACTTTCAGTCTATACAGCTTCAACTGGCAAAGAGAAGTAACAGTAGGAGAGCAGGTGTTACCCAGACATTCAGTGGATATACAAAAGCCCCCATAGATTTCACAGAAAAACAGGCAAAGGGGGAAGCAAGATTGGTGGAGACATCAGGTGAAGGAGGAAGAGGTGGGAGGTGCTCTTATGTAATGAAACTGAGGTTGAGAATCTTGAATTTGTTATCTATGACTCTGGTGTTGAATATAATCTTCACACAGGAGCTGTAGCTGGTACAGCACAAACCCAAATTGCCTCAATTCTGATCTCTTCCCATCTGTTCCAGACCTATAAGGTCTTCATTGTAGGACTTTCTGTACAGGATAGGAGGCCCTCAAGGATCTCTGTCCTGTCCAGGCTTGCAGAAAGGTGTGTTCCCCCCATATCAACCAGTTGCAGATTTTGACTTTACAATATCTATTTATTACAATATCTGCTCTGACCTCCTGAATTATGTCTATCCTGCTGGGATAGACAGATGCCCTAGGAATCTGTACATGGACCCAGATGTGAATAAAGTATGCTTCTGCTATCTAATGAGTTTGGGGAACTTTTTGTTCACAGGCTCACGAAAGCCTCATAGATGGTCATTTTCCTGGGCCGGAGGACACTCTGCAGCGCCTGGCAGCTCTGCGGCTGCAGTATCTTCATGGAGATTATTCCAAAATAAGCTGGACCCTTGATGGAATCTACCCAGTTAACAGACTGAAATCCAAAATACTGCAGTCAACAAAGAGCAGCAGCAGTACCAGTCATACTCTGGAGAGGAGACGGACCAGCTTCCTTGAAGGGACATTGAAACGCAGCTTCAAGACAGGGTCTGTAAAGAAGCAGAAGGTCGAAGAGGAGCAGATGATGGAGATGTGGGTAAAAGAAGAGCTTTCAGCTGCTCGGGCAAGCATAGCACAGAAATGGACCAAGCTGCAGGGGCTCTCTCAGCATCAGGCCATGGTGAAATACATGTCCATCGTAAAGGAATGGCCAGGTTATGGATCAACCCTCTTTGATGTTGAGGTGAGTGATGTATAAACTCCTGTAACTACAGCTGAGGGAGAGCATCAGTCTGGAGAACAGATAGAGCTGTGTGTAGCACACTGCTCAGCAGCAGAAGGGAATTTTGGGAACTGGATGCATTCTGCCTTCGTAATCTCAGGATAAGTCTGCAGTACCACATACCCAAGAGCTGTGACACAGCACAGAACAAGCAAGCTGGGGCATCCTGGTAAATGAAGGGAGAAAATGGATTCCCACTTTGTTGGAATAACAGTGGAATTGGGGGAGGAGGGGGGGACTTAAGAAAATGGTGGCTAGTGAAAGCAGAAGTAAGTCACAGCTCTGCTGTTCTTTCCAGCAGAAAATGCAATCCCATTCTGCAGCAGTACAACAGAAACTGCTCGGACTGGGTCACTTACAGCCCTGTGCTCAGCCTGCTGGAGTAGGAATCCACAGTTCAGTTCTATCTGTTTTGTTGCTGCCTAGATGGATTACCATGGGAAGTTGCTTACACTCACTATATTCTCTGTTAAATAAGAAGTGGAATACTGACCTGCTACATCACTTTAAAAGCTGATGAGAGCTGTTAGCTCTTACAATTATTTATAACTCAACTAGCATTTGACTCACAGCCATGTCACTTCTGAATCTTTGCAGCAGAAGTGCCTCCAACACACCTTCTGCAGATACCCTGGTTTGTGTATTGAATTGAAATGTCCTATAGGAACCAGAAACAGAGGACTTTTCTGTGAATTGAAAATTATTCGATTCTCCACTGCATTTATACAAAAGGTCATGTTTCTCTTTCTGCAGTGCAAGGAGGGTGGATTCCCCAATGATCTCTGGCTTGGAGTCAGCACAGAGAATGTGTCTGTCTACAAACGAGGGGATCCTAAACCACTGGAAACTTTCCAGTATGAGCACATAGTTTTCTTCGGAGCACCACAGCCCAACACCTTCAAAATTACTGTGGATGAGAGAGAAATGTTCTTTGAAACATCCCAGGTATGTGAAAGCACACTGCTGCTTCAGTTAAGCCTCAAGGAATAGACAGGTTTCTATGCAAGAACTCTTGACTAATGGACTAGACAGCCAAGGAAAAAGATGAAGGGAGCTTAATCCTAAAGGGCATGGTACCTCTTTTTACAGGGATGAACAAAAAAGAGTGGGCTGGTTAGAAAGTGAAGGAGTGTGAATGGTGTTCCAGTGCATTGAGAATTTCCTGTTTTGGGTGCTCCTTAGTGTGCCTGTATTTTTTCATTCCTTTCCAGTAGGTGAATGGGGAGTTTCACAAACTTTAAAAAAAAAAAATTAGTAGCATTGACGTTACTTTTCTTGGTGCTAAAAATATTTTTAAGTGTTGCTACAACAGAGCACAAACTTCTCAAGTATCTCTTTTCTTACTGTCATGTTCTCATTTAGTATTAACGTGCAAAATTTCTTGTGTCATGACTTTGAACAAGGGGAATCTTTTTCAGCAAAATGTCCTGTGTGCCTCAGTGGACTGAGGTTTTTAATGTGCTCACGCTGTGTTACTGTGTTCTCTCTCCAGGTGGGCGAGATAATAAAGATCATGAAAGCATACATCAACATGATTGTGAAGAAACGCTGCAGTGTCAAATCAGCCACCAGTGTGGACAGTCATGCAAGCATCTGGACTAGGTGATGCGGATGAACTGGCACTAATTTAGTGATGGGTATTTGCAACTTGCCAGCACAAGTGTAGCAAAGATGTTTTTTAAGAATTCAACTGACTACTGTATTTAGAGCTTGAAGTGACATCTACAGTACCATAGGATTTGCACCTCTGCCCAAAGACAGTAACAACTATTGTTAAATACTAATGACTCAAAACTTGTTTTCCCTTTGCTTGTTTGATGAACAATGTACTTTAAAGAAGCAAAGTCAGAAGCATCCTCCTTCTCTGTGTCCTCTCAGCTGCTTTCATCATTACCTGTCCTACTGGCAGAAAAATTCACAAGAATCGTTTCTGCAGGACAGGAGACAGACTTAAGCTTCCTTAAGAAATTTGAACATGCAGACATCTGGGATCATGTGATCACAACATGGTCTGCTAAAATAATACTTGTTTTATTTATTTTGCAAACAAATCTAAAATATAAATCACTGTGGGTTTTCTTTCTTCAGGATATACTAATGATCTGATCTGGTCTTAAAAGAAAATGCCTTTGTTAAATTGAGGCTGGGTGGTCCAACAGAGAGGTCAAACCCTACGTGAGAGAGCATTAAACAAAGAAACAAATAAAGACACCCAAGCTGGTTGTTTATCTTCCAATAAAAGTTCACAGGTACATGACTGTAAAAAGTGGCACTTTCAGTTAAAATACTAAATACTCCGATGTAGGAGAAAATCTTTGGGACTACCACCACTGAAATAGATTGTTACATGCCATTCTGGGCACATTGGAAGCATCATCTGCTGCCTAAAAAATAATAACTGCTTCTCCCCTCTACAATCCAGGAGGTGAGACTCATTTAGTAGCATTTCCAGAAGAGCTGCTCTTCATGAACTGCAGCTATTAGACGGAGGTTGGAGGTTTATGAAGAGCAGCTTGCCTGTGTTAAAATCCTTCTTTATTTAGGGGTCCCTGAACTTCAGTTTCCTACTGAGTGAACAGGTGCCTAGATAAATGGTTACAGCAAGATTTTCTCTTCCTCTGTACTACTGTAAGCAGATGCCAAATCCTTCATCCACCCCCAAGTTTTAACAGGAACTGCTCATACCACTGAATCCCCAAAGCCCCTTCATCTCCTCTAGGTCCCTAGTCCTCAGCAGAACTTGAAAACAATGCTGTTTTGCCAAAACATCTGCTTCTTGGAGGTTTTTATAGCTACCTGCAATTGGAAGAAGCAGAATTTCTTTCTTCCCTGTGAAAGACGACAGTCTTCAGTCACTTAACTTCAGAAACTTGATTTCATTGTTTAAAACAGTATTCCGTATCAGTCACATCATAAATTAGTTGCATTAGCAAACAAGAAACCTGGTGGTGAGCCATTTTCTATGACCCTTGTCTAGTCTTGGGATCCCAGAATGCAAAGGCCTGTTCTGTTTGTTAATGGAACTGCAGAGCTGTGTGTAATGTGGGCCTTGTTCTATGTTTAAAATTGGCTGTCTCCATTTCTGAAGTAGCAGCAGCTAAGGCCTGTTAGCTATGAAACAGGAATTTCATAGAAAAGATCAGAAAAGTAGGAGGAGTCAGTATGCAACAGGTTCCATTCCAGTTCACCATCAAATAAATTATGCCATTTTACTCATACTGTGTTGCAAACACTGTCGTTTTGAGAGTGAGACTACAAGAAGAAATACTGTAAATAACATCCCCTGCTCCTCTCTCATTTCCACTGCACTGCAGCATGTACTAACACTCAGTGCACTTGCTCCACCATCAGCCTAAGGGGGTGGCCACTGCTGTGCATCACCCCTTCAAATGGAGTTTTGCCTTAAATAGCATCACTGATGGATCCTACAAACACCCCCTTGTTGTCACGAGGAATAAAGAGATGACCAAGTCACAAGTGAGAGAGAACAGGAATGCAGAGGCAACCTGAGAAGCAACACTTTGTGTACACTGCATACACTGGCTCAATCTCTTAATTGTCCGTGTCCTAACTTCGCACTAGCTCTCTGTTCTGGCTCTTGGGTTGCTGCAGGCAGCTTGAACCCACTTGAAACATAACTCCCACTACTATTTGTTGTAATTTTGCTCATTTCTATTACAGAATTACTACTTCTGTCTTTTTTAATTTGTAACTGGCTTTACATGATGAAAGTTTAATAAATTATTGGATTGCACAGGCTGTATTCACTCACAGGCTTTGTGTGCCCATGTTAAGGTGTTTACTCACAGGTCTTAACACTTGGAACTTGGAAGTGAAAAGCAAGGCATCGTTGGCACGAGGATGTAACAGCCCTTCCTGCCAGAAGCAAAGTTTGCCTTTGGGGTGAATTATAGAAAATAGTTTGCTGCTACAATGTGGGGGAGGCTTCTTTCTGGCTTCTGTTCTTCTCTCTGGGGTTGAGTCATACGTTTGGTCAGCGGGAGATGTCTCAATGTCCCACTGGTTCTGAGATGACTACTTTGGTGAAAGCACCGGAATTGTCTTCCAAGGCCAAATCTGCAGGATCAGCTCTGTCCCTTCTCTTCACCGCCTCCAAAGTCATTAATAACAGAAAATCACTTCTAGCTCAAATAATCTGCCATCTGTTCTTCCCACACAATTGCATGGCCTGGGCATGGTGCCCACCAAGAGCTTGTGTCACTGAAGTGGTAAATTGAGACTGGGGCAGCTGGGCTGGCAGCAACACAGACAGACCATCCCACTAGCAGACAAAGGTTCCCTCAATCCATGCACAGGTATGGAACCCAAGCAGTGATGCATAATCCCCATCATTATGCTCCCCTATATCCCTTGGTCAGGTGCTCTGAGAGCCTTGGGGCCTTGGAGATCGGTCTATGCAATATAATCTTCAACTGTTCACAGATTCTTTTTTCTCCATCTTTATCACCTTGCATAGACTTTCCAGGTCTTTATTTGATGCTGCAACAGCCTTTGCTTACTTCAAGCTAGCCAGTCTCCCTTCTGTGCAGCAGTTGAATTTCAAACTGCACTTGTTTCATCTAATACGTCACGATCATGACAACAAACATGCACTGCTGCAGGTCAGCACAACTACAACAACATGCACGAATGCATTTATGAGTGGTAGCCATGCATGACCACCCAAGGTGGTGGCCAACTTAAAGCCCTCTCTGACTCCCTTTGAAATCACCCTGTCAGTATGATGTGCAGTCCCGTTGGGCCTCCACCCCAGTACTTCTGTAATAGTAAGCTTTAACGTTCTAGTGTTTATTTTATATGAACTAATTTAATGACAATTTATAATCAGCACCTACACCTCAAACACAAAATGGTTTATATACAAAGACACTGCCTCTGGTTAGTTGTATGACAAGGTCACGTGTCTAGTTATTAAACCAGTTTGGCTGTATACTGGAAACATTTATTTATACCTTATTTTAAAACACACAGCATTTCCCTATGTAGGCTGTATATTGCATTGGCTTCAAAAATAACATGCTCCCCTCGGGCCTTTAAGCATATCTCTCACACATGAATTGCAGCCCCCACTGTAAAATATAAACTCCTAAATCAGTGGAACGCAAGTCTGGTAGGCTCTTGGCCACTTTTTATAGCAGAGATTCCTAACGCACAACTGGATATACACCTTGGCCCCACTCCACTGTCAACATCCAGGTGAATGCCAGTAACTGGACTGCCAGTGAGAATCACTTACCCACGTGCCTGTTCAGCACTGCTCCAGCACGGCTGCAACACCCAGCTGGGAGGAATCCTTCACGTGGGGCACCGGTGTTTAGGTGTGAACGCAACCCAGAGCAAAGGCACGAAGGTGGCTGAATCCTGGTTCTTGCCGGACATTTGCTACACAGCACAGACTTGGGCAGCCTGGCTGAGTACAGAGCAGAGCTGGCTGGGGTTAGCCCAGCTCCACTTCCTGCCCAGCTGCACCCAGGGACGCGTCTAAGGCCTCTCAGAGCACTTAGGCTGAAGGCAACTCAGCTGCTCCATGTTTGCCTTGTCAGGGTAGGCCTGTGGGCACAGCTGTCTTTAAAACAGGAGCCATCTCTTCCCAGGGATGGCTGAATCTTGGTAAGCCACTCTCCTTTAGCAAAGCAGTGTTGCGGAAGGCCTGTGATTAAGTACTTGGAAACAGCTGCTCCTGCAAGGTGAGACTGGTCTGGGGTACAAAGGCACTGAATCTGCATAGTAGGAGATGCCCTGGTTGAAGAAGGGAGGTGTGGAGGGAGTTCCTTGGGGCTGGAAGAAGTGGCTGTTGTCCGCAGCAAATTCCCCATTGTTGCGTACTTGGGTTGGGGTCAGAAAGCTGCTCTCCCCCAGGCTGCTGACAGCTTGCTTGCTTGCAGAGGAAGGGAACAGCCCCAGCCTGCCAAGGTTGTGGTGTCCTGCTCTTACAGGATGTTCCAGCTGTCCACAGTGGCTGTTGTGGCCCTGTCCCTGCACCCCGTGGCACTGTTGTGGGGCTGTTGGCAGTGCTCATCCCACGCGTTTCAGGCTCGTGACTGCTGCTCCGTGTAGGAAGCGGTGCTTTCTGGTCTCCTTTCCTGGCAGTTTGCACTGGTGTAAGGCTGCCTGGTTGGCTCTTGAGTCTGTGGTGGTGTGTTCTCCATTTGGTGGCTTAATAGTGCTGCAAAGCTGGTATGAGAGAGAACAGGTACAAAGTAGAATGGTGTCTGCAGGAGATAACAAAAGATGGAATTTCAGAAAACCCAGTCTTTTTCCTAAAGCAGCTCACAATCCAAGCCCTGGGCAAATGGGACCTCCTATTATCCACACACATTTATAATTCACACTCTCAACACAAGGTGCTCTTCAAATACCCAGATCATGTTTATGAAAATAAAGACATTTCAATGAAAGAGAAAGCAGTTCAGTTGCTAATAGGGATGACATTCAATCATGCATATTTGTAAAATCATCTGAACCCACTGCTTTTTAATTTGAATATGTATGCAAGGCTTGCTAGCTTTAACGAAGTATAAGCACCATGGTTTTGGGCAATTATCTGCCCTTTATCATCTCCTAAAGGGGAACTATAACACATGACATCTGAAAAGTTTTATAGAAAGCAGGAGTACTCTTACTGTCCATATGAGTGTCCCAAGACAGAGCATGCAGAGGAAAGTCTCCATTCTCATTTGTTCTAACAAAAAATGCATAAGGGGCCAGCATAACGGAGAAAGCACATTTTGAAATAATTATTTTGTATTGCTGAAATTCCACTTTTTAAAAAGCCACCTTGGAGTAAATTACTCTATTTATGCTAAAAAGTAGCAAAACAAAGAACTGTTTTACTGTTTGTAATTATAGTCCCTTCTGCATTGGCAAAGAGAAATCCATAAGGACTTACAGTCTGTGTTGCATTACTGTGTAATCACAATAAAAACCTCATTTGGTATCCTCCCCTACCCCCTCAAATCTGTTAAAAATCTTAGTTACTGACAGATATTATTATAGAGTGCACAGGAGTTTTCAATGTGCAAATACCATTGTCGTGGTTTAGCCATAAAGATTAGAACCAAGGTAACAGTACTTTATAAGGGCATTTATGCTGTGCACCATTTGCAAGTTAATTTACTATTAACAGAACATTACTTTCTCCAGTGCTTTTTCAACTCTTTTATTCTTAAAACTCCCGAACTAAATGGAAAAGGTCCATTAGAGTGACAATTGAATTTTACTCTCCAGTAGCTAATCTCTTTTTCTTAAGCTTAGTTCTTTAATATCGGCCATAAGTCTTGCTTTAAAACTGTGCAAAGGCTGTTTAATTTGGTCTGTAAGAACTTCATGTACTTTTTGACAGCCTAATGAATTTGACTCACTTCTAGAAACCTAGGTGTTACATATCCCACTCACAGCAACAGCAGATGCATAAAGGGCCTAAACTGTAGTTCTGACTTTTAGCAACAAAAATTGTAATGTTTGGTCTTCATTTATTTGCATCCGCACTAAAAAAGTATCACTGGCAGGCCATGCAATTTACTTCCTTCTTTCAAAAATGTTTACATGTATAACATATGTCCAAAGCAACAAGCAGATGGTGCATTTGGTTTAAGGGAAAAAATGCTGAGAAATACAAAAGCATCGGGCCCAGAGGGTGCTCATGTGTAAAGACTCGTTGATTTCTGTATCTATTAAGTTACTGACGCAGAAATACTGTTAAAATAAAAGTGCTGGCTGGTGTAGTGGCAGATGTGGATTAACCTTTCCATGACCCAGTCTCCAAAGACTGGGCAAAATTCAGGAAGAGGAACTGAAGCTGTACACTTTCTGCCTAGAGCTACCACAGGTGGCAGAGAGTCTGTGCTCTGGGATGAAAGAGTTTTAGGATGCCTTCTCATCTCCATTGCTCTGGGACCTGGGAAAGCACTTCATTTCTCTACTGCCAGTTCTCTGTGCATCATCTTCAGTTTTAAGATTAATGTTTGTGAAGCAGATGTTACTCATCTTGCACCATAGGATGTTTCCCCCAACACACCATTACTGGAGCTAAAAATAACACTGCCCCTTGACCAGCAGTCACAGATTTTGGAGGTCTGATATTCAGAGTTCAGACATCACCTTAAAATGAATACAGTCTCATGCTTTAATTGCAAGTGTTACTTGGCTGGAAGTAGTTTAACTTTGCCTATATTTTAAGAGGATTTATGTAGGGAGCCTTTATACACAGCTTTAGAGTTAATTTGGGCCTCAAGGTGCTAAGGAACTACACCTTGATTAAAACAAAAAGGCACAGAGTAATGTTCCCTGACTGTGTAAGCCTGAAGCAGCTTGATAAAAGCTAGGTATAACCAAGTTCCATGATAAACTAAGTTTTCAACTGCAAAAAGAAAGTTACCAGCATTCTTTTTAAATACATCAAAGATATTTATTACCTCTAAGGTTTTCTTATTGTGCTAGCACTTACCTGCTTTAATTCTGATCACAGCCCCTCTGCTATGTGCTTTTCAAACCAGTGATTAATGAGCTGTTCCTTAACTCTGATAACTGCTTCCATGGAAATAAAACCAGTGTAAGCAGTTTAGTGTTTTATTTAACTTTATTCTTTCAGTAACAATACTGCTGAACAATCTTCCTGTGTATTTCAAATGAAGTGGCTTATTCACCTGCACTAAGGCCATTGTGCTTATGCAAAAAAGAATTACCAGTGATTAGACAACTTGGGTATGATGAAACAAACATGAGAAATGGGGCCTGAAAAAATTATTTACATCATTTATAAGAATAAAATATACAATTTTTAATAAAAAGTATATATCCTTTTATGTTGAATTAGGATTTTACTACTAATTGCCACTTTCCATTTCAGATTCACACCTAAAAATGCTTGAAGTATAAACATCTATAAAACTAGTAAATCTCAAAACATGGGAACTTCTAAATAATTTTCCCCACTTATTACTGTAGTTAGAAAAAGACAATAACCAACATTTTTTTAGTCCATTAAGTTAGAAGTCACTTGGCAAACTACTTAGGCATGTAAGCTAAACCAGAAGACATCAGGAACCAGACTTTGCAACGTTTCAAACACTTCTCATACCAGGGTAAGTTAAAGAATGAGAGCTATTTTCATCGTAACTACATTTTCTACAAGTTACCTCAGGAAAGCAAATGCTCACAATTGTGCCCAAAGTACCAAACAAACAACAAAAGTGCTTACTTTGATCAGCAAACTACCACAATGGCTCCTTTACCGTGCCCCTTCAGGGTGCTGTTTCAACAGGCTCAAAGCAGTATCTACAAGGAGTTCGCTACCTCTCAACACAAATGATAAACATTTACTTATCAAAATAGTGCAAACAGGAACAAAGAAAAGTGCCATCAACGTAAGTAAACTGCAAGAAAAAAAGGCAGTTGAACATTGTGACCTCACTCTGCTGCTTCAGAGAAATCAGTAGTACTCTTCTCAGCACATCAGGCCAACGTATTCCTTTTTACCATCTCCTGCCACCACCACATGCAGAATGGATTTGGTCTTTGGCATATCCTCCTTCATAAAAGTAAAGGCGTGTGTTCTTTGTACTAGGCATTAAAAAAGTCAAAAGACTTTTTCAAAACATTAACTGATCAAACAATTGAGTAATTAAAATATACAACTCTGTCTTCCCTTTTTCCCTTTATAGCATTCTTTGGAGTGCATAGGAAAGGCTACAGTGACACACCATATACAAAAATCAAGTTTTATGTAAAATACTCAAGTATTTTTAGCATTTATGTACGCAAGTTTCTTTACCGTATATTCTTTCTCACTCTTTCCTCAGACTTCTCTTTTATCTTGTTCCTTGGACAGATGACATATTTCACTTATAAAGTTATAGGTTGGTAACTATAAAGTTAGGCATTTAATCCTAGTATAAATAAGAATATTGGGAAAAGTAAATTTTAAGTGTATTCATTAAAGTGATGTTGCATGAAGTACTGTTGGCATTAATTTATTCCATTAAAAATTCCAGTAAAGAGAGAAAATACTATAAATTAAAAAATACAACAGAACTCTAAAAACCTTGCACCTTAAAAGACTGAGGCCAAACGTAAATAATTACCATAAAATTGAATAAAAATTGCACTTGTATATAAAAGAACACATTTTAGCCCCACTTAATAACCTTATTTACTTTTCCAAAAAGAAGTAATAAAACATCAAGTAGCTCATTTCTTATGGCTTCACACAGTGAAGTTCATGCTTAAATTGATCAGAAGACAGTTCCTCAATAGCTATCTTTTGTGAACATATCATCAGTTTCATCATCATTCATCCCTCTTTGATAGCGTACTGAAGAGAAGGCACTCCAGTGAAGACGCTTCTTTTTGTAGAGGTACCACACCAGTCCAGCAATGATAAGCAAGATAATTAGCAGAGCAAATGCTACAGCCACACCAGTATGGTTAGAACCTGAAACAGAACAAAAGACAAATCGTTATTCTTTAAGAGTTTTGGCAAGAATATTTTGTCATGGGGTTGTTGCTTAGGCAGCTACACACTAATACTGCACAGTTAGCTCAAGTCAAGGCAAACTGCATCATATTAATGGTCTTCACTTCATCACATGGGAAGTTAGATGCCGATTCATACAGGAACACATTAGCTTATTTTTGATCATTCTATTGTTAATTTACTAGTATTTCATTTGTAAGGGACCTCTGGAGTTCAAAAAAACCTAGTTGTAAATGCTGCACTCATTTAGAGGTTTGTATACTTCATAAATCTAAGAAGATCCTGGACTCTTGAAATGGAAGGTAATTGTATTTCCTCCAGACTGAAAAGATCTTGCTGAGGTCTTCCTTGGCAGCACAGTTTCATCTATTCCTGCATTTTCACTTCAGTGAAAACATATACAAGATCAGAAAGATCCCACTTCTTCTCAGGTACTTTGCTTAGTGCTCAGGTTAGTGCTTTCTTGTATGAAGCAAAGTATGAGGAAGTAAAGGCCTGAGCCTTTCTCTGGAGCTCTGGGATGACATTTGCAGAAGCCTCCTCAAGACTGAAAACACAACCTGCAGTACCTGCTTACTCAGCATCTCTTACAAGCAGAACTCTCTGATTTTACCTACACAAACTCACCGTGACAGACACTGTGTGGGAAGAACTCTACACTCTCTAGTAAGTGACATTTCAGTTCTCTCCCTTACCCACTGAGTGGATAGTGAGAGCCAGAAGAAGTAGATTCCTAGACAATTTGTCCCTGAATGCAATTTTATGGCTAAACAACAGAAGACTGTTGCTTAGACAGAGGTATTTGATGGGTTCTTTTGTGAATGGAGCTTCTATTATTTCAACACAGACTTTACCCAATAAACCAGAATTTCCTGAAAACGGTCTCTATAAAATTAAGTCTCTGCTAAATTCAGTGCTTCCTTACCTAAAGGAGCTTTACAAACCACTCTGCTTTGACTACGCCTGCAGTCAACTTTGGACCACATGCCAGTTGTGGACAGGATAACACTACATTTTTCATTGGCTTCTGCAGTTTTATTCTCCCAGTTGACATAATTAACTGATGAGCCATCCAGCCAGTTCAGGGACTGATCTGTTGGGAAAAAACATTGCTTAGTCAAATCACAAAAACATCCTGTAATGCTACACAACGTCATTCACAATCTACTGATTTCTATACATCGCTAAAAGGAAAAGGGCTGACTATCCATCCCATATATTAAAAGTAATAAATATGAACACACAGCTTTTAGCAACTGATGCACTTGCATCAACCATTAGGCACCAATAACAGTGTTGGGAAAAATTAATTTCAATGACTCCTGATTACCCTAGGTGTGCAACAGGAAGAGATTTAACTACAATGATGTTCAAAGGGCTTCATAATATTAAATGGGATTCCAATCTCAGGCAGAAGTTACTGTAGGCTACCAACACTACAAAACTATTCTTACTTGAGGATTTACGCATTTATAGGTACAATATGAAACATTCATGCTCATACATTGTTGCTACTTCTTACCCTTAGAATGCTGAGACAGACCAAGCCATACATTCTTGGTGATGAGATCATGTTCCTTTATGTGTGTGCTCACAAAGGCATTTTCTTCAGCATCCACTATAGTCAGAAGGGTTGCTGAAGGATCTAAGGGGCAGAGAAAACCATTCAGAACTGCAAGATTTTTCATGTTGCTTGTACATTGAGTTTTCTGTGGGAAAAATTACTATGGGAAAGGATTTGCTGATCTGGGCTTGTAAAATTAGCTGGTAGTAACTTTCAGAATAAAGACATGAACCCACCATCTCCTAAAATACAGTATGTTATAAAAGATGGCTTCAAATGACTGGGTATTCTAGCAGGTTATACAAAATAAAATGGGAGTAAACTTACTGCAGCTGCAGATGACATACATGAAAGATATCAAGAGATATGTCCATTGAGAATTACTAATCTTGCCCAAGTAATACGCCCTTTTCAAAAATGTTGATGAACAAAAGCTTAGCATTTTGCTGAGTCAAGTTAATTTCTAAATCAATCCCCTCATTGTGCCTCAGCTTTTTATATACAGTGTTGCAGTAATTAAGGAATAAGAGGGAGGAAAGCGTATACAAGAAACATGGTCAGAGTGTACCCATCCTTTACAGGTATATATGAATCTAAGCCAGATGCCTTCTCTTTCAACTACCAGGCCAAGTTGAACTTTATAGAAAACTGCATCCAGGACTGGTTCTTTCTCATCCTAAATAGTGAGTTCAACTTCACACCATAAGATAATTCCATAAAAGAAAGTTATGACAGTCACTAATTTCTACTTTAGGGTGATTAAAACTTCTGTACATGAAACTGCTTAAAATCACCTCTGCAATACAATTCCCCATGTAGCTCAGCAAAGAAGAGAGAAAATCTTTAGTTTGATAAAATTAAGTTTTTACATGCCCTAATATCTGTAAAGGACATGCTTTGAACCATTTGATAGGTCAACAAGCTCCCTATTAGCAAGCAGCTACTGCAAGATACAGTAAAAGCACTGCCAACAGCACTAACTTTGCATGCAGATAAAATGCTTTCCTCCAAACTGTAAGCCTTAAATTTCTGAATCTTCTACAACTGGCTACCTGCATTTTATTTGCAGACACCTGTGTGCCACACAATCTGTAGCACATTGCAGGCTTTTATTAAGACTTTTCATCAGGTGTTCAAAGACAAAGCTTCTTACTGCCTTTCCTAAACTAAAGGAGCATTAAAATGGTAAAGCTGAAGTATAACAACTGTAGATTTTTAGGTTGTTGGGTTTTATTTCTTCTCAAATAGTGGACTAATTACAAGTTGTAATGTGATAAAGAGTCTAAACATACTCAGTTTCCGGCAGACTCTCTTAGCCTCTTCCACATTATACACGGAAAAATTGTAGAATGCCATGTCAAACGCATAACAGTGATCCTTGTACTGCTCCCACTGCAGGGTGCCACTGCTCTGTGGGCAGCCGGGGGCTCTGCTCGCTTGCTTTGGCTGTGATTGTCTCTCTGCAAAGACAAAGGAATTGATGTTACTTCTGCTGCAGCAGTTTGTGCACAGTCTCTGGAATAACACGACAGTAAGTATTAACAAGGGCTACTACTCCTACCGACAATTATTACTCAATTATTCTTCATGTGTCATAGATGAATTTATTTGAAAATGAGCATAAGACAAATATCAAAGGCTTGGGAACAATTTTTTCTTGCTTTTTAGTGGGTTTTGACATTTATTGTATGTATTTGGTAAGTACTTTGATTTAGAAAAGATACGTGCTTTTGATATTCATCACAGGTGATCAAGAAGTAACCAGGTTTGATTTAGGTTTTCACTATTGGAAAGAAGAGAATTAATCTCCCTGAAATATTAAAAAGTGTTTTATCATTCCTGAAAGAAACTCCTGATTTTCCTGAGAAATCTGAAATTTTTTTTTCAGAAATCTGAGATCTGAAAATTTCTGAAAACTCCAAGAAATTCCTGATAGAAAACTCTACTTAAAAAGGGAATCATATGCAGTATTTCAACCTTCATTTCTACTTCTAAATACATGTAGAGCACATAACACAACTACACAAAACCTTAAATATAACACTTACTGTTTGGAGGGCTATAGCAAATGGCACCTTCAGCAACATTTGTACATTTTGTACGGTTCCAAAATCCTTTAGTATCCAACAGAACACAGTTCTCAGTAGTGTTTGAGTTTTCTAATTCCCAAGGATAGTAGTCAAAGTCACTTCCATCTGACCATTCAAAATTAGCTTTACTTCCCTAATAAAAGAAAAAATCCCACAACTTTTAAATCACATATGGTTGTGGTTTAAATCTCATCAGTCATGAATTAAGTCATGTAGCAATACTTGCCCCTTCTAGACAGACAAAGACCAGGTGGCCTCATCTAAATCCACAGTAAACAAATGTACAGCATAGTTTGCATTTTCCAACCAATTCTTAACATAGAAATCCTTATTATTTGTGGGAACTGAGAAAGTGCAGCATGCCTGCAAGTTTAAACCTGCAATGTGCCTGTTTTATTCTGTGGGGAACACTTTACTTAATTCCACCCCTACTGTTTCATTTAAGCAGTCTGCCTTCCCTGCTATGAACATTAGTGGATATGTTGCAAACTGCTAAACTGTTGAGATGGCCTCAGTGAGTAAAAGTGGGCAGCTCAGGGATGGTTTGCAGTGCTAGCTCCTACTTCACACACATTTCCAGAATGACAGTGAGGAGTCAGTTTTGAGGGACCCAGTCACGTCACAGGACAGACAGAGGAAGCACAGGTATGCACAGAAATCACACAGCTCTGCAGAGGGCGATTCTCTGCAGAGTAGCAACTAGCTACTGTGATCAGGTGTGGTAATCAGTGAGGGGAGCAGGGTCAGGGCCACAAGTTTTGGCTCCATGGAAAGCAGACAGTAGAGGAAGAATATCTGCAGCTGCTTCTTGCTATTGTGTCTCCTGGGAGAAAGGATGCTTAACTTGCTGAGAGCCAGTTCCTGAACAGCTTTGGAGAATCAGTCCTGAGCTGGACTAAGCAGGTTCCACAGTCTTGTCTATTTGCTAATGAAATCTGATTCTACAGGGGGCCATAAAATCTGAAGCCTCTAAGGGTATCATTGCAAATCAGACTTCCTTGTGCTGCAAGGAATGATGTTGAAACATTGTATTATTTTAAAGTGTCAAGTATTAGGAAGAAATAGCGTAGCTACATTCACTAAAATTTAAGATTAACACATGTTACACAGGGTTGAAAAAAAGAGGTAATATACTACATGGAAAAGAGATTCTAAGAAACTGGAAAAAAGCATCAGAAAATATTTCGCATCTTGTCCAAAATATTATTTACAAGCTCTGTTACTGACATCACCAACAGTATATACTTACATCATGAATTGACAACCCAAGCCACAGAGGATAACCATCCTGTTTGACAATATCTTCTAAAAATAACTGTTCTGATTCACTGTGTACACTTGCTAAATCACTCTTATTTTGTTTGCATGATCTCAATGCCTCATACCACGTTAATTTTTTCTGAAGGATCCTGTATGTTCTGTTTCCATGTGGAATAGTCTCGGGCAATGGAGGCTTGTGCTGTTGGGGTCCTAGTTCAAAGAATAAGAAGACAACAAATCGTGTGCATTTCTTTCATGTTACTAGAAAGATACAGAACGCACTAAAATCCATCCATATCATGTAACTGAAGCATTAAAGTGTTCAGTACAAGCCACTGATATCAAGTAGTTTTACTTTTGCTACTTTGAACATGGAGTTCAGCAGTTGCTAGACGAGCACAGCAAGCACATTCCCCCTGGTCAGAGTATTACAGCAGTGATGCACAGACTGACCATATGACCCCAGATGCCCATCACAGCTGTGCCATGTGTTTCACTAGGAGCAAAACCAAAGCCTTATACAGCAGAAACCATGATTTAAATTTTGACTCCCATCCAACACTCCAGTACTACTTACCCCTTTCGATCTTACAGGCGAGAATACTGTACATGTTATAGTGATTAGAGTGCCAACTTTGAGAGTAATTATAAATATCCCAAAACCCATCAAGATTTACACCAGCAAAAAAACTGTTCTTCTTTATGATAGGTCTTCCCAGCCTCCAGTTATTGTAAGTCAGATGACTTTCATCATACCACTTGAGAACTTTATCTGTGGAAAACATTACATATTTATTAAAATACTGGCATTATGTCTACATACACTATGTAACTTTGAATATATTAATGATATTAACAGATATTCACTTTGGAAAAAATGCAGTGATACTGTAAGTTACTCTAAATCAGTTCCATATCCAATGCTAAATATATTAGCATTACTCATCCTTGCCACTTTTAGACTAAACAGAACATACTGGATCTAATTATCACTCAAACAGAGAGCATGTCCAGTTATTTTCTTCTAGAAGAAAAATACAAACATAAATCATTGTTACATGTTTGCATTCTCTTTGACTTTAGTTATAAACTGAAACATGCAGGAAACATGCACTTAATGCTGCAAATTTTATCTCCAATCCAGTTATTAAGTAAAAAAGAAACCCCTTAAATCTTACCACTGTCATCATAAATCACTCCCAGCCAGACCCACAGAGCCAGACCGCTGAATGAATGAAGCTGCTCAGTAACAAAGTTATTTTCCTCTTCATCTCGAACGCTCAGAACAAATGCTTCTGGATCTGTTGAAAATTTTTTTACATTACTTTCTCACAAATTCACCTTTCAGTTACAAAATGTTTTTTTCTATTATGGTTAATAATTATTACAGATAGGTCAACAGTGTGTAAAGGCCAGATCTTCATAACATAATAACTAAGTGAACAGTGCAAAACCAATTTTCAAATGTATTACGAATAGTACTTCCTCTGGTTTTGTGGATTAAGTGAAAGATACCAGCCCCACAGATATTTGTGGGTCCTACTGTCACTTCAAGTTTTATGTAGTAAAAATTCTCTGCATAGAACATAAAAATATCAGACTTTCATGATTTGCTTGAACTGCCCTGGTAGAGAAACAGTATTAACAAAAAGACTGAATTGAAATCAATTCACAAAAAATAAAAGCATGTCTGAAGGTTTAATACAAGAGGAAAGCCGTTCCTAAGCTTACACTTTATTCAGAATAGACAGAAAATGTCCATGTGCTTTTCTGAACTGGACTATTCTCAGTCTATTTACTTTGTTCACTTAAGTGTTCCATACAGCAAAGCCGGGGGCAGGGGCACACCAGGAAGTAAATGCCACTGTAAAGCCAGAATGTTGCCCAGGGGACAACAGTTACCTGACCTAATGAAAACTGGCATATTATAACAAAAAAACCCACACAAACACAAAAACCTTCCCATTTTTCAGAGATCTCAGAGTTCAGTAGTTCCTAACCATCTCTCTTTCCAACTCTCCTACCCATCCTCTGGCACTTTGTTTATCAGAGTAGTGCAAGGGCAAACAGCATCAGGCAGTGCAACACCACTGCGTTACTGCTACAACCTTTCCCAACATTTACTTTGCTGTCATTGGAAGAGAGTGACTCAGATCTAACACCCATCTCCCTCAAGCTGATCCAAGTCCATAAATACCTGCAATATGACAAAGTACTTACTCATTTTTCTGCATAAATGATGAGCTTCTTGAGACTTCAGTTCTCTCCATCTATTTTTTGTTATCATAAAAGTGTAACAATTGTTTCTAAATGATATCCAGGGTGTATTTTTAATCTTATGTGGGCATTTCACTTGTGTAACTTGTTCTTTTTCACTCTTCTCTAAAGAAAGAAAAGACAACATCAGGACATGAATTACTAATAACACCACCTGATCTGACACTCCATAAACTACTTTCAGGTACCACTTAAATATACGTAACACAAATTAAGTGCCATCTTCTGAACTGTAATGTATTGCAGCTTTCAGGTTCCTCACGATCATGAATTTTGTAAAGTAACAAAACCAGCAGTAAGCTCTACTCAAGAATACAGAGCTTATAAGTTTTCACAATTGCTACATTAAATAGGTTTAATAATAAAATCCCTGAGTGCTGAGTGTGGGCCAGTAACTAAAACTCTTCCTGCCTCTTGTGCAAGGCAGATCACAGTAACAAACAGCTACTTCACAGCTAGCAATACATCTTAGTTCTGTGGCTTTATCTAAAACTTGAGGAGTGAGGACTCTTCCTGCAATTGCCTAGATTACAAGCACAAAACAGTTAAGGATGTCATAATGCCACTTTACTGAAAAATCTTTTTCTGAAAGATACATAGCTGGCACAGCACTTTCCTGAAAATAAAAAATCAAGTCTTACTCTATCCCTTCCCAACTTATGATTAGTAGGTATTTAGAAGGATTTTGTGAACTGCAGATGACATTAATTTACACCTTTAAATTCAGTGTCTACTTTTTTTCTTCTCCAAAGTCACACGACTCTGGGGACTCAACTCCCCTCTGTATAGACTTCAGTGTGTGAACAGATTTCAGGAGGTCCCAATATTAAGATGTAAATAGTACAGAGGTAGTTCTATCTTCTCCCACATGCAACTGGAGGAGATTAGTATGCAACAATCTTAGAGAAGCAGTGCAAAGGTAGAATCAGTTGGCAATAAGGGTACTGTCTGATCCACTGCATCCATGCTGAATTTATTTCTAATGAACAAGTGGATTAAGACCAGCAGGTGCATGCTCCCCCTTTTTAAGCTGGTTTTTTTTTTCCAGAGCACAGAAATCAGCCTATCTGAGGAAATGTAAGTTTTTAAAAGTTGTAATTTTGAAGTTCCAAGCTGGAATAATTAAATATGTTTCATAATAAAATAAAATCCAGCTTTTATAAAAATTATGTTAGTATACATACTTTCTGATGCGTAGCAAATAGCACCTCGATTTTCAGAGGAACAGTCAGAAGTTCTCCAGAAGCCATCAGTATCCAAAAAGACACATTCTTCGTTTGCTTCTTCATCTTCATCAGACCAGCGACTAAAACTGACATGTTTCCCATCCAGCCAGCCATAATGTTTTCCACCCTAGCATTATTAAAGAAAAAGGGATGAGCTTACATAGTAAAACATATGAGGTGCAGAAAATGACATGATAATATATTTAGATTAGCTAGACATTTTCATTGTCTCTGGTGAGAACTGCAAGTATTCCATTGCCCTCATGATCTGATCTCTTGCTCACAATGTAACAAGCTTTGTTATTTTAAGTTTTGCAGTTGCAAAAATACAAATTAGATGAATGGCAAATTATCCAAAGGTGATGTTTAACTGCTGTGCCTATGGAGGAAGGCATGGCAATGAGATGTCCAGATTGCATTTGCATCTGCAAAGCAAGGGTGGATAGAATTACCTGGTCTTGGAAAACTGGTAATAACTCAGAAGAAAGCCCAGTCTCAGTTACTCCATACTGAGTTGAAAGTAATCTATTAAATACTTAATTGCTGTAATACATCACACGTGTTCCTGCCCTAGAGCATGCAGGAGGAATATGAAAAAATCCACATACAAGCAGCATGCTATCCTTTAAAAATCTTACATCTGAAAGTCTTCTTCAGGAAATCCCCCTTCTGTTGTGTAATTTATCTTGTATCTTTCTTTTGTGTCTGATTTCAGCACTGGAGTAACAAGTTCTGTTGACCAGTTGCATTTTAATTTCCTTTCATGGGACTTTTTAATTGTGCCCAAATAATGAAATGTTGCAATAGTGAAAAGCCAGTGCCTGTGTGAGCTATATGCTCCCAAATGAATCATTTGATCTTCACTTACAGATAAAAAAAATCAAAAGATAAGGGAGAATAGGTTGTCTGGTTTCCCATCTTCGCTAAAATTAAATGGTTGTTTCCTTAAAAAAATTAAGAATATTCTCCATAAAGTGTATGCTCAAATTTCTATGTTTTCCCCCTACTTTGCTGAAGTATTCAGTACCCCAGTACTGACACTGGAAGAACATTAACACCACAGATGCTGAGTGAGCATCACCAAACTTTGTAGATGGCACTTCTAAAAAAATTCTAACATTTTTCCTGCAATTTTCTCCAGACTCGTGTGCCTGACAAAAGATAAACCCTGAAAGCATGCCCAAGCAATTCCATGACAGTTGAGACAGCTTTCAATCCACAATAAAGATTTTTTAAGAGGTCCTCCAGCTAAAAATGACAAAAAGCAGCACCTCTGGCATTATTTCAAATTCTTTTGACATAAAAAAATAAACCAAAACAGAAGGAGAAAGAAAAACCCACTGACCTGTCTCAGGGATACCTCCCTCAAACTCAAAACATGGGCACAAATAACATGAAGTAACCACAGAATATAAATTAAGCTTTAGAAATTTATCTCCTCAAGTGTTCAATGATTTATTTTGGATTTTATTTGCCAGGCATAGTTTCTCCCTTTCAAAACAGATTTTGGGTCATCTCTCTAGAGTGGTACTGTAAACAGTAGCAATGATATTAACTGGCAACACTAATTACTCATTTGTTAACAAAAGAGATAGATGACTCAGCAACTTATATTGCTGCCACTCTACAATATATCCCTTCATCAACAGTCTTTTAAAAGAATTTCTCATTATCATCAATTTGTCTAGTGGAGTTCACGAACTATGTAACTTCGAGAACTGAAGGTTTAAAACATTAACTCCAGATGATTATCCCTGCATGAAAACAGTTACCTCAGAAACTAACTTTTCATTGCATTTCTTTAACTCGGGTTCTGTTTCATGCAACTCTAAAAGTTACCTTAAGCCTCAGTCTGAGGAAAAAACAAAACTTACATCTCTGCTGAAGAGTCCAATCCAGAGGGGGTACTTATGGAGGGCAGCCTGAACAGCAAGAAAAGCCTGCTGGAACTGATCTGTGATGCTAACCAGCTGCATCTTGTTATTTATGCATGCAGCCATTGCATCATTCCAGGACAAATTCTTCAGAATTACCATGTATTGAACATTTTGATAGGTCAATGTTTCATTAATGTCTTGCTCAGTCTGGTTATCAGCAGTTCCTATACATAAGAAAGATATCCAGTAATTAGGTAGTTAAACACTGTAATATATTCTGAACTTGCAAGGTCTCTGTAACTATCAGAAAAACCTGTTTGATTACACTTGGAAAAAAAATCTTAGATGGTAGATTATGCTGATAATTATAATTAGCAGCAAGTATCTTTGACACTTTACATGGAAAAATATATATTAAAAAATAAGTAGTATTTTCAGCCAATTTATTATTGAGAATCTTTTTCTCAGCTTCACATCTTTTTATATGTTATTTTAAACTAACTGCTAAATAATGTATTGAATTCAAAACATAATCTGTGACTTTGATTATACACAAATGGGAGAGTGCAAGTACTCTCTGCTGTAATACAGGAACAGCTAAACTTGACTCATTTATCTCAGTGAAGCCTGTGGATTTATGCTTATGCAAATCTAATGGGCTACAAAACTTGTCTATGCAGATCTTGGTACAGCACAGTCCCAGAATTCCTTACTGCCATCCATGAGTATAGTGAGAACTGCTTTTGCTTCCACTTATCTAATAGTAGAAAATCCAGCTTGCATAGGGAGGGATGTAATTCACAATTTGTGCTCTAAGCACAGGGTATTATCACAGTTACCAGCATCACATCAGGAGGCACACAGCTCAGCAATGCATGGCAACTGCAGTTCATAAAGATGCAAATACTCCTGTGGATGGTAAGTGAAAGCATACAAGTGGTAACACCAAAAATGTTATACACAAACAAAAATAAACTTGCTTTCCAGAAAAAAGAACCCGCATGATATTTAAAATATTTGAAGAAGAAAAAGGCTCACGGGGGAGGGGATAGGAAATCACTCTATAAAAACAGTATATAAATGGCTGACTGATAGGCTGACAGGGCCACTTTCCAAAACAAAAGATGACAGAAATACAGTATTAATTTGGTATTTACAGCTTTAAATACATCAGAAAACTGACAAGGCTGAAACAGAATGTTTCAAGTGGTTTCTGCCTGCTGCGAAATGCTTTCAAATCTGCAAAATTTGCCTTTCATGAAAGGAAATGAAATCAGGAATCACGGAATGAAGCAAAATGGCCAGCCAGGAGAGGAGATATGATGACATGAAATAAAAGTGACAAGAAGAAAATCCTGACAGGAAGTGAAAGCAATGAAATGGCCCAGAAAGAAATGCAGTGCAGAGAAATGAGCCGAAACTTCACAAAATGATAGCCATTGAAATCTCGAGATTTCATTTCCTTTCATGAAAGGAAGCTACAAGAGAATCATGGAACCCAGACCATCAGACATCAAGGGGTATCATATTCCAAACAAGGCAGTGAGTAAAGTGTTCATTTCTGAAAAAATAATTGGTGATGATTACCGTCTCAAGAAATTCTGCAAATCATCATCACGTCAAGATTTCCAATGAACACGAATCATCTTTTTCCCCAGGATAAAGCCCTAGACAACCTGGACTCTTTCACAAGCGTTCCTGCAATCTGCTGAGGTCCCTTCCAACCCAAACTATCCTTAGATCCTTAACACAGTGTAAGAAGAGACCACAGCAGGACAATGTGTCTGGCAGGACAATGTGTCTGGCAGGACAGTGTGTACTGACACTCTGTCAGTACAAAAACCTTTCTCATTACAGCTTCTACAGCTGTGGCAAAGTAGTGTTGAGTATTTAGTCATTGCAGACTAATATGATATTGATATAATTGGTACATTATCAACCTCTTATTCGTTTCAAATTTTTATGGTATCTCTTCCATCCAGACTTCTAATCTCAACAGTTGGAATTTGTGAAGTATTTGGCACTGAAGTAAAGAATATTTTGTATGTTAAATGGAGGTGGTGAGGTGGGAGGTTGGAATCTCTGCCTATTTGAGAATGAAGAAGGTGGGCGCACCCTTGGGCGTTTTGTACACCTAGGTTTCTTTGTGTGTTTTTTTTTTTAGAAGATAGCGTGTTCATTACTTAAAAGGATTATTTATATAAAGGAAGTTACTCAGAAGTGGGTATGCAGAACATTAGCCCACAGCAGTAATTAAATGCATATAATAACTATATGTGTTTGATCTTATTCCAGTAATTGGTATTGGCCAACCCACATGGGTACATCTGAATATTATTTTTAGTTCAGATTAAGAAATCCGACTCACACCAACTCTAAAGTTTGCTCTGGGGAGACCAATTTCAATATGAAGAGTCTATGATACCTTATATCCTGATAGAACTGAAAAACACAGGATATATTTAAGGATGATATAAATATTGTGAGATTCCTTCCTAGGGCTTCTCACTTCCACTGTTCTGAAGAGAAAAAAGGAGTCACTTGTTCTATCCCTCAATATACATGACCTCTATACCCACAGAACATTAAAGACCTGTCTGCTGAAGTATAATTCCACTGAAACCACACAAAGCTGCTCAGGAAAACACATTCCCCATGAACTGAGCTATGAAAAACAATAGGGAAAATTCTGAATGGCTGACAAATTAGACCCCAGATCCTCCTTTACACTCTGCTTTTCTAAAATTTACCTGCTCAGTCTCTACAAGAATCTTCAAGGTCTTCAAGTATAATAGTTTACGTGCATTAAAATAAGTATTTTACTGGCACATGCACCTTAACTTTAAACTATGGCTGCAATTTATTTTGACTCTTCAGACTTACCTACAGACCGCTGGCATATACCCAAGAAGTGCTTGTCAGCACAAGCAGTGAAATTCCACGTTCCAACATATTGTGATTTGGGATCATTGAGGATTACACCACACTGATTGTTGAATTCTTCATCAAAAAGCTGAGAAACAGAAGTAACCTTATCAGACTCCAATAAGGCATAAACATACTCGTGTAGAGGTGAAGTAATATGAGGCTAGGAGAACCCCAGCTGTCTGAACTTGTTCAAGAAGTTTCAAAGGAGTGGTGCAATATAGCTTACCTCTTTTGCAAACACTACCAGGTGCCTGGACTTAGAAAGCTTTCCTAAGTTAAATCAATTTCAGAAGTTGTTATCCAAATAAAGGTAAACAGAACTCCATTACTGTCAGTCACCTTGCTGGCTGATTAAAATGACTAATTGGGGATTTGGTCTCTTACATGGGGTTTTTATGACACACTCAATATTCTGAATTTCATTACCCAATAGGCAAGAGAAGTCAAAAGTCAGAACTTACATCCAGTGGAATTTTCCTTAATCTTCCTGTCAGGAGTGGGTGAAAGTTACTATACAACAGTCTACTCTCATCTATCCATTTGTTTTCCCTTGTGCTGAACAGAAACTGTAAACCAATCCAAATATCTTTCGGCAGACCAGGAAGCAAGGATGTTATATAATCTGTTGGGCAGAACAGTAAATGCACATATTGTGGTTAAGAAAACAACAGTAAACATCTGAAAAAACACATAAGTAAGACAGTGCAATCCCTGCTTGTATTAACTTAATTTTTCCAGCCCTTCATGACTGCCAAATGCTTATCATCCCTTCCTCCCATATGGTAACACCCATCATACTGATTTTACCTGAAAAGAGCAGGCAACTGGTATTTGTCCTTCAAATTCTGAGCTGAGGAGCAGGTAGTGGATTTAACCTGCTCCTCTGTCCACTAATCTGTAGTCTTTCACTTACACCCAAATTTCAGAAGCTGCTTTTCCACAAGTCTGCAAGATTTTCTATTGTCTTGTTGCCCTTTCTGAATTGATGGAGGAAGTCTTACCTCCCATCTTTCTCTCCTACATATCATAAATCAGAACATTTTTTTGATTTTGGCAGTTTGTCCACCCCACCATCAGAGAAAGGTCAGGACACAGGAAGTCAGATTTAGTTGGAAAAAAATTCAGCCAGGCAAACCTTAAATCTGATCCCTCTTAGTGAGCATTCTGGCAAGCAACAATGGGCTTTGGTAACCCCCCAGTCATCAAAAAGGCATTCACTAAACTTGACTAGATTAGGAAGACAAATTAAAGCTATGTAATTAGCTGTTGCTGATGTGTTTTAACTATTGCCACATGCCAGACTAGATACAGCCCATTTTTTGAAGGAGCCAAGGCCACTGTAGATTTGCATGTCAGAGCTAGCCAGCGACCTAATACCACCAGAAGAATAGAAGCAGCCTACAGAAAGAAGCACACTTTAAGAGGACTGTAACTTCTTTCCATACAGGTGGCCTCCACTACACGGGGAAAAGAAAAATGAACAAGAAACAACAAACACTTCCATATGCACCAACTCACACAAGGAATCCTGCTATGTAACATTTCAGAACAGCTGTGCTTTTGCAATCTTAAATGCATCCATAACCATGTAGGTCTCAGACATGTATATTTCTGTTTATAACCCTATTCCTCCCCAATAACAGCAGTAAAAAAAAAATATCATTAAGCTGCTGCCTGCAGGTATGCTGCTGATCTCTCTAGTCCACTTACCATATTTTGTTTGGCAAGAAGTTATTTGCTTATAAAGAAAATATGCACTGTGGGCACTGCAGAATTAAAGCGAGCTACTGCAGATGCACCCCCAGGGAACTCTTAATTATCCACAAGAAAACAGTTGCAAATTCAGCCATATCATTCAGCAGTTTATTGCTGAACGTTACCTGCAGCCAATGTGAACCCATTTCTTCTTCACTGCCTTTCTCTCATTGACTTTAGTTGGTAAGACAGGTAGAACAGTTCTGTTTTCCAGTCTTGCTGCTTTCCATCCTCTTATCAGTGTCCTGAAGAGCTCTCAGGGGGTGAGTTTGGACACACTGCCACATTAAGCTGCTCAGCATATGTAGACACAGAGGGTCTTGTACTCCAGAGGGCATTTGGTTTGCCACCTCATTCCCACACAGACAGCTGAGCTTGTCTTGGAAGCAGCTCCTAAGGTGGTTTTCACAGTGCAAAACCTACAGTCTCAGTTATGTTTTAACTTGCAAGGCCAAATAATGCTTCATTCAGTGATGGCCCTTCTATGCACAACTCTTAATGCAATGTTTTTCTTTTTATAACAAATTAAGATCATAGAGAGAAGCTGCTCTCCAAACTGGTTCAAATGTCTGCTGACTGCATTTCCATGTTACGTTTCCAGTGATACAAACAAGACAACACAATTTTAACTGTCCTGGATTTTTAGAATGCTCCCAGTATGCCTGCAGATAACCAAGTGATTTCATGCTCAAGTTCTGAAGCAGAACTACTCTGAATTTGAAAGAGAAGCTGCATACTGACGTGCCCCCAGTTCACCACCGTACCTTGGTCAGCTTGATCTGAGATAGATGGAAGAGAGCCTCCAAAAGTTACGCACTTTTCATTAGCTGCACTAAATGTTAAATGTTCAGGTTTCATCTTTAGAAAACACTGCAAGATAAACATAATAAAAATTATTTTCATCATACCATTCTGCCTAAGAATTAAATCAATACATAAAGGTTCTTAAACCAACCCTAAAAACTCCTCATTTCCTGCAATAACATATAATTATTTTTTGCAGAAAGCAAGGGACCTGATACTAGGTGCAAGCATTTATTAGATTCAGCAGAGTAGTTAAATATAAAATTATCCCACTCACTAACTCCTTATTCATATTCAGATCTGGCTACGCCAGAATCATGTACTGTTTTAGGAATGAGAACTCACACATGACCTCTACAGTCAGACAGTGCTGGCCAGGAACCTGTATTGTAACACGTGACCGTTGGGGAAAAACTACATGGGAACTCAAAAGTCTATTCTGCAATGATTTGAAGTAAATTTGCAAACCTTGGCACAATGTAATGTGCAGATTTGATGCACATGTACAGAGTAATGGTGAACCAAACAACAGGAATATGTCTCACTAAGACTTTAGATCACTGCCTTAAAATGTAGTACTGAAATAGATTATACTATGGCTTCTGACCTGTTGGTTAATTCTTAAAAGCTGCTCACTAATTCTTAAGTGACTTAAGTCCTTAAGGTGACTTAGGAAACAGTGTCTGCCATCTTGTTGTCTGTCTATGATTACTCAGCAGAAGAATCAACAAGCTTCTGCCACAAAAACCTCATCCTCCCCCTTTCTATTCCTTCTCTTCATTCAAAGTAGAAGCCCAAGATTATACAATACAACCAATGTTCTTGGACCTAAACATGTGCTGATGGGAAAGCAAAAAAACCTTAAAAATGAATGTTTTGAAATGAAGAAACCACCAATCATGAATAAGGGACAGAAATGGGGGAGACTGTTTTAATCACTACACACAGTTTTCAAAAGCCCCTTTCTAATCTATTCCTCAAGACAGGGTCTACCTCCTCCTTTCCTTCAGAAAGGCATTCAATCTTACTGGACTATTAAGAACAGGTAAGGATGATGAATCTGTATTATCACTGTACCTTATTCCGGAACTGATGCCAGCCTTTAGGGCAACCTCCTCTGACTGGGCGGTAACTGGGATCATGTTTCTCTAGTAAGGAGGCATTATTTTTTTCACAGATGAAGGGCAGTTTCACATTACAGTTAACTGGGTAGTCTGCAGAAACAGAAGTTTTAGAAAACAGTTATGGTAAGAGCTATCACATTCCAGTTGCCATCCATACTTTCTGACATGACAAAGACCAACCTGAAGGGAAATCCTTTTCAGTGCAACCACAGTGAACTACTGTGTAATCTAACATATTAAAAATAGCAGTAGAGCAAAAGGCAAGCATAAGTTGTTTATATCAGACAGTAATATCATACTCCTAAAGATCAAGAGTATCACCCTTACTTCCAGTAAGACTTCAGGGAGACAGAGACAACTTGGAAACAGAAAATTCATGAAAAAAGATTTTATATATGAGGACTGATCTCATATTCTGGTATAAAGGGTGTGACCTAAATGTCAAAAATAGACAAAAGGAATCCTTTAACATCTACATGGACAGGATCTGGCCTGCACTGCTTTACGTGACTCCTACAGTAACTGGACTGACTTCCTAGTCAAGAGCAAATTTTGGTTAATAGAGATGAAAACAGTCCAACAGTAAACAACTGAATAATGGGGAAAACATGCTTTAAAGTGGAAATGGTAGTAGACAAGAGGAGCTTCTTGTTCTTCAGAGGTTATACATTTTCCCTAATGTAAAACAGTGTTGAAAAAAGGAAATAAGAAACCTGCAGTACCACCAGGTGGCTTTTCCATTACTTTGTGTATCCCTTACAATGACTCCAATACTCAACGGAATTTGTGCTTCCAGATATATACAGGGTTTCAGGTGTGCAGTCAGCCTCCTCGAACTAACACAACTCTGAGATAAACTCCAGAGCTCAGAATATGTAGCATAAACACAAAAAGGTGGCCACCAAAGCCAGATTTCACCTAATTAAATTATGTTGCAAAAGGAGTGGCAAACTATCAAAAATTTGCCATTTGAATTCAGGTTTGCCTCTGGTCATTAAGAAGTATTACCATGGCTTCTACCATGAGGAAGCAATAAATGATTTGAAATTCAATCAGACTGTCATGAAGAAGCCATTCACTCCTAATTCAATAACAATTTGCATTCATTATAAGAGTTTGGGTAGAACATTAATTATGGGTTTTTTATAACAAATATAATGACAGAGGGGGTAAAAAAATAAAAACAGCCTTACCTCTATACCAGTTCTTTCTGGAAACATACCAGCAATCTCTCAGGAATCTATCATGGAAGCGTGGAAATAACTGTAAACTGGATATAAATATTTAAGAATTAATCTCCAATCCAATGTGACCTTCAAGAAGAAACTCTGAAAGCAACAGTGCAAACAAAAATTTGGGCTAGTAACTGTTTCTAAATGCCCTACAAAAACTAGACTAGGCATAAATACATGGTAAGTTCAGTAGTAATGTACCACATCCA
Source organism: Atrichornis clamosus (assembly GCA_013400975.1). Taxonomy (NCBI): domain Eukaryota; kingdom Metazoa; phylum Chordata; class Aves; order Passeriformes; family Menuridae; genus Atrichornis; species Atrichornis clamosus. The sequence continues at coordinate 24,342 of WBMZ01004621.1, read as the reverse complement.
AATTACCTTTGCTGAGATGTGCAGAATGAGGTTACTTATCACCATGCTGCAACCACAGCACATTGTCAGGGCAAGTGAAGCGAAGAGGCAATAGCCCTGATTTTCTTTTCATAGTAGTGTATTGCTATAGTATTTTGGAAAGTGAAGGACCTTCCTTTTAAGAAGCCAGTGAATCTTCTCTGCAGCCATGAAGAGAATGATGTGAGATTTGCTGTGAGTCATCCCAGCTCTAAAAGGCTATATATCCTAAAAGCCCTCCAAGACTTTGGCATTACCTAACGAGAAGAGTGATGTCTTAAACCAATTCCCCATTCTCTGTTCTCAGGTATTCCTCAATCCTTAAAGTCAACAGACAGGGGTTTTTTCTTTTTTTGTCAGTTCTCCAAGTGTTAACAGAACATAGAAGTGGGCTTAAAACCCCAATAAAAGCATTTTAAAGATCAAGGCAATTCATTAGCTACTAGGATCACACATTCCAAGGATGCACATGACAAGACTAAGATGCCTAAGCCAACAGCACAAAATCTAGAGGCTCCAGTAAGACATACAGCAAACATGTTATTAATTTAGTTATCATCAAATTAACTATTCTAGTTAACTATTCCTAAAAAGCACATTAAAAGAGCTTACAAGAAAACATCTCATAATTATGTACATACGGTGAATGATAGCTGTAGCCATAATCAATAAACTTCAGCCACCACTTCTGTTCGCTGTTTGATAACTGTAGAAATAAAGAACAAAACCCAGTATTTTACAACCCAAGGAGAAAGCTCCTAACTCTACTGAAGATAAAGCAATGTGACAAAATTAGTCAGAGAGGTACTGAAACTTGAAACGTTTTTCTCAGATTCGTTTGCAAGTACAAGAATGTACTTTTCTGCTATGAACACAACAATCCCCTTTCAATAAAAGAGGCATTTCTAAGGCATTTCTAATTAAATCTTCTCATCAGGTGAAAAACTGTTATGTTGTCCTGTGCATAAAATTCAGAACTAGCACAATTGTTAATGAAATATTTGTAGACAATGAGATGCTTACATGGTGGTCCTGCTATGACACTTTCTCTCAATTCAGAGAGTTTTGCGGTTTTTTTCATGTTGTTAAGAATACTTTTAAATCTAAAAATTCCTCAACCAGATTTACATTAAAGTAATTCTCTTTTATCTCATCTTTTCCTTTGAAGTACAACTGAAAACCACTAAGGCCAACAGGAAAAAAAGAAATTAAGGATTAACATTTTCTTATATTGGAAAACTTGACAAGAAAATTTCCCTACAATGGAAAATAACTGTTAAAACAGATTATACCCCCTTACCTTTTCTATTTGAGATAGTATTGTCCTGAGTTTTGGGTAAGACTCCACAGACGCTAAATCACTATCATTTTTTTGACAGTAGAAAATAGCTTCCTGATAGCTCAGGTTTTTATCTGGTACAAACCACAGCTCTGCTCCATCAACAACAAGGGGGGCTCCATGAATTCCAATTTCATCTACACAGAAGAAGTACCACATGCATAAGAAATAAATTCTGAAAAAATAATCCTTTTTCTGAATGTAGTAAATCTCAGTTTTACAGTGGGAAGAGTCAACACTCTGCACTTTGAATGCTCTCAGAATCAAACTTTATGAAATTCTATCAGTCTAACCTTTCCCAGTATCAAACAGGTATTGCAGTAGCAATGTAACAAAACTAATAAAAGATACTGAGTATAAACACCCATATACATGTAGTGGAAGAATAAAAAAGAAGTCAAATTACCTGGTATATACCACTCTGGTGTCTTTGGAGTGCTACCTGCCCGGAGGAAAAAAGGAATAGTTACTTCGAGTTCACTTTTAAACATGACTCTGGCCACCAATAACAGAAGTGATGGTTAGAACTTATACTTCTCAGTATTCATGATGGAAAAAAAAGGAGAAGAAAATCATACATAGGTTTAATGGTTTAAAATGAGCTGATATAAAATTAATGGGAGTACTGCATACCTCCATCTTAAACATCTGATGCTTGTATTCTGCTTGAGAGATAAAAGAACCACAAAGTAGTGTATCTACCAGTATCTGACCACAACATGAAAGTTTCATCCTGAGACACCTTTTAACGACCAACCAAGATGTAAAAGTCTACTGGATTACATTTCATACTGCATGAAAAAAACTGGGTCTGTACAGATATGCCATGCCATGTCATGCCATTCTTTTGTATTCCCACTCCTCAGTTTCACTACAGTGAGGAGCTAATACACCAGTTTTACCAGAAGTAGGCTAGTTCACCTGAGGTTGAAGCAAACTGTATTCCCAAGATATCTGTGGTGATTTAGTTACAAATATCAGTAAGAAAGATTAGGTAAAGACCACAAATGCTGCAACTCGGTGGCTTACATCACCTCACAAGAAACCACTTCTCATTTCATGGGACTAGAAAGAATATGAGAGCAACATCCTCCTCATGTTCATTTTCTGATCTATCTTCAAATATTCTAAGAGTACATCTGTTCATATGTGACAAAGGTGAAACATTTCATGTACTGTCCTCTTAGCAGTTCAGACATGAAACAGTAACATATTGTTTGCTAAGTTTCCATTACAAAGCAGTAAGGACAACTCTTTATATGAATAAATGGGTGTAACTGCAGTTTACCTTTTGTTATCTGGCAGACCCATTCAAGTTTAGCTTCACAATCAAAAGGCCTGAAGTAAAATTCCAGGTCTCTGCCTTCATGGAAATAAAATCTCCAAAATGACCTCCGTGAAAACTGTGAAGTCTGTATACAAGCAGAAACAGAGAACTGAGTTAGTACAGCATAGGCCTCTGAAATGTAAAATTAAACTGTATTAAAGAGGTACTTTGGCAAAGGCAATGTATTTTACTGTGTAGTTCATCACACAATTTATTTTGCAAATAAAAGGGCAGGTACAACTGTATCTTCATCTATAACTCTCCATGTTAGCTAAGGTTGTGAAGCAATTAGGTAAAGGACTTAAGTCTACATACAAAGGTCTTTTCTAGCAATATTGTTTCTTAGGGGTTTTGTAGTGCACTGGACCTCATCGATGCTTATAATTAAATTATCTACTGCTACTTGTTCCCCTGAAAAGATTCTCATTTCTGTTGAGAAGAAGAAATCATCTGAACTGGCCCAGAAGCAATCTTCCTTATTTAAGATTATTTCTTACAATCAAGCTTAAAGAACTGACTTCACTCTTGCTGGTCTGTCCAGTAAGGAAATTGTTTTTATCATTTAGTGAAATAACATGTCTGGAAGTAGTGGGTAGGGGAGGGAGGTTACTACATTTACAGCATTCCCTTCAAACTGTTCTCCTTTGTCTAAAATTTTAGGAGTTCAATGCTGAACAGCTTCTCAGTCTGGGGTCATGAACACTGGAGAAGTGAGTAAGGGAAATGGCTGTGAAGAGAAGCAAATTATCTTTCCTGCAGTAAATCCTAAAAGTAGAGGTGGTTCTAATTAGATCAAAAGGGATGGCACTGGAATGATCAAGTAAAAAGTCAGGTGATTCTTCAGAAAAGTTAAAGGCTATTTTAAAACTTATGCCATCAAGACTAAATTAAGTAATGAAGAGCACAATTAGGAAGTAAGCCAAGCTCTGACATTTGAAATTAGAAACCAACATAGCACTTAGAGTCTATTTTACAAGTAAACAAGGAAATACACAATAAACACAAACACATGCTTTATCTTGGCTACTGCATTCTCCTACTTCAGGTTTCAATCTTTATCTTGATTTCCAGTTCACAAAAACTAATATAGATTTTAAAGGTTACTGGTAGGGCTCTGTTTGGTTTTTTGCTTTAGATTCCACGATACATCCTTAAGAATTATGTGTAATATACAAGAGATCCATAGTATGGTATTATGCAATAGAGAAAGTATTGTTACTTAAATATTTTGTAGTGAACAATGTTCAAAAGAAGTCTTATGAAAGGTTATCATTAGCACAGCACTTGGGTCATAAAGAAAATACTTGATTAAAGGAAAATTTGTAATACATGTAGATTGATAAAGGGAACACTAGCAGCTTTTTCACTATGTTAAGAAAGCATTTAAACCTAAACCCAGTATACAACTGGAAAAACTATTTTTTCCAAGTATTTCCAAGTAAAAATATGCATGTTGTTATCAAAAACTTTGAAACTAACCTTTAATGCGGCACAATCTCTTGTATCATACTCATCTTCCAGATAGTCGAGTGGCATAACAACACTAGTTACCTACAGGATGATGGACAGGGGGAAAGAATCAGCACTTTACGCTTTGCTGTGGTAATTCCAAGAGACAACCATTCAAACCTGGGGTCCCATTATGCTTATTACTATTAAAGTATGTGTTGAATGGCAGTTACTTGATCAGTTTTGAGTCTCCGTATCTGTTTTTGGTGGGGGGGAGAAGAACTCATAATTTCAGGCAAACAGTTGCAGCAAGGAGGATACTTCTGGAGAAGTCTGACATAACAGAGAGATGAACTGATAAACCCCCCCTTTTGTTGTGGCATGAAGACACCTCATTCTCTTCACTAGCTCTCAGATGTTTACTACTTTATTTCTGTTAAAGTATTTTAATATAATGGAGACAGAAATCAGATTAATCTTATTAAAGATATGTTTTCAATTGGAAATCTGCTTGGATGGCAGCTTTCAAGTGCACAATCTTCTTCTGAATTATTAATCTGTCGAAAGACCCAATGTATTTTAATTAAAATATTTAGCAATTTACTTTCGTTTCAGTCCTGGCTGAAACAAATCAGGACATGACATTTCCTGGTTAAAAGTTAACTTACAGGTTTGTTATCACTCCATTGCCAGGTTCCCAAAGAATCTGGACTCCTCTTATTCATTCCAATCCATACCCATCTGTCATTGCTGTAAACAAACACGATAAAATCTTACACCAAGCATATGGTTCAGCTCATTTAATAGACAGACTGACCTATGTCATAGCATTACTTAGGATCAAGCAGCAAAACCAAAGGTTTACTACTGCAAGTTGTAGCAGTTCAAAGAGAAAAGAGACATAAGGGATAAGACCTCTTCTGTACAGAAGAAAACTAAATCAGGTAATTCCTTTGTTGTTTGCATCACCACTGCATCAGTTGTCACTTGATATAAAGGTCTCTTTGCTACACCTTACTTCCAGAATCACACACACAGTATTCATATGGTTTGGTTCCCTTTCTCTTGTCCACCTTGGGCCACGTGTCTCTCCACTATCAGCTCAAATATACTCTTCCTCAAACCATACAAAAGCTTCTCCTGAAAGAACACAACTGACATATTTCCTTTAACTTTGTCAGTAATATAAAAACACTAAACATGGGTACCTATTTCAATTACACACCTTTATAAATGAGGCATAGGCATAAATGAGCACCTAACACCACTGACTTCAATGGTTGCATAGAGTTGCAATAGAAATTTTAGTCCAGTCAGAACTAGTTTTTTTCCTAGATTTTACTTCTTCATTTTTCAAAAGCAGGGGACACTTAATTCTAAAATTTCAGCTATGCTTCAAGATACAAAGTTGCCTGAAAAAAACAGGTTTACAGTGTAAATACTCAATCTGCAGTAAGAATCTTCACCATACTCTTTACTATTGCTCATGAGTCTAAAGATGCTGTAACAAAATTAAATGGGCTAGTCCAACTGCAAGGTCAGTTTTGTACTGCAACTTCTCAAAGATTCAATTTTGTGCTGGGTACTGAACTTTATGATAATTCACTCCAATCTGTCACCCTGCCCAAGAAAGTTAACAGACATTTCTCTGAATGACAGTATCAGCTGGAAGCAGCAGAGGGGAGAGAGATCATGAGTTTTGTCTGAAATCACAGACTACATGAAATCCTACTGCAAAAGAGCAGTGGAAAAGGCACTCTCATCAAGGTGGGCTGGCAGTGACAGTAAAGAATTGATGCCACAGTACAGGGCTCCTGTAGAACTGGATCAGCAGTACTACTGCACCACACTGCACCAAACACAGAGAATGAACACAGGACACTTGAGAAAACGCACAGTTTAGGCTATTAAGAAGAATTAAGGATTTTGTGGTCTAGTCTTCCCAAAGAAAGAGAGGGAAAGGATATAATCTTTGTAATATTTTAGGAGACTAAACCCACAAGAAGAGGAGCTATTTCAGCAAAAAGGACATCACGTCTGAAGGAACCACAACTCAGAAATAAATTTAAGTTCAAAACTGGACAGAGGTGTCTGACCAGCAGAGGTCAGAGTTTGTAAAAGGCTTCCCAAAAGACAGTGCTGACAAACTTAAAGTGATTTGAAGTCAGAGCTTGAAAAGTTTATGAAAGTAACTTTATTACATGGAGGGATGGACTCTGACTCAGGCTTACCCACATAAGCAGTGCATGAAACCACAAGGCAATGTTAAGAAAGTCTTTGGTAAGCCTAGCTTTCCACACATATCACCACAAAGATTCTGAACAGCCTGGAAATACTGATGGTGCAGCACCAATAAACAAACAGCTTAGCCCAGGGTATGTGACCTAAGTGCATGAAATCCAAGAAGGGCAACGGTATTTTATTTGCTGAAGTTCCCTTTAGGAAGAAAAGTATCAGCCAACAATAAATCTAATTTTTTTGTTCTTTGTTCTCAACTCCAGTAATAATTCTCTGACACTGGTGTTACAGTGTGATCACTCTACTGTGATTTTATTGTACTTATCAGGCTTTAGTCTTTCAACGATACAACTAAGTAGCCTTTAAAGAGCCTAAATGCCCCGTATCACTGCAGAGGGAAAACTGTGAGCCAAACATTCACAGCTTCCAGACTTTTGGCTATTTGCCTTTAGGACTTTATTTTTCTGTGAATGTTCTTCCAATTATGAAACAGACATCCCCTCCTAACTGTCACCTACAGGACTTAGTGCAGTATAAGCAGCTGATCACCACAAAGGAATTACCTACAAAAAATAAAATCTGAGACACTCTTTTCAAAAGGATTTGCAGTAGTTGCCAGAGGCTCTAGAGCAATTTTTCCAACTCTTTCAATTTGTATTTGGCTTTTATATAATTACTAAATTTAAACAAACAAACAAAAGTGTGCCAGGTCAAGAATTTCTCCAGCTTATCTCCCAATTTACAATTAGTAGACTGCAAACAGAACAACGTTTTCAGCTGACTGGGCTCTTACACATTAATGTACATCTTTTGTTTCTTTTGGAATTGTTCAGACATGACTGTGAGTAATTCAGTAACTGCTACACTATACCTGACAGTACTATTAAGCTCCAGTAAAGCCTTCTGGTAGCGCTCTGAAATTATACAGTCATCTCATTAAAGTATTTCTCCAACTATTTAAGACAAATATGAATTAAGACTCTACTGCAGTTAAGCTTGCAGCACAGAATTTGCTTGTGCTTCAAGTATCTGTCTCCTCATTGCAAAGCATTTAAAAATTAATCCTATGGACTGATATAAAAATGGATCAGTGACAGAGTATTCTTTGAGCTACACTCCTGAAACTGTCTCTAAAACCTAAAGTATTCTGAGTTTGAACCTAAAATATACATGCATTTTGTGCTTTACAATGGATTCCACACTGATTGACAATGAAAGACCCTAAATCTCCAGCAATCCCTGCAGAATAGTAGTGGCTTTTCTTTCACACAGAACTAAAAATTCAAAAGAAGTACTACAGGAGTGGATAAACGGATTGTGAAGGAACCATAAACCTGTAATTTTTATAGTCATATTCTATCTGCCAAAATAGAATTTTTTTTTGTTTGTTTTATCCTTTATGTCAGCTCCAACAAGATTAAGAGCCTAAGTGAAGCTTCTGGGGCTTGTAGGCCAACCTAGTTCTTGACAAGAGGTAAGGTATACACATCTGGGCCAACTCCTTACTGGTGCAATTTAAGGCACCATTTAATCTCAGGTGGTGCTGGCCTAAAACTATGTATGAAGCCCATTTGACACTCTGTTCTCCCCCCAGTAACAGGCTACTGAACTAGCTAAATCACATCCTGCTAATGACCTACTCTTGAGTGGAAGAAAAGAGAAGCTGAATTAATGCAATTACTACAACTTGGATCTCAGTCTTACTGCTGTTTTGGCTATTGTGTTGAGATGATTCTTTTCTTTCAAACTCAAGTGTTCATGAGGCTTTCAAGATTCAGAACAATTACAGCAGCAGAGCTGTTCATACAAAAGGCAACGAATTTCTTTTCAGTAAGGCATCCTTGCTGCAAAGTTATTTTTAACTAGTCCAAGCTATTACTCTCCCTGTGCCCAGCACTGCTGCCAGCTGTAAGCTGCAGAATGCTCACAAACACAGTCCTAAAAGAATGGAAGTAACTGAACCGAATCTGTTCTGCCTGTATCATGTCCCTTAAAGTCAAAAGGGATTATCTCCTGTTTCTTCCAGACAGGGGAAGGTTGACAGGCAAATTTTATTTTCCTTTCCAGCAGCAACAGCCTGATTTGGCTGGAGCAATTCTAGCACTTATTTGACTCTAAGGTGGAATCTGAGTAAAGAACAGAATGGACTAGGCAAGCTGCCCTTTTCCTGGTGAACCAAAATGACTCTTGCTAACGTTTAAAAACAAACAATTCTCAATGAGTCACCAGAGAAATGTGCAAGGGGAAAAAATCCGAAACCAAGAGCGTTGAGGTGTGGCTCCTTCCCCAAGCTGAAACGAATGCACTGAATGAATGCTTCAGGTCACAGTTTGCACTGATTAAATACAGGGAACACAAACAAACTGCATGCCAGCACACTTCAGGAGCTAATCACATCTAGTATTACCTTAGCGTGATTTCTCCCGGTTAGCTAAATTATTTGGTTTGGTTGAAATAATTCACCTTGTTTCCTATCTCCTATCTCAAACAAGCTTAATTTTCAGAGAAGCTACCCTTGAGATTTGACCTCCAAAATATTTTATGTAATCAACACCTCTGAGTAATTTAAAAGCATAACTATCTTCAACAATTCACTGTTATCTAAACAAACAAACATTATTTAAAATACTTCAGGCAATATCAAGTATGTAGTATTTCAGTTCAGAATGTTCTGAAGTGCTGAAAAAGGGGTTAAACCAGATTAAAATACTGTGTTTTCAGTTATATTTGACACATGCAGTTACTGCAACACTGACTGCAAAGTCAATTTATACTGGGCTCAATATATTGCCCAGTTCTGGTGAAATAATACTGAAATACTGGGCCTTTCCTTCTTCCAGATTAAGTTCAAGTTTTCTGAAGTATGGGAAATGCAGCAGCATTGTGTGTCAACTGACTTCCTGAAAAGACAGAAGTCTCCACCTTTAAACTCCTAACAGAAAATATAATGAATACCTCAGACAGTCTGCAAGCTGAAAAGCAGTTCCAAGTACTCGCAGGAAAATAAAATGTTAATCCTGTATTCACGTTTCATAGTAGATTAGATACACTAAAACAAAATTCGTAATTGCAAAGCCATCTAAATAAGATCTACCAGAAGAAATAATTTGTGCATGGATTTTTGTTTCAGGGACTTTAGTCAGTTTAGCAAAGGAATCACGAGCGGCTTTTACACAAGCTGAACTATCTATATATAGAGCACACACGTTTGGTTTTGTCTCTTATTAACATAAACACTGAGTAATTTTCATGACTTGTGCACTTCTAAAAAAAGTTCACTGGGTTCTCAAGAAGGCACCTCTTCAGTCATCAGGTTTTAAAATTTAATCACAGTGTTGCATGCTGGCAGCTTTTGAAATAATCCTGATTTAGTCTGTTGATGAAAAAATTCATCACACAACTGGCAATATTTGAGTTTAAGCTGGCAAAAGTTCTGAAAAAACAGACTGTCAATCAAAAAAACATATTACACAAGGATCTGACATCACACCAATGCCTAATAAAGCTTTGCAGTGACAGTTCATTTGATTAAAAATAGAGGTTTAAACTCATAAATTATTTAGCATTTGATTTGTTGATACCAGAAAACTCAGCACACCCATCTAATGCCCATATCATGTTATTGCAGTTATGCCAAATGGGATCTGTGCCAACCAGATTGCTGGACACTACATTATTCACATTTTCAAAAGTTAGCACTCGGTTTAGTCAGGAAGCATTTCATGAATAAAAATGAGATGCATCTGAAAAACTGCAATAATAACTCATCTCTAAAGAATGTATTGGTAAAGAATAGGTGCAATTATCATCTAGCTGTGCCAAAATTCAACATAGAGAAGGAAAAACTTATTATAACAACAAACTTAGATTTGCTTTGAGCATCTTCCATGACATAAATTTATCTTTTCCTGTGCTGCCTCTAGCAATGTGAAATATTTGCCCAGGCTGTACTCCCTTGACATTTTCCAGCAAGGCAGTTCAAATGCCACATCTAACTGTTTTCACTGTGGGAAACACAGCTGTTGCACATGATCTCATACTTGCCATTTGGGGTCAGCAGCAGCATTTGCCATCTACTGCAGAATCAAAATTTTAGAACATGGCTAGTTTGTTACCTGATCATTTTTCTCAGGATAGAATGAAGTGCCTTGATTTCTTCTGAGTGACTAAAACTAGGCAGATGGCCTCCGAGTGCCTCACAGAACCTTTCTGCCTCTTCCCAGGTCCTGGTTCGCAGCACTCTTTCACTGTGGAAGAACTTCACAACAGCCAAATGTCAGAGCAGAAAACGACACACGTGGCAGTATTTTTAAAACGTTGCTGTTCTACCCGAATACGATCACCTGAGATTTAATAACTGGTATTTCCATAGGGTGAGAACTCGAGTTTTTAACAAACGTTTTTTTCTTCAGTTTGTTTGACAACATCCAGACTCTTTTAAGTTTAGCTGACAAAATTTGTTTCAAACACAACATATTTCATGTGACAGACTTTCTCTGCTTTTCTTTACCAGAAAGATTTTAGAAACCACCACTCCAACTCATTCCATAATTGCAAGTCAAATTACAAGTTTTAAGGGATGCTGTTCTTTCAAATTTATGGTACACTGCAAGGCCTAATGTTCACTGAAACTGGGCTCATCTGGGTGCTACGGGTGAAGGAAGTTCTCTGGCATGCCCTTTGCTACCTGTATGCATCAGAGTTGCAAGTTTGGCTCATGGACCTCAGCTAACAGGTCCACTTGATCCCCCTGGTTTCAGTCCAAGACAATTCCCATCAGCTGGATCTCTCTGCACAGACATGCTGCATTTGGTCAACAACAGTTTTGGAGAATCTGCCAGAGCCAGCTGTCATGTCCATCAGCTATGGGACAGCTATGCTGCACAGCAGAACAGACCTATCCCTTCAGGATGCTTGCCCACACCCTTGTTATTCAAGCTGTGTTTCCCCACTTTGCTAAATGAGCTGTTTACAAGAGACAGGTCACTGCAGACACCGAGTTCAAAAATAATGAATAAATAATCCAAGGTACAGCCTCAGTTTTAACCTGATTTAAGTTTTAATAGAGGAGAAAAACCTGCATTTCTAAATGCAAATTTTTTTAAGCCATTCCAGCTACACAGCACAGCCACCTGCATCCACTATTCACTTCAAAACAGTAAAATACAACTAAGGCTGCATGCTTTTTATATCTATATTCAAACCAGAGAAAATCCCACCTCTCCTATCTACACTCAGAGCACAGAAAAGAGAAAGACAAGGGAAGGTGATGCAAAGTGCCTTCCTTCCCTATTGAGGTGTCTGTGCATGCCAGACGGCAGCAGGCAGGACACAGGCACAGCACCCTTCCCACAGCATCAAGCTCTGGAGATGGCAGCACAGGGAGAGTGCTGTCACTCCCCTCAGCTGCCAGCAGGAAGAGGCACACTGCACCTTCCAGGAATGGCAGAGGATGATGCATGAGAACATCTGCACGCAGTCAACCTGAATTAACATCAATTCCACCTCCTGGTGTAAAACACCTTTACCCTCCAGAGCAGCTATGCCCACAAAATAGCTCATCACTCACTTGCTCTGGGACACTCATGAGCAATTAACTTCAAAGGGAACTAACATTTTACCTTGTAGCAGGCAAGGCCGGATCCATTGTGCCACCCAGGGGGACAGGGATCAGTTGGTTTTGGGAGCACTTCTGGCTCCTTGGGCTGCCCGATGTATTTTTTGCAGACAGAAAATGCTTTAGTGGTTTTACAATCCTTAGTTTCCCACTTTCCGAGAGAATTTCCACTGGACATGGCCACACATCCTCCTGAAAACTCTAAAATTAAAGCCACCAAAAACATATTTAAAACCACTGGCTGGTTTTCAAAGAAAACCCTAAGGTATCTGTGAATTGCTACTTTATTTCATGCTTGGAGTTCTGTAACGTGGTACTCCAATGCTTGCTCAATGTAAAAGGACAGTATGTTTATGTATTTTTTAGTTTTCAAATTTACCTGGTTGCATGGAATTCCAGTTAGTGTATGTCACAGCTTCAGGTTTTTCCCCATTCACTGCTCCCCAGGAATATATTCCTGACTGGCTAATATCCTGCAGACCGGTCCAGAAGTATTTTTCCTCAACTTTCGTTTGTTTTCTAATTAGACTGTTTATAAATTCTTGTTCAAACCTGAAAATTCACAGATTAATCTGAGTCAATATTTGAAATATATGAAACTACTGAGACAATTTGAAAACCAGGAATATATTACTACATGAGTCAATTCAAGCAATCATCCAGGTAGTCCTGTATTAACAGGGGGTCAGCAGTCTGGGAATTCTCATACTTCCAAGAAGGTTTCACATTGTAGGTTTACCATTGTCACACCATGGAAAACATGACTTGCTGGTTCTCGGCAAAAGCAATTCTCTCTCTACTTTCTCTTTATAAACCATTAGTTAGCATACAGAGGTTTTAATCTCCAATTTTATCTCCAGGATTGTACTGTTAAACCTACCCATAAATTACAAATGTGTTTTACCTGTTCCTCACTGTCAGATTGCATCGGGCTCCAAATGAAACTTCTGTTTTATCAATCCTGTAACAGTAGTTTCCATGTCTCTCCCACCCCTGGATAGAGAACAAAAACCATTTAGACAAAACAACCTAATTTAGGCATTACCTACAGGGGAAAATAAATCATTGCCAACACTGGCGGGTGCCCACAAGCTGGCACAGCACATTCAAGAAAGAAATGCACTGTGTCGCATACAAGGTCCAGTATCATCAACTCTCAGATTCACAGTTGTAAGAAATAATGCAGCCACAAGAATAAAATACACCACTGTTTTAGCTCGCCTGGACAGAGTCTTCTGACCGCTATGTGCATTTACAGAGAGAAACACAAGGGCAACAGCCCAGCCCTATTCAAAACAATAGGAGTTTTCATGCTGTTCCACCAACGCCAGGATTCAAACAGAAGAATACCAGGAGGGCCTTACCAGTGTTTCTTTACTGAGAAAAATACTTTATACTGAAAATGTGTGAACTTACAAAATTTCTCTATTATTCAAGTATTTCTCCCCATATTTACACTGGAATTTCAAGGAACAGTAATGTGTCAACTCTTTTGTAGTCTAGCAATACCACCAGTGTCTGAACAGCACAGAAAGCTGTAACTCTACATGCTGAAGTCTCTGAAAAGATAGAGTAAAAAATACCCCGAGGTTTTGCAGAAAGAAAGCTAAGGGGTAAACATCTTTCCTGTTGCAAGAAATATGCCACACAAAACTGAACCAAATAACTCTGAAGTAGCTAGCAATACTATCCTAAGCTTATTCAACAGACAAGACTTATTTTTAAGCTTTATTTATGCTGTAACATGTCATACTGTAAAAAAAACAAAACAAAAAACCAAAACCCCCACCTTTATTCAGTCACAGAACAAAAATGAGAGCCAGTGAAGTGTAACAGAAACCTAATCTCACTTAATTTCTGCATATCTTTATGTTACAAAGTGCTTATCCTAAATCTAAAAACATAATTTAAGCAAAAAACACAGAACAAATGGTGTTATCAATAACATTTCTAATAAAACCAACTTCTTTAAAATAAATAAATAAAACACATCTGGGTCCAAACTCATAGTATTTCTATCAATACATTCAGAGCCTGCTTAGGAGAATCTGAAATTTGGTTCATTCTATATAAATGTCCTTTTTCAGATAAAATGTTTCATAGATTTTACTGAACAAACATGAAGGACATGGAAGTAGAGGAAATAAGTGATTTTAGGCAGGTTTCTGAACCAAATGACAGTAAAAGAAACAAAGGCTTCCTTTTACCTCTTCCAATGAACAACTTTCATCTGATTTTGTTTCATTCAAAATCTCTCCTTTTTTCTTGCAAACATATTTTAATTTTTCTTCACAGGATTTGACTCTCCACTGTCCCAGCTGTGAGAATGAAAGGAAAAAAAAAAAAAGTATTTTAAGTTCTAACAGTCTTTCAATTTCCATGTTTGCAGGGTCTGAGTTTCCATAAGTGAGAAAGCCAAAATGCCTCTAGTATAGATACTGGGGTGGGATGCCCTGGGTTATATGCATAGGTACATGTTAGAAAGGGAGAGAGGCAGCTGACACACGTGGAGATGGGAGGATTCTGAATCACATCCAAAAAGGGAAGAAAAGGCCAGGGAGGTGCCAGCTCTCTCAGATCAGGAAGGCAATGGGTGCAGGAGGTGTACTCAGCTTACTGTGGAAGAAGCTCAGAGACAGCTCAGAGGAGCTGAGCACAAGCTGCAGTGCCAGGCTGACAGTCCCACTTTTCCACTGAATCTGCAGGATGGGATACAGCCTGCTTCCCACTCTCAGTGACCTCCTTCCTTCACCAACACCCTTTTTTAGAACATTCCAGTCTCAGACTGGGTGGCCCAAATTGGTCCGAGAGATGACTGAACCCAGATTTTCCTTTCAATATTTTGCCCTGCCTCCTTCCTACCTTTCTGCTAGAGACATGCAAGCATACAGTAAACCAAAATGCAGAGTGACAAGGCCAACTGTCTGGCCAACAGTGTGGCAGTCTCAGAGCTGAGAGTCATTTCTTCCATTCTTTGCAGTACACAGCTACCAAGTTCCAGCTAAATAATTTTTAAAAATTTGCTTGTAGAAAAATGTACTTTAAAGATTCTTCCAGAAATAAGATCAGCTATCTGCTTTACCCCTCTCCTTGACTTTCACACACATCAGTGTTGTCTCTACTACCATGAGAAAAAAAAACAACCAACCAAACCCAACACCGTATTCCTACCTTGCCTGAATATGACACACAGTTAGGAGTGCTGTTAAAAGGAACTTTTGGTTCATTCTGATCCCAATATGTAAAAACCACAGACGAGAGATCTGACCATTTGAACAAGGTTGGCACATCTTCATTCCTGAGACCCATCCACACTTCCTCTTCAGCATCTGTAATTCAAAATTAGGACAACACGGTCATTTCAAAATAATATTAAAACTAATAGGAAAGTAATGTGACATCAACAACATCAAATTTTTTATCACTATACATTGCGCAGCAATAAAAAATGCTGTGCAGCAGTACAGTGATTTCTTTTTTTTCTTACAGTGAGAAAGGGTATTTGAGACAACCACAATGTATATTTGCTATCTTGTTTAACTTATATTCATGACTGTAAGTTTCACAGAGGAAGTGTGAAACAGGAAAAAATGCACCCACAAACAAACAGAAATAATGAGCACACAAGCAAAAAAACCCTCAACCAAATTTAAGACGGTAAGCAAAGACAGAACACCAAATACCAGTATTTATTAGTTCAGTGACTCAGCAGTCAAAATATTGACCCAACTACCTACTATTCTCTTTGAATGCGAAAATTAAGCACAAAGGATTAAGAAACTAGAACTAGGTTAGACCAGCAAATAAATAAATTAATAGACTGAACCAGAACAAGTCCAAACACAGAGGGCCTTGATCTGAGCAGCAACATTCAGCACTAGCCTGAGTACAAGCTCAGCATTAACACCTACATTTAAAAGCTAGAGGTTTTGACAATCGTATACGAGAACACAGAAAGCAGTTTGTAACTTATGGTGTGCAGCACTTGGTGCTTTACCTTCACAACTATCCCAACTCACCATTATGAAGCTTTGTAACAACCAGCTCAACATCTGCTAATGAGTGTATGCTGATGAGGTTACTCTTATTTGCTTTGCACAACTCATCGGCTGTACTCCAAGGTTCCTGGTTATTTACCAGCATGTAGCAAAAGCCATCGTGGGGAAGCCAGCCTGGATCACAGTGAGTATCCAAGTAGCTCCAAAACTCTAATAATGAAGAGAAATGGAATTAGAGGATTTTGTTTTACATTGGCTAGTGCAAGGGGTTGGACTTAAATTCAGCAGCACCTGGAGAACAGCCAGAAAGGAGTGATCAGAAGGTGTTCACATCTCTTCAGGGCTAATGTTTTACAAAAGAGACACAGCTTAATCAAGCAAATACACTTCACTGCAGCATTATGAGGACTCAAGACTATTTTGGGGCCATGAAGTAGGTAGGAGAAAGAAGTTAGTTGGAGTGAAAGTAAAAAGCAGGAATGCATTACATTAAGCTGGTCTTACTGTAAGTGAAAGGTTCAGAAGTAATTGTAAGCAAGATTTTAAAAGCAACTAAAGACAAATCAAGTTAATTCACTACAGGAGAGAAGCACACAATTCAACAACCACTTAAATATATTTTTTCTTCTCAAGATATTCAAGAATTCAAACTGGTTTTAATTCATATTGAAAAGGTATATACTAATAGCCTTTCTGGTTCAAAACACACAATTAAATACTCCAATCACAGGAATTTTGGTTTTTAATTAATAAAACAGTGTATGAACACTGGTAACAACTCTACATACCCCAGTGAGGAGCCAGAGAACAGATAAGAATTGTTAATTGACAACTAGCTTTAAGGGTATCATTTCAAAATTTGGAACAGTTCAGTTAAATTTAAACTGATTATTAGTTTTTCCTCAAATGCACACACCTCTCCAGGAGGAGCTGGAGAGAACATGCCTTAGCCACAGACTCTCCATGATGCTTTTCATCTCTACAGTACTGCTTCAGCCCTCTTATCCTCTAGTCCTCCTCATCATTCAAGGACAATTCTCTTTCAGTAAAAGTTTTTGCAGGAGAGCCCCACAGGCGGGAGCTCTGGAAACAGGGTAAGGCCAAAGCACACACTGAAGAACAGGTCATGGATATGGGAAGGGTTGGACATCCAGCTGTAGGTAAATGGCCAAAAGCATGGAAGCAGTTATATGTCACAGCTGGACACTGTAAATGATGAAGGACTCTGTGTGTGTGTGTGTGTAGGTAGGGATAAGGGAATAATTATCTTGATATCCAGTAAAGATTACACACCAGGCAAGCTACCAACTCTTGCACTCTGATTTCCAGTGCTGGGCCTGGTTTCAAAGGATAGTAAGGTTATTTAACTAGTCCTATTTGAATTCAACAGACTTTGATCCAAGACCCAGGTAAGTCTCATTCTATGTCAATACACCCCAAGAGTGAGAGAAACAGGCTTAAAGCAAAGCTGGCAAAGTTCGGGGTGCAACTGCCGGTTCCAGACTTCCAGTAATACATGAAAAAAGGCACAAGCCATGGAGAAAAATGTGACGAAAAGGGCAGAACTGTGCTGCAAAATGCTTTATGTGTGAATGAGAAAGCTGCAAAAAATGAAAACTGTTTGTGATGCATCATCTTGACACTGAAGAAACAGAGTTTGCTTCTGCTCTGCTAAAAAACCCAAAGCTGCTGTAAAAATGTTTTGGCAGAGATGCCTGAGAAGGCTTGGGGAAGGAAAAGAAAGACTCCATAAGTGAACATTATGTTAACATACAGAACTCAAAAATGCCAACTGTCCTACCTGGGAGGCTTGAAGCCTCATTGAGTGACTTCTTGCAAGTATATGGAAGTTGAGTCCCACAGTGGTAACTCTGCCACTGACCCGAAGCAGCATTCATCACCACACAACTCGTCCCATCCAGTGGGGATAAACTCTGCATATCTATAGAGAGGAACAAATAAAACCAGAACAGTACAAGTTATCAAACAGGAAGGCAGTGACTGCTTCTTTTTACTACTGCTTTTCAATAAAAGAATAAAACACTTAGGATAGTAGGGCACATTGTATTTGAAGAACATAATTTGCATCAAATGAAGGCAGCTGTCCTACCACAGGTCCTACAGAAGTTTTTATAAGAGAGAAAGTTTCAGAATCAAGGAATCTTTACTTCTTTTCCAATGTTTAATCATAGAACCAGGAGGAATGTTCTATTTACAATACAACAAACCCCTGGCTGAGCATTTTCCCAGACTAGAAATATCTCAGGGGAGAACCATTTTTGCAGCCCTCAGTTTCCTTTGGCAGTTCCTTTCCACCCTCACTCCAAACACAGTTCTGCACTTTCTCTCAATGCTACCCGTAACCCTTACCATAACAGAAACCTTAGGCGAGGCCCCAAATTTGAAACAGAACAGAGAATAACTCTTTTTTACAGTCTCCAGCTTCCCTTGGAGACCCTTTCCAATGGAACTTTCTGGCTGACTTTCTTTGAGCCTCAATGCAAACCCAAGCTGTGACCCATACAGAGGACTCTAGCTCCCCCTGTACTGGGTTTGTTCAGGCTCACATAAAAAAAGGCTCAGGGTGGATCTTAGTTCTTCATGAAAGTGTACAGTGAGACAGGGCCAGGCTCTTTTCAGAGGTGTAAAGTGAAAGGACAAGTAATGGGCACAACTTGCAGCTATCAAAATTCCTCTAAGGTACCAGTAAGCATTTTCACAAGAAGGATAGGCATGAGCAAGTCTGCCATGACCACAAACTAAATTATGCCACTGTAACTCAGGATAGGCTGGCTGCTAGCCCTGCATTACAGTCCTACAGAATGATCAGTTCCAGAAGAAGGTGCAGGCAATAGTACAAACAGCAAAGTTCTTAACTTTTCCAAAAGACAGACCACATTTGAAAAATCCCACAGAAATTTCTCAGTAAAGCTTTCTAAGAAGTAACAAAAACCACTTCTCAACTTTTCACAGAATTCCTGTTGCAGCACTATTCTAGAAACTAAAGGATAAAAGCAGACTTCCACTTAAAGCTCAAATTCAGCTTGAATGACAGAACAATGTTAGCTCCAGTATTCCCAATGACTATTACTCTGGGATTCTCATACACACATAGATCCATGACATATTTGTGAGAATATTACAAACACATTCTGAAAATTCCAAACAAACAAGAATCTCACCAATCCTACTAGGATCATTGGAGTAATTAAATAATGTTTTATATGCCTTTCATCTTCACCTTGAAACAAATTTAAGCAACCTTGAGGTTTAAAAACCCAAGCTTCTAAGTAACATCACATACACAATCATAATATTTGCGGGAAATCAGTGCCTTTCTGTCAGTGGGAAGAGAAATTTAGCAGCTAGGAAAGCTGTGGATACTCTACTAAATTGAACTTCAAAAATACTATTTAAGTTTTACCTTTTTAGAGATTTATTAACCTAATCAGCCACAAATATAAAATGAGAACAGGAAAATTCACTGGCTAGGAGGAAAAGATGCTTCTGAAAATGGAATGAGATGGAAAAAAAAGTAAAATACTAGTTACTGTTGTGAATATTTTCAATATCACCAGAAATATCAGTACCTGGATGCCAGTTGAGAAAATTCAAAGGTTTGTGATCTGACCACTGCCAACCTCCAGAAATGTCCAGTTGATTTAAGCCAATCCAGAAGATCTCAGCAATGTCGTCCTTGGCTAGAGATTTTTTTTTTTAAAAAGAAAACAATTAGTATAAAATGCTCATCCTTTATTGGTCTCCTTTAAATTTAAAATGTGATTTGAAATGGTATGCTTTTCAGGAAAGGAAGATTGCTACTATAGTTGGACACGCAAACTTTCTTGAACTGAGGAGGAATTCATCCACACAAACCTTCCCTCCCAATGCTATCAGATTTGTCCTTTGGTTTTATAGTCCCAAAGCCACATGGATAATTTCTCCAGGCCAAGACTGAGCATCAGTGAGGACAATTTCATAACAAGAAAGTAATATGCTGCTGAAATACCAAGTGCCACTCTGGCCTGTATTTGAGATTCTGGGGACATTTCTCATTACCAGTATGAACAACAGCTAACTGCTAAAATGAAATCATTTAGATAAATTTAAATAACACCCTAGAATGAGATTAGCACCTTAATTTTGCTATACAAATGAAAGACAAAACATTTTAAGTACAGTCAAGTTTTAACTCAGCGTTTTAGGACAGAAACTAAAGTGCTGCCTCCTAACTTCATGTTAATTTATGAAGATTTCCCAATATTCATATGCAAATAATTACACCTACCTTGTATGTAACTTAATTCAGATGCATCTTGGATGCTAAGTAAATCTCCCCCTTGCCTTTGACATGAAATATAAGCTTCCTTCCAAGAAAGAGCAGACTGTGTATTAAACTGGTAGCAATTTTCAGACCCTGGATCATGTTCCCAGATATCATGACAGCCATCCTCTGATTAAAGGAAGCAGAAGGTAATTGTAACTACAACTATACAGAAACATTATGAATGTTTCAAAACAAAAACTTCTGAATATAACACAGAAGATCTATTGACTTTTATATTGGTCATCACAAATACTGCAGAGTAAACCATTTGTAAGCCAATGCTGCAGTAGAAGAGGTTTTACCCAGCTTAATAGCAACATGCTACACCAAGGTGGAGCTGTACATAAGCGAAGGGACAGAATGCTTCTAGGATGTCTGTTTAGAAATCCAACATGCCTGGTTGTAAGCAGATTCCCCACTTCCCATCGCGAGAATAATCCTCAGATGTGGCGCACCATTTCCCACCCGTGTGTGTTTCATCCTGAATGCAGTCGTGATGCCACGTCTTGTTATACAGAAAGGGGAACTCACAGGGTTTACCATATGAGTTGCCATCTTTGGTATAAATCTCTGCAGGAAAAAAAAAAAGAAGTAAAATAAAGAAGCAAATACATCCCCCTTGTTTAGGGATAGAAAGGGCAGCAAATCAGTGTTGCTTAAGTTAACTTTAAAACATGCAAGTCACACTTGTGGTCTTATACGCTGTATCTACTTGTTACAGATAATATACAGCAATGCTAGAATTGAAACAAATTATATGTAGGAAAATATTTTTCTGTACTTTTTCTTCAGAGAAACAGCAGAAATTTGTCTCCTCCATTCTGGTAAGTTAGGGATCATTCACTGTCCTGTTGAAATCCAGGTGGTTTGCACGGAGTCCTACAGAACAAGGACTCTAAGAATCAACACATACAGAAGAGGGAAAATGTAAAGCATGTTTTCATTTTCATCACTTCTTCCAGCAAGCATGAGATTTCAGACAAGACTGGCTTCCATGGCAAGTGCACAGACTACAGTACCAAAGCAAATGGATGGCTCCTGATAGTCCAGCGGGCTCAGAGCTGGCAGCATGCTCTGAATTTGACTGCACAGCCTACGAGCAAAGAAAGCATCTTCAAACCCTGCTAACAGCAACGTTTCCATCACCGTGAGAAGGACAGTGTCAGTTCTGATAGAAGGTCGTTGATATTTCATAATTAAACAGGTTTGCACTCAAATATGGAGGCAAGGGAAGACTTAAACCTGCTAAGAAAGCCACTCAATAACACAACTTCTGCTATTGTTCATAGTTAGTTTTTATTAAAAACCATTAAAGTTTCATATTTGAATACCAGTATCTCTCTACAGCACAACATTCTATTGCTTTACTGATCAATCTTTACACATGACTAATTTTAAGAATTTATTGCACAGACATACTCAAAAAGCCCTTAACAAATAAAAAATCTCCAAATCCCTGTGCAAACTTACTTACCATGGTAAGTATACCGACATATATCGCTGGAGGAATTGTTGCTTCTCCACTGGTCTGTTGCATTTATGCTTGCAGTCACATAGTTATTCTTGATAGTCACTTTGTACTGAGATGCACCAACGATGGAAGCATCAGCACATCGCCACCACAGCATTAATTCTGAGTTACAATCAACCATTTTCAGGCGAGACACTAATTTGGTGAATATATCAAGTCCCAGGCACTGCTTGGATCCCAAGTGAAAGAGGCGATTCTGGGATACCCATTTCCATAAAGCTTCATTTGTGTCCCTGCAGTCATCTATCACTATCAGTGAGTTTTTAACTTGTATGCACTTGTTCTCTTTGTCATGGCGAATGGTAAAAGCATCATTGCCTGTATAAGAACAAACAAATACCCACATATGGCTATGATTCAGTATCATTTTCACAGGAAGCTCATTTTTAGAAGGGTTCTGAGAAATGCTATCAGAAAAGTACAGCAACTGCTGTTTGTATATTCTTTTGTATAAGCCACATTCAGTACATTTTCCTGCTCTTTAGTGAGTATTGTTAACTCCTAGGGGAAAAGAGCTCTTCCAAAGTCTTTATAAAATGAGAAGAAACAAAATGAGACTTCTAAGTTCAATTCTAGTGATGAGAATTCTTCCTCTATATTTAACATATACTAATTGGATCAACTCCTGATTAATTTGCAAGTTTACTGGGTAAAGAATCTTGTCTTCATGGCTATCTGCAAACACAGTAACACACAGCAGGTACAATAAAATATAAATAATAATGATCTTCACTTAGTAAGCACTTTTTTAAAAACTGTGTATCATATATGATGGCAGGCTTACACGTGAACCAGTCTGACAGTGCAACTGCAGTATTATTAACTGGCACTGCTTTGAGGACAGAGTTTCAGAATGAGTATCCCACCAAAGATTGCACACAACCAAATTAGGAGTATAATTAAAAAAATTATATAGGCACCCTAGTTTCATTTTCAGTTGTGATGAGTTTCATTTTCAGTTCTGACATGGTTTGTCATTAAAAAGAAAAATGGTTGATACTGCATAGTATACCATTTAAAAAAATATATGGATCAGCCTACTGACACAAGCTAACACCTCTGCAAGTATAAGAACACTTTTGACAAGGGGCAGTAGGTTTAAGCTAACCACAAAAAAATGCCCTAAAACTATTTCTGTGCCACAATAAAGACAGCTCCATGGAATACAACTTTCACTAATCAGGCTGAAAGGGACCTGAGCTGTTCCAGACCCATAAGGCTTTTACTCTGCTGCTTAAATAAGGAATCTGCTGAGTAGTATTTTGTATTTAATAGCAATGCACTGTCAATCACATTCCTACTGCATTTTTCTATTATGACTTAATAACAGGTTTGGCTGAACAGGAAGAAAAATATTCAGTGATGTTATGCAGTTAATTTTACCACTACTTTCCAGTATACCCATGCATTTTCCACTGTGAAAGTGCCAAATAGTATCAAAATAGTACCTAGCTGGTCACACCATAAAGAAGAATCTGTCAGTCAGCTACTACAGTAACTTCTTCTAAATAGCACACTTCAACCAACTGTCCCTTTCATCCAATTAACTAAGACATTTTAACAACCAAACCTGCTTTTGTGGTATCTTTTAACCCTGTACTTTTTCAGCACTATGCTTTTTATTCTTCCCTCCTTTCTTCCTCTTTTTAAATTCTTGTCACAAGTTTTCAACCTCTTCTCATGTCTTCTTTCACTTCTGCCCCTTCATGCTGACATCAAGTAGAAAATCCCTCTTTAAAATTTCCCTAGAAAGACTGGTGCTGTTGTCTCACCAAATCTCTCCGTACAGCAATTTATTAATGCTCAATCAGTCCAGTTCAACACTCTGGCCGTGAAGTTTTACCTGACATCTTCAGCTACAAACCTCAGCCTGTTACTGTCATAGGAGGTGCAACTACTTAGTGAAGAGCTCAACTTGTTTCCCAGAAGCTGTGACCAAGCTAGTGGCTTTGGCTTACAAGAATTTGTTCAACGTGCAACTTCGCTACCTGCTTTCTGTCGGACAGGGGAAGCGTCCTTCTCTCTCTCACTGCACATGAAGCAGCGGCCGGCAGTGACGGCGGGACACCCCGCCGGGAACTGCCCGGGCTCGGGTTATTCCTCTCCCCGAGGTGTCAGGCCAAGGGCCGCGTCCCTACGGCGGGCGCGGCCCGGCTCGGGGCGGCCCCGGCACCGACGCCCCAGGCGAAGCGCACGGTCCAGGAGGCGGCTTCGGGTCTTTTTCCTGCCTTCTTCGCTCCTCCCTGTAAGTTCCCCAGGTTGTTTCCACGCAGTTGGACTTTACCACCCAGCGCTGCGCCCGAAGGAGCCGCCGGGGCGGAAGGCCCGTCACGGCGCCCCCTCACCCGCTCAGGCGCCGCCGGGGCGCACAAGGACCCTCCGCGCCCCGCAGCGCACCCGCGCCCCGCCTCCGCCTCCCCCTCGCCCGGAGGGCGCCCGGCTTTACCTGCGGGGTCCCGGCGGGCCGCGCAGCACAGCAGCAGCCAGGCGAGGCCGCA
>WBMZ01004620.1:0-25874 GCA_013400975.1 Atrichornis clamosus | reverse complement strand
CCCGCCCCGGAAGCGCTCCCCGCTCCTCAGTTCCGGTGGCGGCGGTGGCGGCGGCAGGTACGGACCGGGCCGGGCAGGGTCGGACCGGGCCGGGGGTGCGCCGGGACCGCGCGGGGCCGTGCCGGGACCCGCGGCTGCTCCTGCTCCGGGCGTCCTCCCTAAGCTGCGCCCGTGCGCGCCCCGGGACGGGCCCCCCGCAGGGGTTCGGGCCGCGCCGCGTCCTTCTGGGCCCGGGCCCCTCCCGCCCCTCGGCCCGGGCTTTGTCTCTTGTGCCCCTCCGGGACCGGCTGTGTCCCCGTTCCGACCCCCGGCCCAGCGCCTCGCCCCGACAGCGGGCTGTGACTTCTTGCCCCGGGATGTGTCCCCGGGCTATGCCCCTGTTCTGACCCCGTGCCCCGGCCGGGTCCCCCACCCGTGTCCCCCCTTACCCCGGGCTGTGCCCTCCTCCCGCCTCCCCCATCCCGCAGCCCGGCTCCGGCCTCCCCCCCGCCTCAGCCCAGCCGCCCGCGCCAGACCTGTGTCCTGTGTCCCGTGTCCTGTGTCCCGTGTCCTGTGTCCCGTGTCCTGTGTCCCGTGTCCTGTGTCCCGGCCGGGCCGTGCCTCTGCCCGCACCCCTCCGGCAGCTCCGTGTCCCAGCCCTGCCCTCCCGGATCCATCCCGGAGGGATTGCCCTGGGATCTGCTCCCCTCCCCAGCACCCCGGGCACCGTGTCCTGGCCACAGCCAGAGCCCCGATGGGCATCGCTCCAGGGGCAGGACCCCTTGGAAGGGCTGGGAGGGACGGGGGGACCCCTTCACCCACCTCTGGGTCGTGGCTCAGGACATGGCACATCCATGGGAAAAGGTCAGTGTTGGGCTCTGCTGAGGCATGGAATAAGCTGGGAACTGGGCATGGAGCAGATGTGGAGGCAGCTGGGCTCATATCCTGTGCACGCTGCTTGCTCCATGGAGATTTTAGGGGAGGACCTCCAAACTGGATAAAAAGGACCTGTGAGACAGTTCCAGCCTGAAGGAGCCGTGCCAGAGGTGGTGGTGTTGTTCTCTGCAGGTGTTTTGTGTTGTGTGGAGTTTCCCAGAGTTTTGACACCTGTCAGGAGTCCCATCCCCAGCAGCAGTGGGGTCCTGGGGTTTTGTGTCCGCTCTCTCCTGGGGTGATGGTAAATGGGATAAGCCTTGGATGAGCAGTTGGATTGATCTGGTTTGTGGGAGCCACGGGCTGCTCCCGGTGGGGCTGAGGCTGCTGGGCTGAACAGGCTTTGGGACCCCAGAGGGCTTTCCAGAGCTGTTGGGCTTTGCTTGGGTCAAGCCAGCCTGGGAATTCCATGGCAGGAGGTGTCCAGCCCTGCAGTTCCCGGCTTTCCTGGGAGGAGAACATCCTCTCTGCCATGGGAACCTGATGCTGTGTCCCAGCAGCCCCAGAACAAGGTCCTTGGTGTCCCTGAGGACACTCAGCTGGAGTTTTGGTGGAAAACCCCATGGATACTTTCTCCACTTGAGGTGATTTAAAATCCCCCCAGCTCTCGGAGCACGATGCTTTGGGCTCTTAGATCCTGGCAGTGTGTGCTGCAGGGGACACCTCAGGATTTTCCTTTATCCATGGTTTTATTCCCCAATTATTGGTTGATGGGATGTATTGGTTGCAGCTCATTTTGCTGGTGCTGCCGCTTTTGGAGTCTATCACGATTTTGGGCACCTTGTTGATGGCACAGTGAGTTTGGGACAGCTCCTACCCCTGAGTTATCCAAACCCCTTGGTTGATGGAGATGGAGCCTCTTGGAAGGTGTGTGGGTTTGTGAGAGGATGTGGATGGGATGGTCCTGGCCGGGATACAGGGGAATTACAGCCCCATGTTGCTACAGGGCTGAGTTTGAGCAAGTTAGGCCAGACTTAGTCAAAATATCTTATTTTTGTTGTGTGGGGCTGGTGTGAACCCCTGGGACTTTGTGGCAGCCTGGCAGAGGTGGGATGAGCACTGGGATGGGAGCTGTGCCCGTGGCTACGTGCTGGCTGCGGGATGGGATCACCACAAAACACTGCTGTGAGTAAGGAAGGGAAAGAATTGGGATCAGCACAAGGCTCTTTAACTGCTGGTTTTTGTATCCTCCTCCTCTGGTTCTCCTCTTCCATCCACTCTTGGGTGTTTCTCTCCCCCCACTGGTGTCTGTGCCAGCTCCAGGGGTTTATCCACAAGGCCAGGAACGTGCTCGGAGGTGTGGAGAGCCATCACCACCTCACCCCTGCCTGGCCTCTGCGCTGCCCTGGAATTGCCTCCCACCAACAGAGAACAGTTGTGTGGTTCCCCACGGCTCCAGTTACCCATTAATTTTTTAGAGTCTTCCTTAATTTCCTTACTTGTGCTACCTTGGCCATCAAGTACTTCATTCCCAGCCCTTTCCTAGGAGCTTGCCCTTTACATTCCTGCTCCTCTCTCTTTTCCCTGGCTTCAGGTGCCAGCCTGTCCCCCCTGAACAGCAGGAATGTGTGTGCAGGACTGGAGCAGATGAACCTCCTGCCTTTGCTCCCTTCCTTCCTTCCCAATGGCCTCATCAAACCTTCCTGAGACATGGATCAGGATGGGGAGATCAGAACTTACTGATGGCCAGTGAACTCCTGGCTTGGGCTGTCAGAGGGTCTAGAAAGACCTGGGAGCTGTGATGGGCTGGGATAACCAAGGATTTGGGATGTCTTGGGCACAGGTTAAAGGCTGCATCCCATCCCTGGCAGTGACTGTGTGCTGTGGGAAGCTGAAAGTGAGTCCAGAGGAGGCCACGGAGACGCTCCGAGGGCTGGAGCCCCTCTGCTCTGGAGCCAGGCTGGGAGAGCTGGGGGTGTTCACCTGGAGAGGAGAAGGCTCCAGGGAGAGCTCAGAGCCCCTTCCAGGGCCTAAAGGGGCTCCAGGAGAGCTGGAGAGAGACCTGGGACAAGGGATGGAGGGACAGGACACAGGGAATGGCTTCCCACTGCCAGAGGGCAGGGATAGATGGGATATTGGGAAGGAAATGTTCCCTTTGAGGATGGTGAGGCCCTGGCACAGGTTTCCCAGAGAAGCTGTGGCTGCCCCATCCCTGGAAATGTTCCAGGGCAGGCTGGAGCAAGCTGGGACAGTGGAAGGTGTCCCTGCCCATGGCAGTGGGTTGGAGCTGGATGAGCTTTAGGGTCCCTTCCAACCCAGAGCATTCCATGGTCCTGTGAAATACTCTGGCCAGCAGCATCTCAGCCTTCAAGAGTGGAGGAATTGCCCTAAAACAGGGTGATAAAAGTAGTAGAAGAAAGGAACTTTCTTTTCCTACTCTCCATAAGAGGAAACGAGCAGCACCAGTGAGGGCTCATCCGACATCAGTGTCATTCCCAGGAATCCACTGGCAGCACCCACCTCAGTGGGAAGCACCGTGATGTGTTTTTTGCTCCTTGAATCCTGTTTGCCTGACCAGATTAAAACAAGTTTGGCATGAGGATGGGGCAAAATCTGAGCCACCACAAGGCCAGGAGTGGTTGGTCTCCTTTGTTCTGCTGCTCGCATCCTGCTTTTTCTGAGCAAGGAGCTGTTCCTGGCTGTCGGGAGCTGCTCGGCTCAGCCCCTTGCCGGGAGATCAGCATGGAAGGGAGCTCAGTGGGAATTGCTGGAGCTGAGGGAGCAAACACCTCTCAGCTCCCAGCTCTGCACCACACGGCTGCATCCCTAAAAGCAGAGCCAGGCAGCAGCGTTGGCCCCTTCCCAAGGGCTGAGCTCGTGGGAATTCACCTGCGGCGGTCGCATCCCGGGCTGGCAGCCAGCCCTGCCTTGTCACCCTTGCATAGCCTGGGGGACACACAGGGTGCCGGGTGCTGAGCGCCGGGATTTGGCAGGTGTTTGGATGCCCTCATCACCCTGCTCCAGGCCCTGGGGTGCTTCCAGGGGAAGGTTGTGTCGGTGTGAGGAGCGAGGGGTGCGCCTTCATTCCCGAGCCGGAGGAGCCACTTTCCCTTTTGGAGTTGTTGCAGGGCTTGAAGGAGTGGGGGAGATGGGTGGTTGTCTCAGCCTCTGAACTCAGTGGGGTTTTGGGTGGCTAAAACACAGATTTTGGATGGAAAAACTACAGGCTGCGCTTTCCTTGGGCTCTGGGAAAGCAGGAAGCTGCAGGGAAGCAGCCGGCGTGATTCATGTCTCCGAGCTGCCTGCAGAAATTCCCTGCTCTGCTTCAAGTTTGCTTTCCAGGCACTTCTGCAGGGGAGGGCTGAGTGCGAGCCAGGTCCTGGAATCGGAGGGACTGCAGTGAATCCTCCTTCTTTCCTTCCTTCCTTCCTTCCTCCCTGTCTGGCAGGACGGGATCTGCAGTGAGGCGCAGAGAGCTGCGGCGCAGCCCGGAGCTCCCGCTGTTCCCTGGAGAGCCATCGACTTAGTGGGATAAAAAAGGCTCTCAATCAATCCCAGGTAACTGAAGCAGGGAGGAGTGTCCTGTCTCACGAGGGGCAGGGCTGCGGGAGCACGGTGACTGGCTTCCCCCTCTGGAATAGCACCGGGATCACGCTGCCAGGCCCCGGAGCAGCCCCAAACCCACACAAACTCCTTCCTTCTTACTCCCTGCCAAGCCGTGTGCTCTGCCCAGCATGCTCAACCCCCAGATTTCATCCAGATTTTCTTTTTATCCCTGGTGGGGATCCCTATCCAGCTTGGACAGGGAACAGAGGACACAATTCCTCTGTGCTCCTGCTGCGTTTGGCTTTCAAGATGCTCGTTTGCATTTTAAACCCATCCGCAAGCTCTTTTTTTTTATCTTTTTTTTTTTCCCACTTGGCTTTGCTTCCCGTGCTCCTGCCCCTCCAAAACAGCAAGGCCACTGCAGGCTTTCAAGGACAAGCTTCTGGTTCCTTTACTGTTGAAGGAAAGATGGGAAAAGCAGCCATAAAAAATCCCTGCTGACCTTTCCAAAGGGCTGTGTGCTGCCTGCCCATCTCCTTCCTCATCCTGCCAAGCCCTAAATCTGCCCTAAACTGCCTGAATTATATAATGGAGCCTCGAGTGCTGGGCGGAAACCTCGCACCCTTGGAATTTAAAGCAACCCTGCTGGAGCAGGGATGGATTCTGGGAGAGGCTCCCTTTGATCTGGCAGATCCGTGCCCGTCGGCTGCGCTGAGCCTTGGATTTGGCTCAGTTCCTCTCCCCATCCCAGAGCTGTTCCCTGTGCAGGTGTGAGGGAGGGCTGGGGGTGAATTTTCCCTAAGAAAGCATTTCTTGGATGAGGAGAGGCAAATCCAGGGGTGGTCACTGAGCCCTTGCTGCCCGGATCCATGTGGGATGGGGTGAGCCAAGCCAGGGCCACAGCCTGAGCAGGGATGAGCCCTGGAATCTTCAGCCTTCCCTTCCTCCTCCACATCCTCTTTGGAGAACCAGCTGATTCCCCATCATCGCAGAGCTGCGAGGTGCTCACCCTCCCTTAGGAAATGGGCTTCTCCAGGCGCTTCATCTCCTTGTGACTCTTCCCATGAGATCCCAAACTCTTTCCCTTCCCTGTTTTTCCCTTCCCAGAGTGCTCCATAACAATCCCAGCAAGGAAATTCCCAACCCTGACCCTCTGTGCTCTGCCTGTTTTCCCAGGGCCGTGCAGCTGCCTGGAGACCACCATGACAGACTCCAAGTACTTCACCACCACCAAGAAAGGTAAGGGAAGGAGCAGGAATATCCCAGTTCATCCCCAAATCACCAGCTGGCTCTCACACCTGTATAAACCAAGCGGGGAGGGTTTGGGGAAGCTCCCGTGGGAATGCCCTGAGCCCCTGTGGGATGCTGTGGCTGACTCCCCACTCTGCCCCTCGCTCTGGAGCAGCTCCTGGGCTGCTGTGGGGTCAGGACACCTTGTCCCCAGCCCCCTGACAGGGCTGGTGGCAGCTGGTGATCGGCTTTAGCGGCTCAGGAGCTCCCCTGGGCAGCACTCAGGGCCTTAAGCACTTTCCAGACCAGGAATTAATGTGGAGAGGAGCCATGTGGCATCTTCCTCTTCAGTCTGCCAGCTCAGGAGGGAATAAGGAGCTCAGCGTGGCTTCAGGAGGGCAGGAGATGGTGCCCTTGGCTGGTCTGGAGCTGCTGGGCTGGGGGATGGCTGCCACAGGCAGGGAGGGATTGGGGAGCCACCATCCCTTGTGTGGGCTTGAGGAGCAGTGCCCAAAATCCATCTGCCATCATCCAGGCTCCCTGGGAAGGGTGGAGCCTCCTGGGGCTGGGATAACCACCCCACAGACAAAAATAGCCATTGGATAACCCTGTCCTGTGCCTGTGGGGTGCTCCTTGCTCCTGCAGCATTTCCCACCCCTGTGGGGCTGGAGGAGCCACAGGGATTCCCAAACAGGCTTGTATCCATTTCCATGGATGAGAGCTGAGCCCCCAGGACAGCCCCAGCCCTTGCTGAGGTATTTGGGAAGTTAAATCCCCCACTTTGGCAAAGAATGCAGGGGGTGGGAGCTGTGCCCAGCCTCCCCTTGGAGCAGCTCCCAGCAGAGGGGTGGGTGCCCCTTCCACCAACCCCTGAGCTCCCACTTTTCCCACTTTTCCAGGGGAGATATTTGA
Organism: Atrichornis clamosus; assembly: GCA_013400975.1. Taxonomy (NCBI): domain Eukaryota; kingdom Metazoa; phylum Chordata; class Aves; order Passeriformes; family Menuridae; genus Atrichornis; species Atrichornis clamosus. The sequence goes on along the minus strand of WBMZ01004620.1, from coordinate 19,334 downwards.
GCTGAAAGCTGAGCTGAACAGCGACAAGAAGGAGAAGAAGAAGGAGGCTGTGAAGAAGGTGATAGCATCCATGACTGTCGGCAAGGACGTCAGGTGTGTGCCGGGGCTGAATCATGGAATATCCCTAGCGGGAAGGGACCCACGAGGATCATCGAGTCCAAGCCCTGGCCCTGCACAGGACACCCCAACAATCCCACCCTGTGCCTGAGTCCTTGAGCTCTGGCAGCCTTGGGAAACCTCACTTCCCCTGTTGCTTCCAAGGGTTTTCCATGCTGGTTTTCCCCTGGGGAGACACCCAGGCACGCCCCTGGCTGCAGCTCTACCTCCTGGAGTGCAGTTTGTGTCCACGTGGCTGCCTGGCAGGTGGGGGCTCTCCTGGCTTTGGTTATAATCTGGCTAAAAGAGGATTGGTCTGGCTGCCAGATAAATTTGTTGGGATTATTCCCACTTCCTTCGTGTGTTGCTAAAAACAAGCAGGACCCCCTCGGAGCTGTCGTGGCACAGGGTTGGTGTTGGTGCCTGGATGCTGAGAAGCCTTTTGCAGCCTCTCCAGTCCAAAAGGTCGGGCAGCTGCTGTTCCTGCTTCCCTTTATCCATCTGACTGAGCTGCACGTGGCCTCTCCCTGCCTTTTCCTGCATGGATCCATCCCTACACCCCTCTGGCAGCACAGGCAGCATCAGCAATTTGGGTTTCACGGTGCATTTGACAGTAAATGGAGGGAAAACACACCCTGGGCTCAGTGTTGGGAGAACTGGGGCATCCCTGGCTCCCAGAGCAGCAGCAGGGAGTGTCCATCTTGGGACCACCCTGGAGATCACATGGACATGGCAGGGGCTTCCAGTGCCTGAAGGGGGCTTAAAAAAAGAGGGAGAGTGGCTTTTTGCATGGATAAGTAGTGACAGACCAAGGGGGAATGGGTTTAAATTAAAAGTGAAGGGATTTAGATGGGATTTTGGGAAGGAATTGTTCCCTGTGAGGGTGAGGAGGCCCTGGCACAGGTTGCCCAGAGAAGCTGTGGCTGCCCCATCCCTGGAAGTGGCCAAGGCCAGGTTGGACGGAGCTTGGAGTAACCTGGGATAGTGGAAGGTGCCCCTGGAACTGGATGGGCTTTAAAGTTCCATGATTCCCAACCGATTCTATGATTCCAGGGCTGTGTCAGCCCATTTTATTTGGTGTGTGCCTATTTCAGGCTGCAGCAGAGCAGTTTGCAGAGTTCACTGCTCCCCAGGAGGTGCCAGGAAAGCCTGGTTTAGCCCGGGGTGAGACCAGCTCAGGTGGGTGGCAGCTCTGCAAAGTCCAGTTCCCTGGATTTAGGGGTGCCCTGGGTTTGATCCTGTCAGGGATGGCTGGGTTTGAGGAGGTGGAGAAGCTTCCAGGAGCCACGGGACATCTGTCAGGGTGGGATAACCCCTGTGTTATCCCTAGGAGCTTGATTGCCTCTCCTGAGGTGGTTTAATAATCTAATTGGCCTGTCTGTATCTTTAATAGACTAATTGTCTTTGGATGAAACAGCATCTCTGGCATCCCAGAGCTCCAGAATGTTTGGGAAGGGGAAGCCCCAGCTCCCTGCAGGCAGCTGGTCCATCCCACTCCGTCCCAGCAGAGCATCCTTGTGCTCAGGACTCACCCAGGGGAGTGGGGCTCTTCCTTTGGGCACCATCCCGGGATGGCTGGGTGATGGTGCATGGGATCACGGAATGTCCTGAGTTGGAAGGGACCCACAAGGATCATCCAGTCCAGCTCCTGGCCCTGCACAGGACAACCCGAGCAATCCCACCCTGTGCCTGAGGGAATTGTCCAGCACCTTCTCCCGGGGCGGTGGACATGCCCTGGAGCTGGGATGCAGCAGAGCCATGTGGGAAAGCTCAGTTTTAGTTCATCAGGGCTGGTTTGGGCTGGTCTTGATAGAAATTCATAAAGAAAAACCCCCTGGGGATGGGCAATTCAGCCACATCTGCTGCACGGTGGGCTCAGGTCATGGAATCATAGAATCAGGGAAAGGCTTGGGTGGGATGGGTCCTTAAAGACCACCTAATCCAACCCCCTGGCCAGGGGCAGGGACACCTTCCACAGGTTGCTCCAAGCCCTGTGCAACTTGGGACACTTCCAGGGATCCAGGGGCAGCCACAGCTTCTCTGGGGAACCTGTGCCAGGGCCTCCCCACCATCCTAGGGAACATTTCTTTCCCAATATCCCATCTATCCCTGCCCTCTGGCAGTGGGAAGCCATTCCCTGTGTCCTGTCCCTCCATCCCTTTGTCCCAGCTTCCTCTCCAGCGCTCCTGGAGCCCCTTTAGGCACTGGAAGGGGCTCTGGGGTCTCCTTGGAGCCTTCTCTTCTCCAGGTGAACACTGCCAGCTCTCCCAGCTTTTTCTCACGGGAGAGAACCTGGATTCTCCTGGCTTCAGGAGTGGATTTGCCGTGGGATGGGGATCCCATGGGCAGCGTGGCCGTGTGCTGCCCTCACGGAGCCGCTCTGTGTTGCAGTGCTCTGTTCCCAGACGTGGTGAACTGCATGCAGACGGACAACCTGGAGCTGAAGAAGCTGGTCTACCTCTACCTGATGAACTACGCCAAGAGCCAGCCCGACATGGCCATCATGGCAGTGAACACCTTTGTGAAGGTGAGGGGAGAGGGCTCCGTGTCCCTGAGCCCCACGGGACACCGCATGCCAGGTCACCGTGCCAAGCAGGGAGCGTGGGCAGCTTTCCAAAGCCTCTCCCTTCGGGAGGAGGGGCTCTCCTAACTCTAGAAAACTGATTCAGTTTGTCCAGTAATGCAGAAGCCCCATTTTTGGCAACAGTCCTGCGCCACTCGCTCTGTCAGGGATGTGGGCAGCTCCTGTGAGCCATCATGTGAGTTTATGTGCTGAGAAAACCCTCGTGATCTTCCTGTTGGAGTTGGGAATTGAGGAGTTTTTAGGAGCCAAGAGAGTGCCAAATCACTCAGTGAAAAGGCCTGGTGGGCTTCAGAGGGAGTTTGGGCTTTTTAGGGAGGATAAAACCCATGTGGATAATCCCAGTATGTGTGTTGCCAACATCAAGTCGTGTTCAGGTACCTGGTGTAAGTGATTGGATTCCTGGAGGGAATGAGGAGTCCTGGGAGTGTGGCCTGGTGCTGTCAGAACTCAGTGGGTGCAGAATGAGATCAAACTTCTCTTGGGTGACCTGTCCTTGGGAGCAGAGTGTGAAAACCTTGGGATTTGAACCCAAATCCACCTGGAGGCCCCAAAGCCACCAGCGATCCATGTGATTCAAGGATCCCAGGTTATCAAACCTCCCCTCTCCTCCCCACAGGACTGTGAGGATCCAAACCCGCTGATCCGGGCTCTGGCTGTGCGGACCATGGGCTGCATCCGGGTGGACAAGATCACGGAATACCTGTGCGAGCCCCTCCGGAAGTGCCTCAAGGACGAGGACCCCTACGTGCGCAAGACGGCCGCTGTCTGCGTGGCCAAGCTCCACGACATCAACGCCCAGCTGGTGGAGGACCAGGGCTTCCTGGACACCCTCAAGGATCTCATCTCGGACTCCAACCCCATGGTGATCAGTTTTTGCCTTCTCCACCCTCTCTTTATCTGAATGGCATCCGAACACTCTCCCTTCACACCAACTCGCTTCACCTTCACACTGACTCCCTCCCAGACTCCCTCCCAGACTCTTTCTGGTGTTAACAGACCATTTTTGGGGAATTTTTGCATCTCAGGACTGCACTCCACGTTCCCTGCCCTGTAACCCTGTCTCCTGGATGGTGGTTTCTCCCATTCCTAGGCAGTGTGTTACTACTCTGTTCCCTGTGGGAAGGAGGCTGCTCTGGCTGGCTCAGAGCAGAGGGAAGCTGGTGCTTGGTTCTGATTCCACATAGCCAGTGGCTTTTCCCTCTGGTTTTCCTGGCAGCCTGGCTTTGGCTTCCCTCCATTTCCCCAGGCATGAAGAACTTCAAAACCAACTTTCCCCAGGCTTTGCCTTCCCTGCTTTTCCGATCTTGCCCCGGGCGGAGCAGCGAGCTAGGGAGCTGTGTGGAAAGCTCCTCGGAGCTGCCTGGGGAGGGGGAGCTGGGCATGGAGCCAAAGCTGGCTCCCATGGAACACGTGGGAGCCGCTGGAGATGTGGCGTGGGTGGTGGGAGCGTGCCAGTGGGAATGGCTCATCTCCCACGGATCCACTGGTGGGAAGGAGAAGCTGGAGCCCAGATGTTGGTGGGAAGCGAGGGGCTGACAGAGAGGAAGCAGCCAATCCCCTCTCACCACCTTTGGTGTCCCCTGACCCGCGTCCTGTTCCCCTCACAGGTGGTGGCCAACGCGGTGGCGGCTCTGTCGGAAATAGCGGAGTCTCATCCCAGCAGCAACCTTCTGGACCTCAACCCCCAGTCCATCAACAAGCTGCTGACAGCCCTCAACGAGTGCACAGAGTGGGGCCAGATCTTCATCCTTGACTGCCTGGCAAACTACATGCCCAAGGATGACCGGGAAGCCCAGAGGTGAGGGGGCTCTGGGATGGAAAGGGGAGGGGACAGGCAGGTATCGACCCGAGGGCCTGGCACTGCCCCTTCTCCTCTGAGGAGCATCTTCATCCTCCTGACCCTGCAATCCTGCTGCATCTGCTGGCCCCTGTGCCTTGGGCAGGGCCATCTGGAGCCTGCCCTGGTCCTGTAGCGAGCCCTGGCACTGGGATTGTGCTTCCAGAGCTGCTTCAAATGTGGCTGCAGGGGACAACAGGCACTGGGGAGCCCCGAAATGGGGTCACTGCCAGAGGGTCCTGCAGGGACTGGGGAATAACCTTCATCAGGGCATTCAGGAGTCAGTTCAGTGGCTTTGGGAAGCTCCCAAGTGCTGCTCAGCTTTCCTGCAAGTCCTTCCTCCATGCTGGCAGGAGTTTTTAAGCAGTAAAAGGTCTGGGATCATTTCCTTTCCCTCCTCCTTGCCCCGACAGCATTTGCGAGCGGGTGACACCCCGTCTGTCCCACGCCAACTCTGCCGTGGTGCTGTCGGCCGTCAAGGTGCTGATGAAGTTCATGGAGATGCTCTCCAAGGACCTGGATTATTATGGCACTCTCCTGAAGAAGCTGGCCCCACCCCTGGTCACCCTGCTGTCCGCAGAGCCCGAGCTGCAGTACGTGGCCCTCCGCAACATCAACCTCATCGTGCAGAAAAGGTGGGTGTCCAGGTGTTCCCTCTTTCCCACAGGCACTGCTTCCTAGTGCTCCAGTCAGGCACTCTGGCTACAGCAGTGTCACAACCCATCGTGTGGGGTTTTCCTTCTCTGTTATTTCAAATCCAAGGAGAGTCATGGAATGGTTTGGTTGGGAGGGATCGTAAAGCTTATCCCCTTCCACCCCCCGTCCTGGGCAGGGACACCTTCCACTATCTCAGGTTGCTCCAAGTCCCATCCAGCTTGACCTTGATTCAGTCCGGTGAGGGAATGAGCAGGGAGCTAAGCTGGGATCTCCTGTTAGTTTAATTTATTCTTTAGTTTCATTTATTCTTTATTTGGGGGAGCAAAGGGTGGCAAAGCTAAAAGCTTGGAGACTTTGGTGTAGTGACTCCGTGTCTCAGGAGGGATTTTTGTGCTGGCAGCTTGGTTCTCCACAGTTGTCCTCTTTGAATAAGTGCTCAGAGTCCTTTTGTCCCTTTGCTGATCTAAAATTCTGGTGGGCAGGAGGTGTCCCAGGCCCCACACGTGTGCCTGGAGCAGGACTGGCAGCTGGAGAGCCCCGTTCTGCAGCCCCAGCCCAGTCAGATGATTTATCCTCCTCCCAGTCAGCGCCGTGGTCGGCTGGTAAAAATAGCAGCAATTTCTGGGAGAAGTGGAAAGCAATTAGTGTCCCTGGGAGTGGGAATGTGGAAGGCAGCTTGGAGCTGGACCTGGCCTAGCTCTTTCCCAGCTTAGAGAGAGGATGAGATGGTGAGAAAGGTGCAGCCTAGCCCTGGGGTCTGGATTTGTGTCCCTGCTCCCACCAAAATGTCCCTCCCAGCCTTGGCAGGACAGACATCCCCCGTTGTCTCACATCTGGCCCATGTTTGTGGCAAGGTTGTGCTCTGTCCCCTACATGCCACCAAAGGGGAGCCAAAGGACAGAGTCCTGGTGGGAGAAGCACGGTGACTTGGATTCCTTGGCACTGAAAAGGCCCCCAAAACCTTGGGATTGTGGCGGAAGTGAGTGCGTGTCCCCCCTGACCGCTGCCCCTCGCTGCCCCCAGGCCCGAGATCCTGAAGCACGAGATGAAGGTGTTTTTTGTCAAGTACAACGACCCCATCTACGTCAAACTGGAGAAACTGGACATCATGATCCGCCTGGCCTCCCAGGCCAACATAGCTCAGGTCAGGGACTGGGGGGAAACCATGCAGGGGTATCCAAATCCCCATCCCAACTTTGCGGGATGCGGCCTGGAGCAGCTGTCCCGCCCAGCCTGCTTGTGCTGGGTCACTGCCCCGCTCTCCTGGTGGCTTTTCCTTGCTGCCAGGCTCTCACTGTGCTGTCCCATCCATCAGGTGCTGGCGGAGCTGAAGGAATACGCCACGGAGGTGGATGTGGATTTTGTCAGGAAGGCGGTGAGAGCCATCGGCCGCTGCGCCATCAAGGTGGAGGTGAGGCCTGGGACACGTCAGCACCTGTAGTTGGGCAGGGCAGCACTTCCCTGCACATGGTGGGCATCTCATCCCAGGAATTTGTGAGCTGGAGCCTTCCCGGGCCTGGGGATGAGCCATGGTTGTTCCACAGGGCTCCTATGGGGTCGAGCCCTGTGGAACCCTCCTCAGGAGGGTGTTCCATCCCGTTATCCTTTGCCACTGGAGCTGCTTTAGGATCTCTGCCTGAAACAGACTCAGCAGCTCTGCCTGAGGAATTAATGCAGAGGGTGATGCCAGTGGCTTATGGGGGACCAGAGTGGGGCTGGGATCCCTTCCTGAGGGACTGGGAGGGAGCCGATCCCTTTCTGAGGGACTGGGAGGGAGCTGATCCCTTCCCAAGGGGTGGGAGGGTTCCGGTCCCTTCCCGAGGGGCTGGGATGCAGCTGATCCCTTTTCAAGGGCATCAGTCCCTTCCTGAGGGCTGGGAGGGAGCTGGTCCCTTCCTGAGGGGCTGCAAGGACTTTGATCCCTTCCTGAGGGCTGGGCGGGAGCTGATCCCTTCCCAGGGGACTGGGAGGGAATTGATCCCTTCCTGAGGGGCTGCTTGGAGATTTTGCTTCCCTGTGGGGGCAATTTGCCAGAGGTGATGATTAAAAACCTCGATATAAGGACAGCTCTGCGCAGCTGGAATGCTTCCCGTAGGGAGAGAGGAGGCTCTGGGAGGTGCAGAGAGGATGAGGAGAATCCAGACCTGGGTGTGAAGGAGAAACCACACTCATGCATCCCTCTGCTCTGGGCTGGGTTCGGGGCGGGTATGGCGGGGATAACGGGGAGTGGGAATGGCAGCGGAGGCTTTGGGATGGGGCTGTGAGGGGTCAGTGCCTGTGGCTGTCCCTGTGTGACCGGCTCCCTGTGGCAGCAATCGGCCGAGCGCTGTGTGAGCACCCTGCTGGACCTCATCCAGACCAAGGTCAACTACGTGGTGCAGGAGGCCATCGTCGTCATCAAGGACATCTTCCGCAAGTACCCCAACAAGTGCGTGGGGATTCTCTGGGATGCGGATTCTCCGGGATGCTCCCGCTCCTACACGAGCTCTTCCCGCCCCTCTGTGCTTTGGGGGGCCACGAACACCCTGGTGTGGGCAAGGGGTGAGCTGCTGCTCCCTCCTGGTGGGATGAGGCCCCCCGAAGCAAAGGCGGCTTTGGGTTTTTGCCGCTCTGAGGACTCAGTGCTGCCCCGGGAGTGCAGCTGGAATTAAGGTGTTCCCAGCCCCAGGATCATGCCATGATGGCAGTCCCAGACCCTGGCACTCAAATGGAGAGGAGCTGCCAGGGATGTGCAGGTTCCTTGTGTCAGCAGAAACTGTTCCTGGCTCCTAATCCAGCTCCTGATGCTGGAACAAGGGCAGCAGGAGGAGAGGGGAGGGAATGTTCCAGCTGAGCCAGGATGAATAGGCAACTCTGTAATCAGGAAGTCTGGGACTAATAGTGGGAATAAATACTAATGAACTGAATTGGTAACGAGCAGGAGCTCTGCAGGAGTAGCCAACAGCTCCAGGCTGCTCCAGGGAGGAGTGGATCAGACAGGCAGGGCTAATTCAGGAGCAGGGAACATGTTATGGGATCAGTGTGGGCACTGCCCATGGGGAGAGGGGACAGCCCCAGGCAAGGCACCCTTGGCCACATCCCAGTGCTGCTGCGGGCGATGGGATGTGGTTTGGGGTTAGGGCTGACTGGGATTTGGGTCTCCTGCTCTCGGTGAGCTCTCTCCTGCTTTTTGCCCCCTCCTCGGGAAGGTACGAGAGCGTCATCGCCACACTCTGCGAGAACCTGGATTCCTTGGATGAGCCCGAGGCCAGGGCTGCCATGATCTGGATCGTGGGGGAATATGCCGAGCGCATCGACAACGCCGACGAGCTGCTGGAGAGCTTCCTGGAGGGATTCCATGATGAGAGCACCCAGGTGTGCCAGGATGGACCTGCTGGCTCAGGGGGACACGATGACAAAACTCCTGCTCAGTAGGGTGGGACAGTTTGCTCTGAAGGTGTTGTTTGTGCAGGTGCTGTCCCACAGCAGCTTTGGGTGTAGGATGGGGCCCAGGAATGTGGTCCAGGCTTGGAGCAACCTGGGACAGTGGAAGGTGTCCCTGCCCACGGCAGGGGATGGAATGAGATGGGCTTTTATGGTCTATTCCAGCCCAAACCATTCCATGACTATGAAATGCCAGCATGGTGTTGTCCCAAGCACCTTCCCTATTTTATGGTGCACTGTGCCAGCACAGGGTCAGCCCTTTGGAGCTGGGAAATGAGCACAAGGAGCCATGCCTGCCCCATCTGCCAGGGTGGCTGAGGCCAGTGGGTTTGCCTCTGGAATTCTGGAGGGTTTCCATCTATGGAAAACTGCGCAAAACACCTTGTAATGGAGTGACAGTGAACAGGGCAAGGTCTGCAAATGCAAAGTAGCAAGGCCAGCGATCCCTGAGAGACCTGGAGGGACTGTTGTGGGGAATTCCTGCTGCTTATCCTTGTGGAAGTCAGAGGATGCTCTGGCCTGTGCCCTGTGGGACAGGGCTGCTCCCCAGATCTTGTCCTGTAATGTCTGGGTCAGCCTGAGTCCCTGAGGGTGTGGAAATGGGCTGGGAAGGGGCCAGGTGAGGTGCCCTGACGTCTGTCACTGCCACTGACGTGGTCACCGTGCCTTTGGCCTCTTGAAAGGCAGGTTGGGGTCAGGTCCTGGGGCAAATCCATGTGTTCCTGCACAAACCCAGAGTGGTCTGTCTGTCTGTCTGTCCCTCACCCTGCCTGTCCCCTGCAGGTTCAGCTGCAGCTGCTCACGGCCATCGTGAAGCTGTTCCTGAAGAAGCCCACGGAGACCCAGGAGCTGGTGCAGCAGGTGCTGAGCTTGGCCACACAGGTGGGTAATGCCTGGGAGAGCTTCCCATGGGCTTCCCATCCCCTGGAACAGTGGGAATGGCTTGGTCATATGACTGCAGGCAGGTAGTGGGAGCTTCATTCAGAATGGTTTGGGTTGGGAGGAACCTTAGGGATCCTCTTGTTCCAGCCTGCAGGGACACCTTCCACTATCCCTGGTTGTTCCAAGCCCCGTCCAACCTGGCCTTGGACACTTCCAGGGATAGGGCAGCCACAGCTTCTCTGGGCAACCTGTGCCAGGGCCTCCCCATCCTCACAGGGAACAATTCCTTCCCAATATCCCATCTACCCCTGCCCTCTGGCAGTGGGAAGCCATTCCCCTTGTCCTGTCCCTCCAGACCCTTGTCCCAAGTCCCTTTGGAAATGCTGATAGTTGAAGTCCTGGAGAGTGGGGATGCTCCAGTGGCCCAGGAGGCACCTTGTAGCCTCCTTAACTTGGATCCCTGTGATCCCTCCTAGCAAGACTTAGATGGGAAAGGAGCTCCGAGTAGCTCCGTAGTGGCTGCAGTTGCTCCAGGTATCTCCATAGCATCTGCAGCTTCCCAATGGCTTCCCAAAGGACTCAGACAACCCCGACCTGCGGGATCGGGGCTACATCTACTGGCGCCTGCTCTCCACGGACCCCGTGGCCGCCAAGGAGGTGGTGCTGGCGGAGAAGCCCCTGATTTCCGAGGAGACGGATCTGATCGAGCCCACGCTGCTGGACGAGCTCATCTGCTACATCGGGACCCTGGCCTCGGTGTACCACAAACCCCCCAGCGCCTTCGTGGAGGGCAGCAGGGGCGTCGTGCACAAGAGTTTGCCCCCACGAACGGGCTCGTGAGTATTCCTGCCTGCCCTGCCCGCGCTGGGGCTGCCAGGGCTGTGGGTGAGGAGGTTGGATGTGGGGCTGCTGCGGAGCTGAGCCCGCGTTCCCAAGGGAGGTGCTGTAGGAGCAGGGCTGTGCGGGTGCAGTGCTGTCCTTTAAAAGCTGGAGTGATCCCAGTGGAGAGTGAGCTCCGTGAGAATGTGCTGGGAGCTGTGCTGGGATGAGGGGTCCAGCTGGGTCAACTCCTGCTTCCAGTGGGACCTCCTGTCTCAGCTGGAGCTCCTCACCCTCTCCCATCTTTCCCGTGCCATTCCCTGTAGGAGCGAGAGCGCGGAGAGCCCGGACACGGCCCCGTCGGGGGTGCAGGCAGGAGATCAGCCCTCCGTGATCCCCACCCAAGGGGACCTGCTAGGGGACCTGCTCAACCTGGACCTGGGGCCCCCCGTGAGTGGCCCACCCATGGCCACCTCCTCGGTGCAGATGGGCGCCGTGGACCTCCTCGGGGGCGGCCTGGACAGCCTGGTATGTCCCAGCTCCCGTGCTCCTTCCCTGGTTCCAGGCTCTCCTGGAATGCTGGGTTTGGTGCTGTCTCTGGTCTGGGGTGTTATGGGATAGGACAGACATGTCAGGCTGGAATGATCTGGGTTAGTCCTTTCCTCCTACAGCAGGTGAGGACAGAGGGGCTGCACCCTAATTTATGCTGCTGTTATCCAGCAGTTGGAGGGGTCCCACCACTTCCCAGAACCTTTTCCCTCAGTTGGTGTGGATATTCCCACTCCACGTGCTGTGCTGCAGGGGTGGCTGCTCTTTTGGGCCCCTCTCTGACCCCCAGACTGCTGCAGGACTGGGCCAGGATGTGCCCACTCCCAACTTGTGGGGTTCTTTATGGGGTGTTCCCTGCGCCAGGAGGTGTGGAGGTGACAGCGTGCTCTCCTGGGAATGCAGCCCAAGTTTGGCCTCAGGGTGAGGCGGGATGGAAACCTCTGCCTGGCTGGGAACACCTCCCCTGTGGGTGCTGGAGATGGTCCAGGCTCCCTGAAGGAATAGGATTTGGAGTTTTCTCCATGACTCATGAAATCCAGCAGATTTATCCCAAGGGGAGGCAGCTTTTCCTGCCCTGTAGCTGGTTCCTCCAAGCACTGGTTCCTCCAAGTGCTGCCCTGGCTCCTTGTGGGCTCGCAGGGTTTGGTGATGGGCTGGCACTGAGGCTGGGAATGAGGTGTGGCTCTGTCCCTGGCTCCAGGACAGGCATGGACGGACAGACAGATTGTCAGGACTAACCTCTGTCCCCTCCTCCCCTTCTCTTCTCTTTTCTCTCTGTTTTTGGTCTCTTCTCTCCTGGCTTCTCTCTGCATGTGGCTGGCTCTTCTCTCCACCTTGCCTGCTTCTGCTTGGAGATGGGGGACGAGTCGGAAGGGGTATGGATCAGCCCTTTTCCCAGCCCTCCAGCCCCGTGCCCTCCCCTGGCTGTCCCTGCTCCCTGCCCCAAGCCCCGGTGACACCTTGCTGCCCTCTGGGGACAGCCATGTCCCCTCACAGCTCCAGGTCTGGGACCGCTGGAGCTTCCTAACTCCAGGCCCTTGCTGTCCCACACTGCTGCTTTCAGGGAGTGCCCGGAGGGGGCATTTTGGGGGACCCCCGTGCCCTCAGCCCTGCCCCTGCTGATGCCCCTTTCTTCTCTTGCAGCTGCGCAGCGATGTGGGAGGCAGCCCTGCTGTGAGTGTGCCCTCACACCCAAACCTTCTCACCCTCTGCTTCCTCCTCCTCATCCTCCTCTTCCTCCTCCTGTCCCCCTCCCCGTGGTGCCCCTGTGACCCCCTCTCTTGTCCCCTCAGATGGGTGGTGGCAGCAGCAGTGGCGGCAGCTTCGCGCCAGCGCCCAGCGCCGCGGTGCCCACAAACGTGGGGGCACCCCTTGGCAGCGGCCTGGGCGACCTCTTCGACCTCACCGGCGGGGTGGGGACCCTCTCAGGATCCTACGTGGCCCCCAAAACGGTGAGTGGGGCAGCTGAGCTCAGGTGCCCACCCTGGAATCATCCCCGTGCCCACTGCCCACGGCAGAGCCTCCCCGGGAGGAGGTGAGGGAGCACCAGAGGGTCCATTTTGAGTGGCATCCCAAGGATTTCTTGTCTCCTTCGCCCAGGTCTGGCTCCCTGCTATGAAAGCCAAGGGGCTGGAGATCTCTGGCACCTTCAGCCGGCAGGTTGGCTCCATCTCCATGGACCTCGTGCTGACCAACAAAGCCCTGCAGGTCATGTCCGACTTCGCCATCCAGTTCAACCGCAACAGGTGAGCTCCCACCTGGGCTGGGCTCACCTGGGACCCCTGGAGGTGCTGCCTGGAGCAGTTTGTGCTGGGAAGCAGCTGCAAGGGCTGGGAACAGCCTCTGCTGATGACCCTTCTCTCTCTGATGGCTGTGGTGGTGATGAACATCAAACCAAAGCCTCTAAGAAGTTGGCTGAAGAGGCTGTTCCTCAGGGGTCTCACCATTGTCCCCTTGTTTGTCCTGGTGAACTGATGCTTCCTTTTCCCTCAAAAGCCCTGAGGGAATGCTGCAGGAATGCTAAAAATGGGTGTGAGTCTGTGTAGGAGGAACAGGGGAGATTTTGGGGCTGCCCCAGGGTGGGCAGGGGCAGGGACCAGCCCCATCTTGGACTGTGCAGGGGCAGCAAGGTGGGCTGGGTGTTCCTGAGATCCCGGTGGAGGAAGGCAGGGAGCCCCAGGCTTGGATGGACAGTGCCTTGTGCCATCACCTGCTGTCCCCAGCCTGACCCCTGCCCTCCCTGGGTGTCCCCCCAGCTTTGGCCTGGCCCCAGCAGCTCCTCTCCAGGTCCATGCACCCCTGGCTCCCAACCAGTCCGTGGAGATCTCCCTCCCTCTGAACACCGTGGGCTCTGTCATGAAGATGGATCCCCTCAACAACCTCCAGGTGAGGAACACGGGGGCCTCCCCTCCTGGGGAGCTGGGGACGGGGCAGGGTGTGACACCAGCAAGCACCTGGAGCGACACCTGGCTCCAGAGGGATGGGTGGGGTGGGATGGGACACTTTGGGAGCCTGCTGTGGGTGGGAGGTGTTGAAATCCTCGTGTCCTTCCACCCCAGGTGGCGGTGAAGAACAACATCGACGTCTTCTACTTCAGCACCCTGTATCCCCTGCACATCCTCTTCGTGGAGGATGGCAAGATGGGTGAGTTGGGGCCCAGGTGGCTCTGTCCCCTGTCCATAGGTGCCACCCCAGCCCCTGGGACCCTCCTGACCTCCTTCCCCAGCTGGTGACCCCCCAAAAGCAGGTGGCTGCCCTGAGCCGGGCGTTGGGGAGCTGCTGGAGGGGGTGGCAGGGTGACATCCCTTTGCTGCCACGTCCCCTCTGCCCCTGTGCTGTGTCACCTTCGGGGGTGGCCGGTCCTGCAGCTCCCTCAGTGTTGGTGTCCTCCCTCCCTGCAGAGCGACAGATGTTCCTGGCCACTTGGAAGGACATTCCCAACGAGAACGAGACCCAGTTCCAGATCAAAGACTGTTCCCTCAATGCAGGTGGGTCCAAAGCCAGGAGGGACCAGGCTCAGCTCACACCTGGCTGCTGGTGACCAGTTCATCCCAGTTATCCCAGGCTGTGGGGAGCTGAGAGTTCCTTCCCTGTGCCCACCCTGGACCTCCAGGAGGGAGTGGATGCTTTGCCTGCCCTTGGCTCCCTGTAGGAACTTGACAGGTTGGACTGAGATGAGCTTTAAGATCTCTTCCAACCCAAACTATTCCATGATTCTGTGATCCTAAATCACTCTGCCTGGTGGGGATGTCCCTGCTCTGGGGGCAGCTGCTGTGCCCACCCTGGAATCATAAAATTATAGAATTGTTTGGAAAAAGTTGTCCCAAGATCATGAAATCCCTCCATTCCCCCAGCACTGCCCAGGCCACCACTGACCCATGTCCCCAGGTGCCACATCCACAGGGCTGTTAAGTCCCTCCAGGGATGGGGACTCCACCACTGCTCCGGGAAGCTGTGCCAGGGCTGGACAACCCTTTCCATGAAGAAATTTTCCCTAATACCCAGTCTCAACCTCTCCCATGACATGGAGGGGAGGAGATGGGGCAGGAGCAGGTCCAAGCCTCTCTCTGCCATCCCAGATGCCGTGAGCAGCAAACTCCAAGGCAGCAACATCTTCACCATTGCCAAGAGGAACGTGGAGGGCCAGGACATGCTCTACCAGTCCCTGAAGCTCACCAACGGCATCTGGGTGTTGGCAGAGCTCCGGATCCAGCCCAGCAATCCCAACTTCACGGTACATCCCGTCCCCTGCCCGCTCCCAACCCCCTGGAGCAGCTCCCTGCCTTCCCTGCTCCCTGCTCTGAGCTTGGGGTGGGCTGGGTGGCACATCCCTGGTGGTGGGACCCCCCCAGCTGCCGGTGGTGCTGGTGCCAGCCCTGGTGTCCCTCTGGCAGGGGGAGGGTGACACTATTCCTGTGGGAGCAGCCGAAGGACACAGAGGGGTCCCAACCTATCCATCTCCATCAAACCCCGTCCTCTTCTCGGAGCATTCACGGCTCTTCCCTAAGCAGGGATCTATCCACGTCTCACCCATGAGCCATCCCGGTGTCCTGCTTTCCCTGTCCCTTCCCACCTCCCTGGCAGCCTGTTCTCTCTGGGGTGGGACGAGCTGTGTCACCCTGACTCCTCTCTCTGTGTCTCCGTCCCCGCCGCCCGCCCGCCCTCGCCGGCCTGCCCGCTCTTGCAGGATTTGGAGGTTAGCAGTCTGGTTTTTCCCTGGCTTTGGGCTTTCTCTGGCTGCTGCCTGGATATTCCTCCCTCCCCTGATGGTTTTCCCCTGCCCTGCCAGTCTCCCGGTGCTTCCTGCCTCTCCTTCCCAGCAGGGCTGGCATGAAGAGGTGAACGTTTCCGAGGGTTGGGATGTCCCCACCACCCTCCTGGTTTCACTGGGGATATGAGGATAGCTGTAAATCCTTATTCCAGAGGATTCTCCATGAGCTTTCCCTGCTTGAGGAGCTAATTTTGTAATTTAATATTTAAGCAAACACCTGAAGGGGGCTCATTCCTCTTTGGAGAGAAGGATGTTTTTTTGGGAGATGATGCCCCTTGGAGCACTGAATCCAACCCCAAAAGCTGGAGCCTCCTGCCTGCCCCCCTGCCTGTGCTGCATGTGGATGGCTCTGCCCTGGGAGGGCTTTTAGGGACTCAGTGCCTTTAAGATCCTTTTTCCAGCTGAAATCAGGAGCTGGACTGCCCCGTAGGGGGGGTGCTGCAGCATGCAGGGCTCTGCTTTGGGGCTGGTGGCTCTCCAGGGTGGGATGTGATGCCATGACCTCCCTCTTCCCTCTCTCCCCACAGTTATCCCTGAAATGCCGAGCGCCAGAGGTGTCCCAGTATGTCTACCAAGCCTACGAGACCATCCTGAAGAACTGAG
Organism: Atrichornis clamosus; assembly: GCA_013400975.1. Lineage (NCBI taxonomy): Eukaryota > Metazoa > Chordata > Aves > Passeriformes > Menuridae > Atrichornis > Atrichornis clamosus. The sequence goes on along the minus strand of WBMZ01004620.1, from coordinate 3,614 downwards.
GTGCTGCTGCAGCCCATCCTCCTCCTCCTCCTCCTCTCCTCCCTTTCCCGCCCGAGGAAGCAGGGCCGGATCCGTGTGCATGTCTCCTTTCCTTCCTGCCAAGGAAGCAGCCCCTGGGATTCTCCCTTTCCCGGCAGGGCTGGGGGGAGCAGAGGGGGGCAGGGGGGCTGTCCCCAGTCCCTGCATCCCTGTAGCAATCCGTGTGTGAGTGATGCCGTGTCCTCCTCGCTGGTGTTGCTCCCTCCAGATCCCGGTTTCACCCTCTGGCTCCCTCCAGCTGGGAGCTGCCGTCTGTGGGGGGGCTGCTCTCCCACTTCCCAAAAACCCACCTCCCAGAACTCCACCTCCTGGTCCTGGCTCTCGTGGAGTGGTGTCTGGTGGTGGGTTCAGCATTCCAAACCCTGGGAATAGCACTTGGGATCTCGCTCCCCGCTTGGTTGGGGGGGCCCAAAACGCTGTGGGATTAGGTGGCTCTGGCTGCAGATCCCCCTGGAGCCCTGAGATTTGGGGCTGGAGCAGGTGGGAAACAGCTTTGGCTTCCTTCCCCTCCTTCCTGCCTCCCTGATTTTGTCCCCTGGTTCAGCAGAGCTGTGGGTGAGCCCTTCAGAGAGGGTCTCCTTCCCATGGGAGCCCTTCCCAAAGCTCCCAGAAGGGCTCGAGAATCTCAAATTTGAGGCTGTACTAAATGTGCAGGTAAAAAAGGGCTTTTCCAGCCCCCTCCAACCCCTGCCATGGGGCTGGGAGGGCTCTGAGTGTCCCCTCACCCCCTTCCCAACCCCACAGCTCCCTCTGCTCCCCCCCAGCACCCCTGGGTGCTTCCCTGGGGGTCCCACTGCTCCTTTCCTCCCCCAAATCAAGCCATGGGTCCCCCCTCCCTCGAAGCAGGAAATCTCTAATATATGAAAGATAAATATATTGTAATGTTCACTGGTTTGAGGCAGACGTTGACTAAAGGTGACCGGCCCATGGGGACACTGCTGGGGTCACCCTGGTGATCCCAAGGGAAGCAGGATGCTGGGAGCTTCCTGCCAGCAGTGCAGGGGAGACAAGCCCTCTCTGGGACCGGTGGCCACGTGGCCTCTGGCACGGCAAGGCCTGACACAGCAAAGGGCCAGGGCTGGGCCTGGGGCCAGGGGACACAGAGCCGGTCACCCCTCAGGGACGGGATGGGTCTGGAGAGCTCTTGGCTCTGCTCCTGAAGCCTCCCGTGGATCCAAGGACTAAGGGGTGCCCGATTTGGGGGATGCCCCTGAGCCCCTCTTGGGGCTGGGGACAAGTGTGGGGGCCCCAGGAGCTGCTGCTGGTCCCTGGGGGGTGGGTGACAGTCCCTGGCAAGGATGGGCAGCACCACCAAGTCCAGCTCGGGGACATCCCCCCAAGCACTGGCACCCCTTGCCAGGCATCCTGCTGGGTACTGGCACCCTGAGTGAGCACTGGAGCTGCTCTGGGACACCCCCCAGGGCACTGGTGCTGCTCCATGACATCCCATGGGACACTGGCACAGCTCTGGAACATGCCATGGAGTGCTGGAGCTGCTCTGGGACACCCCACAGGGCACTGGTGCTGTTCTGGGACACCCCATGGAGAACTGGCACTGCTCTGGGACACCCCACGTCATTGGTGCTGCTCTGGGATCCTCCATGGGGCACCAGTGCCGTTCCCAGGGGAGAGGCAGGGCAGGTATCCAGGGACCACAGCAGACCCCTCGCTTGGGGACCCCCAAAGTCACAGCAAGGTGGTCACCACCAGCAGGTCTGGCCCTCCCTGGTGACCCACAACCTGCCCAGCCCTTGGAACTGCTGTGCCCCCCTGGGCGAGCAGCCCTCAGCTGAAGGTGCCCTGGAAGGGTCCCAGATGCGGCCAAGGGGTCCCCATGGCTTCAAGGGGGTGCAGGACACTGGGGCTCGCCCTGGGACCCCCAGAGCCCTCCTCCCTTAGGCCTGGGGGGTCTGAATCCCCCCGGACAGATGACCAGACACGGTGGGCTCAGCTCTGTTGGTCTTTACTGGCGTGGGAGGACATGCGGGGCCACAGGGGTGGGGGCCACGGTGGCCTGGGCTGGGGGCTCCACACACAGCCCTGTCCCACCCCCTGGGGACATCAACACGAGCTGTGGGCAGTGCTGCGGCCGGCTGGGGGCTGGAGAGGGAAAAGTGACCCTCCCCAGCCCCGAAATACAGGTGGTGGTGACAACCTGCACGTCCCTGAGTCATCTCTGGGGTGGAGAGAAAAGGGAGAAGGATAAAGTGGCCCAGAAGGTGATGACAAGAAGAGGACAAAAGGCCAAGAGGAGAAGAGGTGGTGAAGGTCAAGAAGAGATGATGATGAGGGGGACATGAAGGCCAAGAGGAGGAGAAGACGAGAGGAGGAGGCAGCCCAAAAGGAGAGAAGAAAGATGCAATGAGATGACATGAGGAGGAGGATGACAAGAATAGCAAGAAGAGGAGGAGAAGACAAGAAGATCGGAGGAGAAGGTCAAGATGAGGAAAACAGATGAGGAGATGAAGAGACCAAGATGAGAAGAACCAGGTGCTCTCCAGCCCCTTCCCAGGTGCCTCCTCTGCTTTGGCCACCACCCCTGTGACCACACCATGGCCCCCCATGGAGCTGCTCCCTGTGGGATGGGGGCACCCCCGGGGCCCTTTGGGCCTGGGGGCTCCTTGCAGGGCCCCCCCAATGCCAACAGGCACCGAGTGAAAACGTCCTGGCCACCCCCGCTCTGTGTCCATCGTCTGGCCGGGCGTCTCCACAGGTGCCACCACCTCCAGCAGCAGCTCCAGGATGTCCCCAGGGGCTGTCAGGAGCTGCCGTGGCCATCGAGCCGGACCCCTCAGGGCCACGCGTCCTCCTCCAGCCCGTCGCGCTCCCGCGGGGCCCAGCTGGGCTCCAGGAGGGAGGAGAGGACGCTCTGCAGAGCCCCCCAGGCCTTGGGGCTGCCGTTGGGGGCCCGGTGGGCGCCAGCTCCGTACCCCCGAGGGGTGGGAATGCGGGAGGGCGTCTTGTGGGGCTGCGTGTCCAGCCGGGGCTTGGCCCAGGGCCTCGGCGGGGGCGCGGGGACCCCCGGGCCGGGCGTCTCCTCCACCTCCAGCAGCTCGTCCTCCCCGGTGGCCCAGTCGGTGTCAGAGCCGGGGTTCCCCGGGGTCTCCCGGTTGTCCCAGGAGGTTGGGAAGCAGCAGCTCTCGTCGGAGGAGCTGGAGAGGGTGGACCGGCGCCTCGCATCTGCCAGGGTGGGGTTCGAGGGCAGCGGGGGGCACCCGCCGTTGTTCCCGTTATTCCCGTTGTTGTTCCCATCGCTATTCCCGCCCCGCCGCCCGTCCTCGGCGGGCAGCCCGTGCTTGGCGAAGACGTTCAGTGAGGAAGACGAGGATGACGAGGAGCAGTAGGCCGAGTCGGCGGTGGCGGGGGGGACGGCGGGGGCAGTGTCCGTGTCCCCCAGCTGCTCCAGCAGCCGCGTGTTCGCCAGGAATTCCTCCTCCAGCCGCTGGAACAGCCGCTGCTCCTGCCCGGGCTCCAGCCAGCGCGGGGCCCGCAGCCTTCGCGCCAGCTCCTCGGGGTCCCCGGGGCCGGGCCGGGGGTCGCGCCGCCCCCCGGCGGTGCCCCCGGTGCCACCCCCG
>WBMZ01004619.1:0-26216 GCA_013400975.1 Atrichornis clamosus | reverse complement strand
AACACAAACCCACCACAAGCTGCCTGCCCAGCTCATCAGCTGGCCAGTTGCTGGCCAGCTGATGTGACCTCTGGAAGCATACACTTCACAACATGGTAAAGGAATTCCACTGCTTTGTTAGAGTCAGAAAAATTAATACTAGTAAACTTTGGTAGCAAACAACTAAAAGCCCTTTATGCAAATGCTGCTATTCTGCTTTGCCCTCAGTTTGGGGGAACTTTTTTTCCTTTGTTGGCTTTCTTGCTACATTTAAGCATATCCATATTGCTGTTCTGTGGAAAAGTGACACAGCTTTCTAGCTTAATAAACAAATAGCAATCCGGTTTATTTAGAAAGTATCTCATCAAGCACAGCTGTATAAGGCAGCTACTCACAGAAGGCAGTACTGGCACTGCAGTCTACAATGGGGTCCAAATGCTTCAAAATTTTGTGATATATTTTACCACTGTTTGTGCTACAGTTCTGATCAGAACTAATTTTATGAGTTCCATCTTATTCCAGCAAAAATAAGAAAACCAAACAAAACAATCCCCGTCCCCTAGTAGTAGTTTCCTTGGACTTCATTGTTGTCAATCATGCACCACAATACAACTACAGTGAACCACCAAGCAGTAGAAGCCAGGATTAGGGTTCCAAGAAATTACTTTCTGTAACCGTATCTTTTCTAAATTAGCTTCTATTCCCAACTTTTCAGCAGCAAGGAAATATCCAGCTTTTTAGCCAGGTCCACTAGCTATCTCCCAGGCCCCGTAGGGCACAGACCATTCTGAAAGCTTCTGTGTGCTCCTATCTGTACGAACACAGCATGATGGGATTCTCCATGCTGTGCTGAAGCACCACGGAGCCAATTATGGATATAGAAGCAATAAGGTGGTATTTCAGAACCTCTGTAGTGATTCTGGTTAAAAATGAACACGTGCAATGTGGCACACATCCATATGTATGTGGGCATCTCTGAACACATCCCTGCATGGTCCCCTGCTATTTCACTTTCACATTCATGTAAAATGATTAAACTCCCTGAGAAATGGTGACACCTCTCTCAGAGCTGTAGCATTTTCCTCACTGAAGCAATATCTCTGTAAGGTGAACATGCATTCATTCTTTAAAGTGAATGCCCACAAAGCAAGAATCAGCATTACTTGTTTTGTTCAGTATAGCCAACAGATGCCTACAGTTTTTTTGCATATTACTAAGGAGTTAGCTTTTTGATAGGAAACTGATTCATACTTCAGCTTTTTCTTTAACTTTTACTGATGGTAGGGAGCAGAAAGAGAGGAATTGAATGAAAATCATCACTTATGCAAGACCGCCTCCCTACTGTTTCTGCTTATGGCAATGCACGAGCAAAACAATCAGCTTTGCCTCTGGTGTGATCCCAGCCAGTCCGTTAGCTAGTCCTTATAAATCCATCCATCACCTCTGTGAAAGTCACTGCCTTCCTTTTACCAAAGATAATGTATGTTATTGGGATTATACCACTGCATATGAAGTCATTAAAGAAAGATAGACCACAATTTATGACTGAGTGTGCGGACAGCAGGGCATTATTTTAACCATAAAATCACAGTCTGCAAGGAGAGTGGCCAAACCAGAGGAGTCACTAAAGACTTATAATTAACATCAATCCATATGACACCTCTGTTGACATCTTTATAACTTTAAATACACTAATCAAATACTTCTGCATTCAGATAGAAAGATTGATAGGCAGACAGGCAGAGTGAACATCCCTACAGAGAACAATTTTAAATTATCTATTCAAAAGGAAACCAAAAAACAAGCACACCAGTATAATCACATGGAAGCGCAGTGCACTGACTGAAACTGTTTTCAGGTGGGATACTGGACGTGGGATGGTCAAGCTTGCATATGAGATGCATCAAATCAGCCCTGTAAAAATACATACCGGTATGCCTTAGCCATGCAGACAGCTACTGACTCTCCTAAACTGAGAGAACAAACACTCTATTAGACCAGCCCTGCTCTAGGGTAATTTGCATTAGAAAAACAAATGGAGCACTGGTCTTCACAGCACCACTCCTTTTTTCCATCTCCACTTCTTCCCACACAGGAAGTTAGACAGAAGAATATTGTGGTATTGTTTGCATACACACCATTGTGACTGTCAATATTATCTAATTGCATCCACACGCAATCTCATAGCAAAGAGACACTAAAATGCACTGTTACTGTTGCTGCTCACACAGACATTTCAGTACTAAGGAACAAGAAGGTGTTTCATTTGTCAGGCTCAATGTTCTTGTACCTTACTGAATACATTTTTGAGAAGCAGCTCCTTTCTCCATAGGACATTGGCTTTGACACTCATGAAAGGAGAATTCTTGAACAATCACCAGAAACCAAATAAATGCACGCCAGTTCTCTTCACAAAACATGTTTTGGAAGGAAGCAAATGATGATGCTCCCAACATCAGAGAAGTTTTAAGAATCCCTGCTTTTTTTCTATTTCTATTTTTCTATGTTCTGTTATTCAAATGGGGATAATAATAACTTTTAAGAAAAAAATGTAACAACTGTGCATTTATTTAGATCACATTTGATTGTAAGTAATAACTTATTGTAATATGGAAGTTGACTTTGGGAAGACATGCATGGCTTCCTCTGGAAATTAAGTAGAAATAAGTATTGCTTTTGCTTATCAGAAAAAAGAAGGCAAAAACAAACCCCCCCCAAAACCACCAAGTAAACAAATAAAATATCCCCCAGACTATAAGTAACATGAGAGGCTTTATGTTTATCCTGGTAAGTGCCTTCTTTGGAGAGGTCAGTGACAGCCTGTGAATAATCTCACCCGTGCAATGAGCACAAGGATCAGCAAACCTGTGTGAAAACCACTGGAAAATGGCAGCACCCCTCCAACAACAGGCTGAGCTGTCTGAAGGCCTGAGTCACACAGCATCCCTGAGCCATCCAGCCTTCCCTGCCGCCAAAGACCTGGAAAGCATCTTCAGTCAGTGATTTTCAGTCAACCTTCTCGGCTCCATAGCAGGGAACTGAACTTTCACATACTATGCGAAAGCCTTACAGAGCACTAAGTAATGAGAAAAATGCAGTAATTTGTCTATTGAAAATCCAATTAGTTTAAGCCAATATTTATCAGATCACTCTCCTTAAAACATTTTACTTCAATTTTAAATGAGTTACACTAATTTGGATTGGACCCTCCTTCTCTAATGAAACTGCCAAGCCTTTCAGATGCTTTAATTCATTTCCAAACACAGTAGAGCCCCATAAAACAAGCAGAAAGAGGCTGCTAAATGTATGTGGGGTTGCAGTGCATTAAAACAAACTAATGTATCGAGTGACAAAACATAATGAATGCTTTTACAGGGGGAGGAACTGAGACTGAGATCTGAAAGGACACATTGCAAACCGGGCAGCCAGCCATCTGTCTACCAGGATCTCCTTTGCATCCTGCTGGAAAAGCAGCTTCTGCATCAGAGGTCTGCCCAACTCCCCACTGTCCACTTGAGACGTTCCCGGCTGCCATCGTTTACTGACTCAGTGGGAACACACATCCCCTAAACCGAGCAGAGGATTGTGAAAGAGCCTACGGTTATTTTTTTAATTATTACTACCTTATCATTTGTGGGGAACAGCACAAATGAGCAGATAGCCACAGAAAGTTCACCAGCTCTGAGTCAGAGACAGAGCCGGTCGTGTCAAAGCCCGCGCGATGTGTCTGTAAGAAAGCAGCTGGCAGCAAACAGGAGTCATGCGCAGGGGAAATGACAGCCGTCAGGGTGCAGCCGCTTCCTGCTACCCGCTTTCGGCCTCTGCCAAAACCAAAACAATTCTTCAATCTGAGCAAACATCCTCAGTGACAAAGGGGAAGGGTACGACTCACAGCCGCATTGTTCACAAATATCCAGTTCACTCAGCATCCCAGTCCAAAAGGGGCTGACATTGTATTTTCCACAGACAGATAAATTTACATAATAAATAATACAAGCACCAGGTATTGCATGTTCACCGGCACCACACTGCACACCACTGCATATACAGGTTCTCCAAACTGATTTTTGTGTGTATTAGGCTTGTTTTGAAAAATCATCTACAAACTAAAACTTTGGGAATGCTTTTGTATTTGACCAAACAGCCAGGTGAGAGGCACTGGGACTGAGAGAAAAGGGAACTTGTGAATGGATGCATGGATGCTACAGTGGTACAGAAAAAGGAAAGGTGACTACGTGGAGAGGGGGTGAAAATGGGAGAAAGTAGAGACAGTCAGAGCAGCATTAGAAAATAGAAAGGAATATCGGGGATCCCATAATACTTTTATTAATTTCTCATTCATTTTCTACTCATGTTTACATTTATGTATCTTGAACATACATCAGTAGTTTTGCAGATTTAACTTTGTCATTGCCACAAAGTACATGCTACATTCTCTTCATCTTTTGTGTTACCCTACACAGTCACCCCAGGAACAATCTTTCCCTGGCAAATATTCCATTTCCAGCAGAATCTGGATGAAACGCTGGACCTTATCCACTCTTTGCCTTTACCTGAGGTCACTGAATGCACAGAGCTTTTAGGATGCATGTAAGTACAAGGTAGGTGGCAGCATAAGAGGCCTTGCAGAAATTCAAGGCATTCAGGTGATGTGCCTTCTAGGCTGTGTGCTTTCCAGTGTGCTTTGAGTGCTGACCTGACAAACAAGAAGAACATATGGAAAAAATAATTTCTTGCATGGCATCCTCTTTCTTCCTCTCTCTCACTTCCCTTCCACCATCCATGCCCCTTCCCATTGCAATGCACATCACTGCTGTCAGAGCAGCATGAAAATGTATGCAGGTACAACACCGGCCTTTTACAGTTGTCTGAGCCAAAGGTATTAATCATCAACTGGGATTTGAAAATCATAACCAGGAGACAGCAGTCGCGACAGCTCTGCAGCATAATGACAAAATATGCAGAGCAACGCGGAAGAGGAGAACACACTCTCTGTCTTTTAGTCTCTGTGCAATTGGGAGGTATGTTAATAAGCATGTTCATTTGAATGGCTTTTATTGTAACAATAATTTTCTTGCTCCACTGAATTTTTTTATTATATTCCTTAGAGTAATAACATTAATCAAGGCACTGCTATGTGGCACTGTCAAAGAAAAAGCATATCCTGAGAGAGCCTGCCTATCACAGAACCACTAGTGAATGCTTCAAGATTTATTGTGGGCCATGAGATCACAGATGCCCACGTAGGCACATGTGAGCACACACACACACACACACATTTTTTCATAAGTTATTAGACAGCACAGGCATGGTGGAAGAGAATAACTACTTCTTTAACTTAAAGGTTTATATCAACATTTAATGCAATCAGTTGAATAATAGGGCTCTCCATAAGATAATCTTCCTTTGAATAATACATGGGCAAGAAAGACTATATTTAACTGACTATGCATGAGCTGCGTTTTTAGTCACTTTGTGTGACAGCAGCAAAGGTAAATCTTCCACAGGGCTTCTTTTGAGCCAGTGTGTGTGCACAGAGCATGTGGTGAGTTTTCACCTCAAATGCAGGTACAAGACCTTGTTGAAATGACATTACCATCACTGCATCTGCACTTCAAGCATTCCTTGGCCAGTTCCACAGTGTCTGCACACCCTAACACATAGGCACATGCTTGAAGTTTCCAAAGCTTGAATGAAATAAATATATAAGAGAAGCTGGCCTTAGGAAACATGAACCCCAGGTCATAGCACACAAGCCCCTAGGCCAGTGCTGTTCTGAGCCCACCAGCCAGAGCCCCAGGAGGCTGACGGGTGCTCATTCCAGCCACTGCCTGTGCCTCACTGGAGCGAGTGCTGGAGGAGTGACCTGGGAGAGTTCAACGCCGGGAACTGCTCTGGCAGCCCCGCCCTGTCCTCGCGTTACCCCTCGGGCTTGCCAGCGATGATGACAGCTTTGCTCGCTTTGAACTGTCTGACAGAGCACGAGGGCTGACTTCAGCTGGCTCCTGTGCAAGGCAGAGCCCGCCGTGCCTGCTCCACAAAAATCTCTGGGAGCTCAGCTATTGACTTCAAGGGCTGCAGGACCAAGTCCCTGGGAGCGACTCCTTGTATAACCAACTCAAGAAATAGTCTGTGGTTTCCTTTAAGAGCCATTAGAGAGTTTTACATAGTTTTGTGTCTAGAACTTAAAATGCTGGTGTCTAAGACAAACCCAAAACTTAATCACAGAATACATTTGATATGTATCCACTGCTAAAACTTGCTCAATTAAACTTTTCCAACAAACATGACAAACACTATGCAGCACAGTAACACTCAGCTGAAGACAGCATATATGCCTGCAAGCAGAGCAAAACATACATCTTATAAATTAATAGCCTCTTGAGAGATGCAAATACCTTAATTCCATGTAGTTGTACAAACAGTTGTTGCAACATGAGCTCTTTTATGGGTTATTTCATACTTACAAGGGTCACAGTACTGCTTACTGAGTAAAGGCGGAGTCCACCCTTTTTTTCTTCTTCTTAGTTTCTATTTTGTTCTAGCTCTACTTATTCTAGTCCATTGCACTTGGCATTAGGAGCTGTGACAATTTTCTCTCATACGAACTGCAGTTCACACATTGGCAGTTCTTTTCCCTATAACACACTCCCACAGCTACCTTGAAAAAAAGAAAAGTAGCTTATTGATTGAATGCCACTTGTTCCAATGCCATCACAGCTGGAAAAAAATAAACCCCCCAAACCCTAGGTGTCTTCATTTTAGCATCTGGAAAACATGCATGTTAGGATGTTTTGACACATTCCAGAAACGATAAACAAACACTGCCAAGTTCTTTCACCGACCTACAGTAAAAGCCAGCAGAGATGAAAAAAAGTCACATGCTTTATACCCCAGCTATCCCACATAACTCAGGCTTTGAATATTTAATATTAAGCAAAACTGTATCTCTACATCTATAGCTTTGCACAATAACGAACTTCAGTAACTTATTGCTAATAAAATATATCCTATTTACCATACTTATTACTAAAATACCAGTTACATGCACAAAAGCTTGAAGCTTAAAACTGAAGCTGCTCAGGATGCATATGAAACTGAGGGCTAAATGTGCTCCAAAGCAATGGGATAGTTTGTCAAACTCTGCCGGTTACTCTGCCCCTCCCTACTTGGAAAGAGGCTTACATGAGAGAAAAAGGGCCTTAGCTCTACCTAGAGATATGTTGCAAGAGACTGATAAGCCTTGAGATTTCTTTTTCTCTTTTAAAAATGCTATTTCAAAATTCAATTTTTTATTTCTTCTTCTATGGGCACTTTGTTGGGACTGTTTGGTTTGTTGTTTTTTTCTCCTGCCTGAAACAATAAAACTGCAATTTCTTGAAACTTCTCCTGACTAACTGCAACAGCCAACTAGAAAAACTTTTGCTATCTTGCTGTTAAAAACAGAGACATGCTGTTGTGGTTGGGCTTCTTAAACTCTTATTTTATTTCTTTTTCTATTGTTACGTTCAAGATACATTTCCTGATCGGTGCAAGAACTTGTGTCACAGGTTGCTAAGTCCATTCAGGCAACAGCATACTGGTAATGATGGCACAGTTATGTTATGGTTATGTTTCTTATCTGCTGACTGGTCCATTTTTATGTATATAATGCCATGTGATCTCTAAAAAATCTGTAAGTTTTTTTGCATGCATATTGCCATGATATTTACATTCTGCGTGAAAAGAGGGAGAACAGTAAATGTGGTTCATGGTCATGAGTTAGGAGCAGAAGCTCATCTCTGGTAAGGGAAAGGCCACTGTAGTAATCACCTCTTGTGAGGACTGTGGTAGCCTGGGAACCACCATCTTCTCTGTAGGAAGACTCTCACAGATGTTAGGGAGAGAAGTCAATAATATTGGAGGCTCTCATGGAGACTAGGTTGGGACACAATCACTGTGCACTGTGAAAGGCTGCTGTGATGACTTGTCCATACAGATCCTATACGGAAGATTTCAGAGTAACTACACCTCCTTTCACAGGTTCAGCTATGCATCCAACATCACATCTGGCACAGAAAGAAGTACAAATATAAGCAAAGCTGCAATGTTTCTGTTTTCCTGAGCATTTATATATCTAGTATCCACAAAGACATGCCAGCTACACAGTAGATGCACGCACCTATGTACATGCCATATCTCTTCCATTTTGGATTTAAAGCAGAGTACAACACTGCCCTGGTGGAAATAAATATCCAAATAAATCAAACCACGTATAAACATTACGTTTATGCTGACTGTACTTACTTACTATTCCAGCCACTCCCCACTGGCTGAGGGCACCCCTGTAACAGCCTGAGCCTATAGCATGCCAAATAAGCCTTGGCACAGGCCCAGCCTCACAGGTCAACACTTCTTGTCTGACTGAAATTCAACATGCACTTGTGTTAAGAGGAGAAAGAGGATCTAAGCAGGGTTAGATGGCTGTGCTGTTCAGATACATAACTGAAGGCTTGGTTTATCCAGTCCCAAGAGGCAGTACTAGAATTTCTAAAGGGTGGCTGGCAATGCCTGCTTCCAGTGGCTGCCCACAGGCACCACACAAGGACAAGCCGAGCCCCATGGCTCCTCTTGCAGAAGACATACAACAGGTAATTAAGCAATGTAACCAGAGGGTTTCAAACGGGAAGCCCCCACCCCATTACACTCATGGAACACAGGTATGGTCTTGTTTCACTATGTCATTTATATGTTGCTATAATTGGCTTGTGACACTTCCACTCCTTTTGAAAGCAGTTGGTCACAAGCTGCGCGTTAAGTGGCCTTATGACTGTGGCTAAGTGGCAGCAAGTAGAAATTTTTATACAACCCACTTCAGAAAAAGAAGTCTCATATTGGACCCAGAGACATTAGCCCAAACATTTCAGGAAAGCGAATGTCCATCACCAGTTTCTAGACAGGTGAAAAAAAAGGTCTCAAAAGAGTGATATTATGATAAAGAAATTTTTTAAAAATTAAAATTTCACCCCAAACTCAAGAGTTATAATTTAGATCCTGTCAAAAGTTGTCTTCTACTTTTCCCTAGAACTTCAGCTCTAAAAATTTACTTTGCAAACACAAATATTTGTTGAAAGCGCCTTGTCTCAGTCCGTGGTATGTTTTGCATTTTTTCACAGGCAGTTTTTACAGCATCATTTATACCATTGACCTTGGCCTGAAAAAAAAATATAGACCATAGCCATCCAAGTAGGCTATAAACTGTGCTAACCAACTTTACAGCTTTTAAATCCTATTAGGCTCCCTTATACAGTTTAAAGCCCCTCTAAGGCATTTATCCTCATGGATATACTTGTGTAATGCACGGTATGTATAAGGATTTGTCTGGAGAAGAATTTAGTTCTTTAGTCACCTTGCAAGTTCCCTACAAGTCAGTTCAGCAATTTGACAAAAAGTAAAATCAAAATCCTGGTATTTTAGCATAATAAATTTAGGAATTATGCTGATCAATATATTTTTTTCTCAGCTGCACTGATTGATAACACATAAACACCACAATAATCTGATATGTTCACAGAGATTCCCTACACCTACTTCATTGGTAGGGAGATTATAGATATAAGATATCACCTGATATTACTATGATGAGATCTGCTTACACATCACATAACTAAAAAAAAACCTCCTCAGGGTCTGTTGTTCCACAACCACATGCGGTAATCATAATTTTCAACCAAAAATCAGTTGGGCATCCTTTCTAAAAAAAGTTAAATTGCACTGATTTTATTGCGGATGGGCAAGGAAAAAGAAGGTCCCATGAAAGAAGTGCCACGGTGTCTCAGAAAGATAGCAAAGCACAGCTTAATATACTATCTTTATTTTAAGTCCTTTTTTTTTTTTAAAGAGCTAATAACTTCAAAACTAATATAAGAATAACCCAGTCCACCTCTGAATTCAGCAGTTCCAATGTGCTTATATATACCTTAGTATGTGCAAGTCCTGGTTTAATTATACTTTCTCTTATTGGTAACACGCTACAGTTATCATAGGTACTGCTGCTAAATTATGTTCTGTATCATGGAAATCACATGCATAGACATATTTAACATTTCTTGATGAAATTCACAAACTAGGCAAGTAGATAGTAACAGGAGCCTGTAACACATCATCAAATCATAAAGAGAAAATGGTGTGTTAAGTTCACATACCAATTAAACTAGAAGATCAGCAAACTTGCTAACACAAAGTGTAGCTTGAAAAGAGTATCCTAAGCACCCGATTTTTACAGCCAGTGTTGCTGGGGAAAAGAACTAAGTTAGTGTTCCAGGGTTACCTGGGATAGATACTACAGACTAGTTGCATTACAATACACACTTCGGTATTTATACTCAACTTGGAAAGTTAACTCAGGAAAAGGTAATGTGAAGCAGAGTCATCACAAAGATTTTCTCAAGAGAAACCATAGACCAAGGGGAAAAAGTGTCCTGGCCTGACTGCACAAACTTCCAAGTAGCTGGGACATTCTTTAGAGTTCACTTAGAATTTTTCACAAGTATACCCTGAATTACTACACATCTTTTGTGACAACAGGCTTAACACTTACCCCTTAAATTAGGTCTATTTACAAACACCAAAAAATCATGCTTGTTTTGTAACTATTATTTCACCATAAGTGTTTTTCTGTTACCTGACTTTGAACAAGAAGAGTATGTGGTTTGCAGACCAGTCTGGTGGAGTTGTATTGCTGTACCAGGCAACACATTGACAGAATATTATGGAAAGAATAACCGGATTATATATTTAAACCAAAATTTGGGGCTACCAAATAAATAATTAGCACAGTGGCAAGAGTGAGGGCAATAAGTTACTCTATCCAATCCCAGGGAGAAGGAAGAGCTCTATACTGAGAACAATAATTTATCAGAAAAAAAAGCATAGTAAGAAATAATGGCAAGACATTTTGCTAAAGACATTGAAACTGCAAGTAAAGCATGACTTCCTAACCCAAAATGCATGTAAGAAGCTGCCAGAAAAGCCAAACAACACTTTCCAGATCCTTCTGGTTGATAAATGAACTTCAGACAAAAATTGTGGATTTAATTTAATGCAGGAATTCTTTATTTAAATCCTGTCTTATAGACAAATCAGCCTTTTCAGAATGATTTTCCTCAGTGTAAAACACATATAAAACAATATGCAAAATTTCTTCCTAATCTGTATCTTTGATCAAAGATGAAGTAGCTGCTGCTGAGGTGGTACGCCTTTAAATCTTTGGCGCTGATGTGAAAGTATGTGCTCGCCAGTCTGGTGTTTTTAATAATTGTCAGTACAGTGTCATTGGACTTATATACATCTTGATGAGAAAGTACTAAAACAGGAACTCTGCTTCTGCTTCTTAATCTGTTGTACTCGCATCAAAGCCAGACCCTATATAAACAGGAAACTGGAATAGGCCTGATAATGTATTACCCACAGGACTGAACATTTAAAGGAGACTGGACAGACAGAACTGCAGCCACTTTTGCATTCTCTCTTGTGAAACAGTCATTCCCCAGCAGATCATCATCCTTCATGAAGCCAAGAATTATGAAGTTCCCCACAGTTGCCTGATAAATAGCTGTATCTAAAACTAAGTCTCAGCCACACTAAACTACACCCAACTTTTCAGCCATGTTGAAACATGAAAGGTGAAACTGTCAAAAGAACCTGAAGTCCCATTTCTAAAGTGACTCATTTCCATAGACTTTAATTTTGATACATGTCATCCAACATACTGCATTTGCTTTTGAAAATTTGGCCTGTTAGCTGTCCAGTAAGGCTCCAAAACTGAGTGTCTGTAAACAACTAACTAGTGAGACCAAGAAATAAATCTTGTAAGCACTCATCTCTCACTTTTTTTTTTTTAATTTGCTAATATGAACAGTTGTAAATTGTTTTTAGAAACAGTAAACACTTCAGCTGTGGCTTGAAAAAAGCCTGCAGGAGAATACCTTGCAAGACAGAGCAAAATGCCCTCAATTTTAAACTATGTGTCATTGGGCCTAGTGGACTGCCAACCATGTGCACATGCCATTGGTATTTAATCTTCCAGAGTACTGAGGGAATTCACTGGAAGGTACTAATGAAGATATTGGAGCAGGGGGGTTATAATAACAAATAGGGCAAAGAGTGGAAAGGAGACCAAGTTCTGCAAACCCCATACTGGGGACCATCAGAGGCAGAAATAAAACAGAGAGGTTTGTGCTAGAACTCTAATCCTGGGGTCTTCTCTCCAAGTCACAGGGTCTTGACTTCTAAGGACACCAACATCCAATTCAAAGTGGAGAGAAAATGAAAAAACACCAAACCTAAAACAAATCAGTTTTCTTCTACAAGATAAAGTCTATGTCTTAAGTAAATAATAGTGCATAGCATTGTTAATAAGGCTCTGCAGTTACCAGCATTTGAATTTCAAAAGATTACAGATATTGTGCTGTTGTGACTGAGATTAACTGCACACCTAATCAGGCAGCACTGTCATTCACCAGCTCACAAAGCCATGTTAGGGCGAGAAACACAAAGCAAAGGACCTTAGGTGTACAAAAATATTTCCCAAAATATAAAAAAACTCTACAGATGTGGTGTGCAAGTTTTCAAGAAACAAAATTTTCTTTGCTTTACACAGTTAGGTTTTCACTTGTTTTACAACTGTTTCTTGTCATTTCGGCTCATTAATCTGCAGTGTAAAAATAATTGAGAGTGAGGCAAAGTCTTTAATTTTAACTGAAAGTTGAGAAGAAATACGCTGGTCAGGTACAGTTCCTAGATGTCTGCATAGGAGTACTCTAAGTTTAAAATTACTTTAAAGGTAAGATTATTTTTCCACTCTTCACTTACTACACATAACCACAGTCTGGGTCAGGTTGGAAGGCACCACAGTGGGTCATCTGGTCCAACTCCCCTGCTCAAGCAGGATCATTCTAGAGCCCATTGCCCAGAATTGAGTCCAGACAGTTCTGGAATATTTCCAGTGAGAGAGGTTACACAACCTCTCTGGGCAACCTGTTCCAGTGAACGGTCATCCTCACAGTAAAGAAGTTCTTCCTCATATTCAGGTGGAACCTCCTGTGCATTAGTTTCCACTCATTGCCTCTTGTCCTGCTGCTTGGCACTGAGAAAAGTCTGGATCCATTATCTTGGCACCCTCAATACTTACACACATTGAGAAGGTGCCATCAATGCTTTCCAGGACACCCCTGGAGAGTTTCTGCTTCACTGTGTTACTGCTCTGGTGGATGTCAGGGTAGCTAAAGTCCCACACAAGAACCAGCGCCTGTGGCTTTGAGGCTACTTCGAGCTGCCTGTAGAAGGGCTCATCCTCTTCCTTTCCTGATTAGGTGCCTGGTAGCAAACACCCCCAGGGTGTCACTCTGACCAATCTGTCCTTTTATCGTGACCCATAAGCTCTCAACTCATCATTCAGCCTAAGACAGAGCTCGATACATTCCAGATGTTGGCTCACACAGAGGGCAATACCACTACTGCACCTTCCTGGTCTGCCTCTCCTACAGAGCATGTAGCCCTCCATAGCAACATTCCAGTCATGTGAGCTATCCCACCACGTTTCCATAATCACAATAGATTAAAGACCTGTGACAGCACACAGACCTCTAGCTCACCCTGTTTGTTCCCCATATTCCGTAAATTGGTGTACAGGCACTTTGATAGGAGTATTTGATCATGCCAATATCCCAGTGGGAGTACAAAGGGATGTCCTATAGTCCTGTCATGTGGTTACATCTTTGGTTGCTTGTGCTTGCTCAAGGTATTCCCTTTTAAGCCTCCTTTTGCCACTTGGGTAGTCACCACAGATCTCCTCTTCCACACTTTATCTCTCTAAAGCCCGGCTATGACCCTGACCCCCTTCAAATCTAGTTTAAAGCTCTCTCAACAAGCCCTCCTGACACCTGAGCAAAGATCGCTCAGTGTTGTATACACTGACCCATGATCCAAACCCCCCAAATTCTGCTGGTAACAACAGTCTTGAACACAGGTATTCCTCAGTATGATTTTTCTCTTTCTTGTTCCATTGTTCCCTGCAACTGGCAGAACAGAAAAAACACAACTTCTTCACCACTGCCCAGCAACTTCACAAATTGCCTAAGTTTTAATTGCTGAATGAACTCATATATATATATGTGTATATAGATATATATTCAAAACTTTAAATTACAGGCTTCATTCAGATGTGCACCTTGACACAAGCTTAAGCGTGCATTAAAATCTACCCTTGATTCAAGGCAGTGCTTGAATTCCACAAAAAATAAGCACACCTTTCCTGATTATATTACCAGGATGAGCTACAAGTAAAAAATGATGCTAAAAAAGATGAAATCTTTCCTCTTATCCTAGTTTCAGAAGGCCTAATGATGCAGGAGTTTCAAGCCCACTTTCCTTTATAGCAAAAGTGGAACAGATACAATTCAAAGAGCCATGATACCCAGCACAAACCTTGCACTCACACTTCAAGCCAGCACAACATCAGCCTGCAAAGGATGTCCCTTCCACAATAAGATATACTTTGGCAGTAAAATTTAGTAGGAAGACACATTATCTACTCCAAATTAAGTGAGGACTTCTACTTTATTTGCATGTTTATGTTATGTGAGTCCTGCTAACAAACAGCTCCAGATGTAAGTTGTAGCACACATCAAAAGAGAGATAGAAAACTAAGCAAGGCAATGATTTCTCCAACTATCTCTACCTACCTCCAACTCTATCAGAATACTGATTTGTCTTTCACTTTTTCACAGTAAGACATGTCAGTCAAGCCTTAATTCCAGTGTCAGGCTTTCATGGCTTGCACTGCTTAAAGGTTTTAGGGTGAGTCTCAATAATGAAAAACTAAATAATCTCAAGATGTGTTCAGTTGCATCACAGAGCAGTTATAAACTCTATTTTGTGTCTTTTCTAAAGCACATACAAAATGTTTTCTCAGCATTTTACTTAAACATTTATTATAATCACCCTTATTTCAAAATGTGTGTAAAAAAAAGTAGAAAATTATACCTTAATCCTGTCAATACAATAAAAGACTAAATAAGCCAAGCCTGCTTACAGAGAACAAAATGTCACAGAATGGAGTATTTGACTCAAAACCTATCTGGTTTAAGAATATAAGTTTACTGTCTTATTTTCTCTTGTTGTGATACTTATATCCTGCATTTTCTCAGCACACTGATGAGCCACTTAAAATTGTTCTTAGGTATTTGGGCTCAGCTCAAATTACTGTATCTCCTCAAGGGACAGGACAGTATCTCAGACATATGGGCAAACATACAGTTTATCATTTACTCACATATCCTTTGGTTTTCTCCTATAAGGTTTTAAGTATCCTGTTCAATGGAAAATCCTTATGTGCTTCCCTTTCACAATATCTCTAATATTCTCCAGTTACAGCAGACTAAGTAAGTCTTTTATTTAGTTTCCTTTCTCTCATAATATTAACTAGCTCAGCACGATGGAAAAGCCAAAAGCAATTTAACTGACCAAAACCCAGTGTAATGAGCTATCTGAGTGTAAAGAGATCTTCTTCAGCCATATAAATATGAATATTTCTGGTGTTGTGTACCATCTATGAATCACTTCCTACTTTAGGAATCCGGAAGGGAAGATGGCTTTTGAAAGAATGGTCTTATATGACCAGAGCAGAAAGCAATTATTACTGTTAACAAAAGTAATGTCAATAATGCTCTAGGAGCCGCAAGTATATTCAAATACTGTTCTTCAGGAATAAAAAAGAGATTTTTTTTTCCTTCAGATGCTCTTGCTTTTATTTTGTTCATTATCACTGCTGTTTAAAAACAATGTGTTTGCATTGGTTTTGATCAAAATATCCCAATTCTCAGATCTTAACATACAATATATTTTGATTTGTAAACTGTTATTGGAATGACTTACACTATATAAGGCAAGATTCCTTCTTTTCAGTATATCAAATATTATAAATCAACAAGAGTTATGAAACTTTCCTCAGGGCTTAAGATATTTTACTGCCAAGACCCATCTCTCAGAAGCGTAATCAGCCCTTGGTAAGAGCCAGTGTCATCTCCTGCTATCTCCTGCTTCATTTTCTCTTCTTATGTGTTTTTTGTCTCCACATAATTAGAGAGGGCCTTAAACATCATTCAAATGAATAGGGAGGGGGACAGAAATATCCTTTGCAAGAAATTAATTCCAGGTTGCAGTAGGAATATTTTGTACTAATATAAAGTTGCCACAAAATACTGAAGAATCTATCATTGCCATGTCAATTTTGGAAATACAAAATGTGTGCAGTATGTATGCTGTTCCACAATAAAAATCATGTGCACACTTGGTATGTATAATTAATGAAAACAGAGTGTGCATTGTGAACAGTACAGGTACCAAGACACAGTAAGCACTGAACAATTTGCCAGAAAAAATTTGTAACAGTATCTTTTGCAAGCAAGAAAATTCATATTTTGATTTAAACCTTAGTTTATTATCAGCAGTAATTCACCTGGAAACGTCTCAGTTTTATGACTTTCCACCTACTGATACAGTTCTAAAAGAAAAGACTCAGTTCTTCTGGTTAACACATAGGGCACAAAATTATTCATTAGACTATGAATCACAAAAAATGACAGATGCCTGGCCGAGCATCCAAGGATGGAGTTAAAGGTCTTCTTTATTTATACACAAGTCAATGTGGAATGGTGCCATAGGCTTTATCTAGGCGAAGATTTAAAAGGGAGCTGTTAACATGTCTAAACTAAAACATATGTTAAAAGTCTTTTATTATTGTATATCTATACTTCGATGCACCTTAAGCTGATGAAAATGTAGCACGGTGGGAAATGAATCTTAATCACGGGAAGATGATGTACACTAGGGTATGCAAGCCAGAATTCTAAAATGCATTTGTCAGAACTTCATAGCTGAGGCCTTTTTCTGTGTCCACCTTCAAGTCATTGACTAGAGAAAGGTATGGAGGAGAAATTTAGATACTATTTATGTAAATGATCAGCTAGAATCCCCGATTTTTTTTACATCAAAGTTAAAGCAATAAGGCATCACTCCATGGTGTGTCAACCTAAGCTACAATGCTCCCAGTTATCTGTAAAATACCCTACCAAGAAAGAATAATAGGGGAAAAAAAGTCCTATATATGAAATAAAAGCATATTAAGTCAAGAAAACCAAAAAACCCTTCTTTCCAAGTTTGATAACACTTTTAAAAATGAAGTATGAAGCATTAAGAATAAAGTAACTCCTTTGGCCTGGAAAACTGAACTATGCTCTTTGAAAGCCAAAGGAATAATTTTAAAATAATAAAACACCCCATATTAACCACATTTCACTTTTCTTTATTAAAAATCACAACAATCAGGTTATTTGGATAACAGTGACTCATGCTCTCTAAATTTCCTATCCTGTAATGGTACAAGGATGGTTACTGTTCCCATGATTGTTAAGCAGTAATGTGCAATATAATATTGTGTACACATCAGAAGGCAAAGCAGAGTTAAATCTGGGTATAACGCAAAACTGAACTAAAATAATTTGACAAATAATGGCTTCATGTTGATTATCACTGTTTTCTGTGGAGAACTGGATATCCAACCAGTCAAAAAAGATTCTGTTCCATTAAACACGTACACCCATGCATATGTACATGTACACATATGTGCCTCAAATCACAGGCTTTAAAAGCAAGAAAAATGTTACCAGCAGCCAGACCAAGCCATCTTTAAAATTGCAGCTGAATTTTTACCTCCTATTGATGCAGTTGTGCTATTTACTTACAGCCTGCAAGCCTATTAAATAGGTTATCAGCTCTATTGCTAGTGCATACCCGGGGAGCGAGATGTTCGCTCACAGTGACTCAGGCAGTAGTGGGACAATTAAACAGCGAAGAACTTCTATCAAGAAAGGTTTTTTGGTGATACATGAATTGCAAAGAAATGCTAACATGCTCTCCAGCACTGACACAGCAAACAAACAAGCACAAATAATTTCTCAGGACTGCAAGTGAAAAGGAAAGTAATGCCATTCTCCAGATGGGAAGACACATTTATTATTTCAATGTGGAATTTATAGTGGTTAACGGATGAAGACTAAGAGAAGAAAAATCAATAGAGCCATGCATGTATTCAGTTTGAGAGAGGTGGATTCTGCTCTAAGCAAGGACAGAAAAGTGGGTACCAGATTTGGGGTTTTTTTATAGTTTGAATAACAGTAACAGATTATTATGAGTTTAATTCACGGAAATTAACTAATTAACTAGAGGATGTCATCAACCCGAATCAGGATGGGAAAACATAAAGTAAGGCAACTTCCCTTCTGTAAATAACACTTATTCATTCATCTTTTATTCATTCATTTTATAACATGACCTGCAGTCAGTACAAATTTACTAGCAGGATGCATTAACAAAAAGCAAAAAACATTCTGTTTCCTCGCCATTGCCCACACTTCACCTTTCCCCTATAAAGAATGAGATAATGAAAACTCATATGGTTTATGACATACCCCTTGTAAGTTCAGAACAGTAAAACTCTGCCCTGTCTTATGCATAGTGTAATTGCTTTGCTAAGGCTCTGGTCAACAAATATTGTGTTTCTTCCGGGGCAACATCAATGCAACTAGTCTTCTTGCTGTGTTTTTTGGAAGACCCAGAACATGAGTAGAAAAATGTCAAGAGGGAAACCTAAACCTAGGCCAGGCAGTAGAACTCCCTGGGGGAAAATCATGTTTATTAAGTCACTCCTCTTGCTCAGTAAAGGTTAGCAAGCGTTACAATGGATTTCCTCTTGTATCAAATAAAGCTGAAAAGGGAGTGGATGTGATACCACCTGACAGGCCCTAATTTTCACATGGAAGCTACAGTAGTATTTTGGACTCTCAGTTTCTGGATTTTGATTTACATTTATAAAACAACATCTCCATTATTATTATTTTCAATGAACTAAAAAAGCTATTTTATTTCTGGATAAATTTACACAGACAGAAGGTTTTCCAATGTTCCATCACTAGATGTGAATCTAGAGCAGGCTGACAATAACAACCGCCATGACAGCTGCAACTGTGGAGTACTGCAGAAAATTGCTTCTGCTTAACCCTTAAAAAAACTAAAACCTTTGCTTATTTTCTTTCAGCCTTATGAAAGTGCATTCCTGTGAGAGGCTCACTGTGTTCCTCTAAAGGAAAATAAATCCACTGTATTTCTGAGAGATGTATTCTATAGATGATCTAGCATCTCATTAAGATAATTTTACCCCATACTATTCTGGCACACAGGCTCTCACAAACAACATTTTCGATACTCTGCTCTTCAGATCTCATTACAATCCTAAACTAGGTCACCTGGAATGATGGTATGGCATATAAACAAATAGATCAGATCCAACTTCTACCTTTCTTAAGCACCTGATATTTAGAGGTATCTTCCCTGCAAAGGAAAATTTAAGAACATATGATAAATGTTTTCAGTAACACTTTACTACTAGCTAGTTCCTCAAATCAGGCTCAGGGTGACAATGAGTGACAGTGACTGCCAGTCAAGGGCTGTTCGATAGGTTTTGCATCACCAAACCTCTCATTTCTAGCAGACTGGGGCACAGATTTGCACCTCAGGGGGCTAAGGAGGCATGGCTGGAATGGCTCTGGCACATGAACCATCTCTACCTGAGACAGGGAAGCTCCAGGTCAGGACTGAGGTCATTCCTGTTGAGGCAGCAAGCAGCAAGACCTATTCTTAGCACACATGAGCTGACATTTGGTAAAACCATAACAAAGATGAGGGAGAATGTGAATACTTTGCCAGGAGGCCAAGAACCACGTCATCCTGCTAACTCATATTACAACTACAGCTTAGCTCAGTTAGTTACTGCACGTTAGCTAAGATGTAGGGAAAAATACATCCATTATCCAGGGAAGACAAGGCAGCTGGAAATTAATGATAAAATGAACTTGCTAAGATATTGGCAATATTTAATTTTATGAATAAACAGCCTAACATTTCAAGGGACTTCAAACTAATATTAATGTTGAACTTATGATCAATACATAAGTATGCAACCTCTTAACAGCTGGCATCTTGGAAAAGAGTATGTGTTTTTATATTGCTTTGGTATTTTGCTTTATAAAACACATGTAAAACTTACTTTAAATGGACAGCCGTTATCGCCAATGGTATTTATTTTAGCTATCTCACTCTTGCTACTCAGGTAAACCTTCAGGGAGCGGGAAAGGGACAGGAAGAAAAAGATAAAGGAAAAACAAATAGAAGCAAAGTAAGCAATAACATATTGACCCTCCAAACAAGGACTACAGGAAAAAATTACATAATATAAAATTAAATTAGTGCCAGACACTGTTGGAACCATCAGCACAGATTCCAAGCTCAGGTTCTGAAGCAACGTCCCTGAATGAAAAAAACAATCAATTTGTATTCCTTGGCCTCCACCTGTTGTAAATAGTTGCAAAACACATGCCATTTTCTTTACACCTATAGCTTCTGCTGAGTTCAGTAGTTCAAAAAGTCTCATTATTGCAGCAGATAAGACAGAATAATGACTCTGGGTTTGACACAGTGGAGTGCCTCATTACACACTGTCACAGACATCACAGGATGCACCAGAGAGTTCTTCGTCAAGGAGAAATAATGAGCGGTCCTGGGTCCACAGCATTTTATAGCCTCCCAGATGTTTGCTTTTATTTATTGCATTTAAAACACCCCCAAAACTGTATCAACTAAGTAATGAAAAATAATCCTTTATCAGCATAAACCTGATAAAGATCAAAATACTGAGATTGCTGACAGGGCACCATAATGGAAATAATCTGTTTATTCAGCATTCTGTTTCAATAATATGAGATGCATTCAGATTCCTTCCACAATTCCCTCCTCATTAACATCCCATCCAGTTTGCTGCAGGCCATGACGTAGGCTCTGATAATAGTTTTGGCATATGTTTCCTAAGGAAAGGCCCAGCCACCCTTCTCTTGAGCGGATGTCGATTGTGTTAATGCTGAAGGTGCATATGCACCACCTCCTGCTGGGCCCAAGCCCCAGCACCCACGTGACCTGTCACTGTCACTTAATGCTAACCACTGAAACTCATGCACAGACACTACAGGTCTCCTCTATAAACGGGCAACGCGTGTATGTGTGTGTGCATATACACACACACACACACACACACTTACACACACACACACACAAACACACATCAGGCATGCACTCAAAACACAGAAAAACCTTACTATATCTTAAGGTGAAAAGAAATCACTATCATCCCCTGAAACCTTACAGGAAGGGCAAAAGGTACCTTAGGGAAAAGGCAAGTTCTTTCAGTTCTATCATCCCAGAGCCTCAAGTACAGCAGCCAGTGACACAAGGCTGCTTTTTCATCTTTAATTTTCTTTTCCCCTCCAAGAGATATACAGAAGTTGCATGTGTATCATTTTAATGCAAAACTATAAAAAGGTCTTCAGCAGTGATAAGACAAAATCAGTTTCCAAATGCATGAGATGCATCAATTGGACTGCTGATCTTCAATAAACATAACCAGAGATAAACAGTCAAACACTCCTCTTTGGGCTCTTCTACATCAGCAAATTAAACAACACCAAGAAGCAAACTCAGACAGTAGACTTTAATTGCCCCTGCAGTCCAGTTATGAGGCAAGTTCTTGACAGAGGTTTGGCAGACTCCCCAGCATCACAGAGGAAAAACACAGCCCAGGGCTAATTCCCGTGAGACTGTTTGGACGTGATTACCTTCTTTTGGAGAGAAACAGTTGTATGATTTCATCACGGGCTGTCCATATCTCAAGTGTCAGAGGATATTCCCAGGCAAGTTTAACTTCTTAGTACAGACACAGTCTTTCTGTCCACTGTCAAAGCAGAGCCTTGGTTTAATATGGGTACCAAATCTCTCTCAAACATGGAACAACGTCACAGCATCGTTATTTCAGACTAAAATTTCATTACTTTCCTTACCACCTGAAAGAGACTATGTCTTAGCTCCATCAAAGAGCCCTGTGAAAAACATTTAACAGGACAATGTGTAGGACAGCAAGAGACAAAAGCTGGAGACAAAAGTTGTAGAAAGTCAACAAAGAGCAGCCTTGGCTTTAATTTCTAGAGGTAAGCAAAATGAGTGAAAAATGGAGAGTGAAGTACCTTTCAGCATTTCATATTTTTCCAAGCAGAAAAATAAACAGTACCATTTGTTACAGAAATCCATATTTAACTAGTCCATGCCTGTGTCCCATCAAAACCAAAACTTTGATTTCTCATCTCCAACAAATAGAAGGATATCTTTTTGTACAGGTCAAAAAAAGAGGTGTCTCCTTCCCAAATTCTTCCTAAAGAGTTGCATATCTTCACATTCTCTCATTAAAGCAATTAAACAATTCAGTAGGGCAACAGATACTTGTAAAGTTGCCAATATTGATATTGCATCCACATTTACAATCCTAACCTGTGTTTACAGTGATTTAGTGTCGCATCAACACCAAACACAGCCACAGTACAAATTCTCTCAATGTTGTTCCTTTCTTCACTCAGTCATCCCCTTTTCCTCACCTCGCCCTTCATATGGCGAGTGAATGTGCATTGCAAAACTTATTTTGACAGGGACAGGGCAAGACCTATAATGTGGTACAAAACCCTCCTAGAAAAACAAGCAGGATGGGCATTTTTTCCTAGTACTATCCATCTCAAGATTGCAGCGTGCTGAGGGCTGTTGATTTTGGTTTGTTTTTCCTAAAGCTCCATTTCATATAATCCCATGTTCAGCAACACCCTTGTGAATTTCTGACTTTTCTTAAAGTGGCCATAGATTATCCCCAAAAGTGAAGCCAGTTTCAATGAAAATGGTTGTTCCCTCATACCCATAATTTAGAAAGGAAATATGAGAACACAGACAGGAAGGAAAGTATGGGAATCTACAGAATCAAAAATGGGTAAACTCTAAGTAGAGAGTCTATACATAAATCCTAGACCAAAGAAAAACTCCTTATTTCAAAATACACCTCTCACAGAAGTACATGTATTTTATTGAACAGTATTCACCTGCTCTTTGCAATACTGGACTCTAAGGAATTTTAATTGGGAAATGTATTTTAGATACAAGGCAGTATATAGTCAGAAGCCAACAAGTTTAAATATTAAAGTGAGTTAACTGCAAAGCATGGTAAAGATCTGGCCTCCTTCTCCTTCATGCATGTTGCAGCATCTCTAAGGTGGCACAGAAAACCCAGAGTCAAGAGCCAGCCATGAGAAATATCACTCATCAGTGCCTGTTTTGGTTACATTTCCCATCCCCAAGCAGACAGGAAATGTTCTCAGGCTCTCAAAAAGGCAAACAGAAGCCAGAGTTAAAAGTAGACTCCTTTTTTCCTTCCCCCGCTGCACACTATTATTCTGAAAGACCGGAAGCCGTATGGGGATTGAGTTATTATCCAGCTACTTATTATCCACTGCCTTCAGGTGGCTCCAAATTAAAGATTGGCAGCAGATGTACCCATCTACTCTACTCCTTCTTCATATGGCTACAACCTTATTACATCTACACTGTCAGCATGTTCTAGCCAGCATTTCACAGTACAACCTTTTTTATTCTTCCTCCTTTAGGAACTCTGAGGTCAATGGTCAAGTTAAAAAAAAACACACTGTGCTTCAACACCACAAAATTCCTTTTTTTTAAGGGATGATCCAGATATTTATTTTCTTGTGCTGCTGCACCTGGAATGCAACAATTATGGCATAGATATCTCCCCAAGGGCTCTGTCATCTCCCACATCACCCCTCTTCGCTGCAAGAACTGCAGTACCATACCTGTTTTCTCTTGTCATGAAACGCATTTTCACTTCCATGGGTTGTAGTGACCCACCAATCTTAAAGGATTTTCAAAGAAAGCAGCCATTAAAATGAACCACTGTTCCAGAAGTTTAATTACATCTATCCAGGTATCTTCTTTTTCACACTTAAGACTGTTGGTGGAATTACTGGTCAGGGAACAGGTTGTCACTAGCAGTAAATTGGTAACTTGAACAAATTAGGCACATACAACAAACATGCTGAATTTCATAAATAATAATGATCAACACCCTCTCTCGTCTTGGTTTTTATTTGTGGATAGCTGGACAATAAGAGAAAGAGCTGTTGACAGCAAAGATTTCATACCAGATATGTGCACAGAAAATCACCACAGACCCCTTCAAATATAATGTTTTATACATATTAAATATATGTGATATTCACGATATCTCAAAGACACAAAATAATTGATAGTGCAAATTGAACTACTATAACACTCATTGCAATTCATATAGATGAACTGCCAGATGATCAGAATGGTGGAGCAGCTCTCCTATGAGAAAAGGCTGAGAGCTGGGGTTGTTCAGCCTGGAGAAGAGGAGGCTTCAGGGAGATCTTTTTGCAGCCTTCCCACACCTTAAGTGGGCTTGTAAAAGGAAAGGGGAGGGACTTTTTATAGAGACAGACAAGGGACAATGATTTTAAACTGAAAGAGGGCAGGTTTAATTAGGCATTTGGAAGAAATTCTTTGCACAGAGTTTGGTGAGGCACTAGAACAGGTTGCCTGGAGAAGCTGTGGAGTTTGGGACTAGATGATCTTTAAGGTCGCTTCCTACCCAAACCATTCTGTGATTCCATTTCATATCCCCTTTGCACCACAAAAAAATTGCGTACATGTCTATCAGTGTAGTATCTCAAGCTCATGAATTCACTGGTTTACTGATGTCTTCATAACCTTGTGGCTGGTAAAAACAACCAGGCAAAGTACATCCAGAACACTAACTTCAGGTAAGCTTTCCTCTATTCACTCATATGAACATAGAAAACTCCCTCGCCAACATCTGTTAAGACTGAAATTTAGAAGCAGAGTCAAAATTTCAGAAACGTTTTCCCCATATGTGTATTTGAATTATTTGATATTTTCTTAATGCAAATAATGGGAATTATTTTCTTTTTTTTTTTTTTTTTTTTTTTTTTTTTTTTTTTTTTGCTGTACCTTAGTGGAAACACTTCAAAATATTGTTTTCCTTCTACCATAGAAACAAAATTCTTTGTACAGAAGGAACTAAAGGTAGAAAAGATTATATCAGTTGTTCATTTCACAATGCAATCAGAACTATGCTACGGGGAAGTGAAGTTGAAGGTTAAATTCTGGAATGCAGCAGGAGAACCTTTCAGCTGCAAATACTCAGGCAGCTTCCTCTTGAATACAAACTAGAGATGACTTCAGAAATATTAGAATATTTTTAACTACATGAGAAACAACTTAAATACACAAAATCACGTGTGTACTATTTCCAAGATGGACCAGTTGTTCTTATCCATTCAAATCTACTTTGAAACATTCTCCTCCAGTCTCTATTATCCAGACCCAATGCTGAAGCATTGCAACTGAAGAACGTTCTCCAGAAGTGTCCTAACACTGATAAGCACTCTGAATGGATTTGGAAGGCACTATCCAAGTTGGCATGCACTTCACAGTAACACAGGCTTAGCTCATGCCAGTATTACATGAAATTACTCCAGGGCCCAGGACTGCACATACATGCTCAGGTTTCCCCACACATGTGAATGCATTCAGATACCCTTATTCTGAAATCCTCTTAGATTACTTCAACAATTCATTTAAAAGGCTTGTCGAGATTTTCTGGTTTTCAATACATTTCAATCTCCCTAGTGATGATAATTGGCCCCAAAACCCACAGTACCGCTTGTAGCATTACTAAATCCCACTCACCAACTGCAAGCTTTTTATCCTAACGTGAAGTAAAAAGAACAGGTACCTACATTTTGTACTTGGGTTGGAAATTTTGAAAAAAATTTCCAGACATATATTAATGTTAACAAGACAAAAACATGTATCTCTATATAATTGCATGTTACTCCAGAATATTTCTAATATTTTATTTAAACCTCATAAAATTACAATCTTACTGCTATACTTCTTGTCTTAGAATAGCATTTCCTTTCTAAACAGTCATTGTCATTAAAACTAAATTAAATATTTACAACAGGTTTTAAGAGACATAAGGAAACAATTTATTTGTGCAGACATTTTATAGCACGCTCTCCTCAAAGAAAAGTTGGAAAAGAAAAGGCAGTATTCTTCAATATCATATCATTATTTACTAATTAATAAAATGTTCCCTCTGGATTCAAATATAACTTTATGCAGTCCTTTTCACTTTTGTTAGGGTTTGAGCCTGGCCA
>WBMZ01004618.1:0-30795 GCA_013400975.1 Atrichornis clamosus | reverse complement strand
CCCGCCGCGGCTTCTCCCGCCGGTCCCGCGCGGCCGCCGCCATGCGGAGCGGGGAGCGCCGGCCGCCGCCGCCTCTGCCCGCCTCACGCACACGACACCCGCGGGAGAGGGGAGCGGGGAGGCGACGGGGGGAGAAGGAGGCGCCGCAGCGCGCCCGTGTGCTGCCCCCGACCTGACGGCCGCCGCGTCGCTTCCCGAGTCCTCTCGCCGTGAAACGTCTCGGCGCTCTGCCGGCCCCGCAGCCGGGAGGGACAAACTCCGCTGCATTCGGCTTAAGCGGACTCAGGGATGCCGGCACCAGGGGAGCTGACAAGAGCTGGTGATGCGATTCAGTAGGTTCCCATTAAAATGATCTGCCTCGGTTCCTTAAAGCAGCTCCTGGGGGAAATGTTTCCCAGGGCTGGGCAGCGGTGACATAACTCACACCTGGATGGGGAGGCTGCGGAAGCCCGGGCAGTCAGAGCGTTCATTCAACACTTGTGTGAGTTTCCAGGCGCACAACACAACTTTGAAGAACCGCACCGTGCCCCTGTTTGCAGCACGCCAGCAGCCCAACCTGCCGCTGCCGGCCTTTCTTGCTAACAAGCAGGAAGTTCTCCAGAAGAGGTGCGCTGCTGCTGCCTGGACTGGTACCAGCGAAAAATTAGCAAATTCTGCTAAGGGATACTACCCCTATCACCTTTGTTTTTGTGATTGATGCAAAAAAAAAAAGTTGTTTAGGGCACAGAAAATTAGAAGGTCGTGAAGCCTTGCCAATGGCAGAATCAGTCACAAGAGCTTCCACCACTTAACCTGTTCCTATAACCCCTCCTCAAACGATACTGCTGTTTCCAGGACAATCTGTTCTGGCACTTGCCTCTACCATTAGAAAGATTTCTCCAAAGTTGTAGGCTGGGTTTTTTTGCTTGCAGTACAGTTTATATTAATAATCTATTTATATTAATAATCCTTTCACCACAAACACAGAGAATGCTGGTCTTCTGAAACAGCCCTTAGATTACCAAAGGCTTTTACTTCCCCCTTCTTCCAAACTCTCTTCTTTCAGCCAACAACTCCTATTTTTTCCCTGTTCTGCTCAGGAATACCCAGAACTATTCTCTGATTACCACTTCTGCAGTGACTGACTACCTTAGAACTGATTGACTTCTACCAGTGGACCATTTCATACTGAGCTAAGACTAGGAATTTGGCCACCATTACAAAGAACATTGTTCAGAACACATGTCAACAAAGTATGTAAGAAAAAATTAAAAGAATTAGTGGCTCTACCATATTGCCAATGCTAGTGATTCTGTTGTGCAGGGCACGTTTTCTGGACAGCTGAATAATGCAAACAGCTTCAGATTTCAGGCTCTCTATTGTGCTTACAAGGAGATAACACTCTTAAAGCAACACTGAAATTAACAGAAAATGAAATTATGAAAAGGCAGAAGCACACACTGTACAATAAGTGGTTGATGATGTATTTATGCCATTAAGCCATTCACTCATGCATTTTCACAATTCATATGAAGACAGGTTTGTTCAAGTAACAGATAATTAATATATTCAGCTAAGCCCCCCAAACCAGTAAACCAGCTTTAGGAAGAAGAACCATATATTACTTTCTATTACTTCTTTTGGCAAATCAGTAGCATGACTCATAGCATCAGGACACTTAGTTTGAGCAAAAAATTGATGATACTGCACACTATACTGACTTGAAAAATTATTTGCTTCATAATAACGTAATCAAAAGATTATGAACTGATTACTTCAAGTTCCTTAGCTACTGCTTTGTTAAAATTGCTTTAGAAAAGGAAATTTTAACAAGATTAAGATTACTGACGTATTCAGCAACACTAAAACCAGCAATGTTTAAAAGGAACATAAAGTTTAACATTTTCAACCATGTAAAGAATGCTGCACATATTTCAATATACATACTACATGGTTACCACAACTTTCTTTTTCAGACTGCTTCAGTATAAGGAAGTTGAAAATTATATATTCCAACTAGCATTTGATTTCTTTCAAGATCAAGAACTCTGAAACAACAAAGTGTTACAGAGATAATGTTGGAAACAAAATACAATTTATGCACAGCTAGAGAGCCCAATTCTTTTAACATTTATTCATGTGTTTTACTGACACTCAGTGAGACTGTGGATGTGAATGAACAAATGTACAAGCAGGCATTAAAACATTCCAGTTGGACATGATTCCAGTATTTTAAAACAAAGTTAAGAATGCCACAGCTAACCAAGGAAAGCTGTGTGACAAACTGTTGCACCCCTTTTGCATAGCTAGATTTTTTGGGCGACAAAAACTTGCAAAGAAAGAAGCTGCTCACATGAGTGTAAAAACATTTGAATTCCCTTTTGCTATTTGATTCTCACCAAGAACATGGAAAAGCAGGTCTTGGACAACAAGGCAAGTGAATTTCGTTTTCTTTTAAAATGAAACACTTATTATAAATGTCATAAGTTTCTCTTCAAGTATTTTTTAAAAAGGAAATGAAAATGTTCTGTATTCTGACCTGGACACATAAGCAGAGAATAAGCATTACAAAACTACCAGATGCTACCACAGGTGAATATCGTTTAGTTTATACCTAAATGTTCCACCAGTAAGTATGGAAATTTCTAAATATAGTTGGTCAGGCTCTTACAGATGTAATGCAACAATGAGAAATCTACTGGACATCACTGAATATCTATGGCCAGGTTTCCACAAGGAAAGAATGAGTTCTGCAATGCTCATCTGAAACAAGTATGTACATCTGTAGTATCCAAAGGGATGTTTCCCAAGTTTTTTTCCTGTTCTTTCTCTTCTCCTATATATTTTGGAGCAGAATGTTTCACTCTACATCTCTGCAACCTAATCATGCAGTCCTGAAAGTAGTAACTACTGATGCTGGAAAATAAATATACAGTTTTACTAAATTTTCCATCAAAGTTTGGTATCTTAGTTGTAAGTCAGCAGAGGGTGTGGTCCCTTTTCAAGATCTAGACTGGTAACTTATTTTCCAGTATTCAGTTACTACTGAAGCATGGTGCTATCCAGTCTACTGCCTGCCCAGAAATTCTTCTCATACCAGATTTTTAACCTTTTTAAAGAATTATACCTGCAAGTAAGATTAAGAAAGAGGTGTTTTAGGAAGCAATTGCTACTGTGGTGAGCAACAAGATTTTAAGGAAATTCTGAAAATGCTGTGCTCCAAAAAATGAATTTTTGCATTCATTCTGACAAGCTGGAGTGCAAAACTTCCATATACAGAGTAGTCAAATGATTACAGACAACATGGAACCAAATATGGAGAGAACTTAAAAAAGTATTGTGAATTTGCTTTCTTAAGTAGTAGTGAACTAACAGTTTGAATGTGAAGGAAAGAGAAATGCACTTCTGTTTTGTACTATCTGCACTTTTAGTCCCTATTCACACTCATTTAAAAACATCTCATTTAAAACATTCATCATGTTCTGTGATGATCAAAGTCATTCAGCTAGACTCCTACATAACAGTGGTTGTTAAAGAAAACCCAAAATACCCTTTATACAAGGGTGTTTTGGAGTGCTGCAAGTCCTCTTGCAATGAAGACTAAACTGCACTCTGGAAAAAAAGGGCAATATTCAAAGTAGACAAATGTCAATGTCATCAACAACACTTTTCCCTTTAGGACTCCTCAGAGATCCTACAAGGAGCTCAATTCCCTGCCAGAAGTAATTCTATCCTAAAAGTGACCAAGAAAAGATATATATTTCTTTTATATTTACATATAATACACATTTACATTTTTTTTAATACTACAGTTTTGAAGGGAAAAAAACCCTGGATACAGATTTATTATCTGCCTTTAACTGTCCCAACAGTATTTTTTTTTCCCTTTGAAAAAATTTACAAGTCCTCTTCGGGTCCTTTGAAAGCTAGATACAGTCCACGTTCCGCAGGCCACCATCCATAGTCAAAGCACCAAATCTAAACCGAAAAAACAGTATATTTTTAGGTAGTTGACTAGATTAAAGAATCAATCCTTAATTTATTTATGGGGTTTTCCTTTCCCTTGCCACATGCCAACAGAGCCATTTGTACCTAACTTCTGTGTGTACAAAGAAGACTGAAGAGAGGATGCTTTGCTGCAAGTATGGGACTGGGGATGGGGAACAAAACAAAACTAATTCAGCTGGAAGGTAAACTCCATTCTACCAGCAATTTACCCTGGCACTTTCAGAAGATGTTTATTTTTATATATCTTCTCATCATCATAGGTAAAAAAGCAAAGCCAGTCTGTATGTGGTAATGACAATACCCTCTCAGGACTGTAAGAAATACGTTTGCCTCTTCACTTTATTTAAGCAATCTGAAAACTGCAAAATCATTAATTCAGATTGGTATAATTCCACAGTTGTTAAAAGTAATGTCTAAAAGTGAGGAATGAAAAGACATCACTGCATTGCTGCAACAGCACTGTGTTTAAATTCAGAATTGATCTATCTGTGCAACAGGTATTTTTATTAGCTAAACCAAAGTAACATGAAACAAAAATGCCACAAAAATGGTTGTGTCAGAATGATTTTACACCAATGTTCCAAGGTTTTTTTTGTTACACCTCATTTAGTTTAAATTCTGGGTCTATAAAATGTACCAAATGTACTTGTCCCTAGTTTCAGCCCCAAAAGGAAAAACAATTGCTTGCCTTTCCAAAATGTGATTGTTTTCAGCCAGCTCTTTAACAACACCTTCCATTTCCTCCTTTAGTTTCTTCATACTGTAGTAACCAGAAGAAAAAGAAATGTTACAGTTTTTATAGGGATAGTTACCAGCTCTGATCACTCATCATCACACAGTTTTCAACAACTTGCCATTACATATAAAATAAAGGACAGGTAAGTTGGTTATTTACAAATAGAGAGATGATACATTAGTGCTGTCCCCTGCCCACTTCCAAATCCGTGCCACCACTTCAGCAATGTAAAATTCTTGATCTTAATACAGCAATCACTAAGTCAACTAATTGCTTTTTCAAATTCCCGGGATAGCAGGTATACAATATTACATCAATCCCATCAAGAAATTCTCACCCAAGAGTCATTTCCACTAATGTGTTTGAGCTTGGATAGACCGTATTCATTGTATGTTTCATCCCACTGGAAGCTGCAAACATTTTCTGTGGCAGGGCATCTTGTAGCTGTAATAGACAATAAGGAAATTTCAGTTACAATGTAAATTGTCATGTATATGTTGATGCCCACTGTAAAATCTTTCTCTGAATTCTCCATTGCTATGATACCTCATAAATTCATTACAGTACTAAGGCGGCTGAGATCATCATGGCAAGTTTTGTATTGACACAACCTATAATTCCCTAATTTGTTCCATCTTCTTGTCTAATACTTTCATAATAAACTCTGGAAAGGAATAATTATCTACTTGTTATGTAGATATCCTAAGGCAACAGGATCCTAATCAACGGATTGGTGGTGCTACTGAAATACAAATAACAAGTAAAATGCTGCTTTCCACCATTCCTTAACTGATTTTACACTTATCAAGGGTTTTTCTTTCATTTATCTTTCCTTTCTAAAAAATAGTAATTTTACCACATGCAGTGCTCTTATTCTCTCAGTTTTGAGGTAATTCTGGTAAGTTTGCATCCTGCACAGTCACCATCCAAATCATGTTTAACATCCTTTAGTATGTATCCCCTAATCTTGACTATTTAATACTTCATGAGAGTATTAGGATAATCCTCTAGGTCCTCAGATAATGTTACAGTAACAGTTGCACAAAACAGTTCTCAATGAACCCACACCCCTTTGCACTGATTTTTTGCGGGGAGAAATGCTAACATTACCAAAAAAAACCCCAAACCCAAACCAAACCAACCAACCAAAAAAACCCCCAAAAAACCAAACCCACAAACCCCACCAATAACCCCCCAACCAAATTAAAAAAAAAATCCCACCCCAAACCAAAATAACCCTACCAAAATTCCAAAATCAAGCCACATTTTAAAAACCCACATTATTCAATTATTCAAAAAATAACACAATTCTCTAGTCCACTCTGACATCAGCAATGAAGCTACTGTAGACCACATACTACACCCACGAAGCTCTGTATTTTAATATAACTGTATTAATGTAAGACTCACTATGAGCAACACTACTGACATTAAAATACATGGAAGTCTTTTATCTATGCAAATAATTCACATAATTTTGAAGCATTCTACCTCATTTATATAATCCTGGTATTTGGACACCTCTTCTTCAATACCAAAACACTGGTTGGTGAGAGCCAGTAATTGTTTCCTTGTGTGAAGCATTTTCCTAAAAGAAAAAACCTTTTCTTTTAAGAGCTGCCTATATAAAAGTGTTGCAATGGACATTACCAAACATTAAAGAAATCAATAGCTTGCCTTGTCCAGTCCTCAGCTTTGTCCAAAAATGTATCATACTTGCTGATGCATTCATCTTTGAGAAGAGCTATGGCTTTTGTAGCATGCAAATACAACTTCTGCCTGCAACACAGAAACAACCAAAACAGTGTCATACTGCTTTCAAACCTCCATTCCTCTAACTTTGTGAAATTTGGAGATAGGTTTGTGGACTTAAAATCTGTGCAGCCACCTTTACTCATGCTGTTGCAATGTGTAAGAACTCACCATTCTACAGGAACTGACAGTTTATGTCTCAATAATATTCCCTAGCAGGGAGAAACAAAAATTACTTGAAGCATTTAGTTGCAATTATTTGTATAGGAATAAATGGTAAAATGTCTTCTTTGAGTCAGTATTTACCCGAGCTGCTGTATTTAAGGAAAAGGGATTCTAAATGGAAAGGACTAAAGTGCTAATTATTTCTTATTTGCCTGCTGCAGATACTTGGAACTTCCAGCATATGTGAATAATTCTTTGCACTGAGTAACATACATGCAAGAAAAAGAACAGAATTTTTGTGAGAGCCTAATTTTATGAGAAGAGAAAAAAAACCCAAACAGGCAGAAAGGGAAAGCAAAACAAAACCCAGTTTTTGTTAGTGTGGCAGACAGTAATCCCAGAGTAATTGCCTTACCATGCTATGCATTGAACCAGTAAGTGAAACTAAGGGATACTGGAAGACTACAGACTAACACCTGCTTCTGGTATTTCATTAAGTCTGCATTGTAGATGTTGGTTAATTAAATTCTAGCTAGAGTGTAGCTGGATTGTCATCAGGAATGCATACCTATCATTCAACCAGAAATAAAAATTCAAATTGAGTGCTTCTCCCTTGTCTGCCTAGAGGTGAATGTTAGAAAGGCCAGCCACTGCTGCTAATAGCACACAGCCCTAAACAAAAACCACTGCTATTTCTCTCTGGGGTGAATCAAATATAAAAGAGAGGGAGTTAGGATCTCAAACATGTACAGTCTCAGGGAGATAACTGTGGTAGAAAACAGTATTCAAACCATACAAAGGAAGCCTATTTATTTGAAGTTAATCACATACTAATGCCAGGACATGGTTTGAGTAGCAGAAAAACCACTCCTCTGCTTGGCAGTTATCCAATTTAGCTTTCACTATGGGAAAATCAAGTGGTACGGTTGTGGCCTCCGCATGACAGCTTTCTATCTGTAGATGCCTGAAACCACACTAATGGTAGCAAGAGCGAGACTTTTTAGAAAATTACGTACACGGTGTCTAAATTCATTTGGCACTCAGCAAAGTCTAGGAAAGCACTCAATTCATGAGCCACTGGCAGAATAATATATTCACTTAAACACGAACATCTTGCATCATTTGAGATAGAATCATAGAATAGTTTGGGTTGGAAGGGACCACAAAAATCATCTAGCTCCAACCCCCCTGTCACAGAACACTTCCAGGGATGTGGCAGCCACAACTTCTCTGGGCAACCTGCTCCAGTGTCTCATCATCCTCACAGAGAGGAACTTCTTCAATGTATCCAACCTAAATTTCCCCTCTTTCAGTTTGAAGCCATTACTCCTTGTCCCATCACTGTAGTTCCTGATGAAGAGTCCCTCTCTGGCTTCCTCGCAGGTCCCCATTCAGCTACTGAATGGCTGCAAGGAGGTCTCCATGCAACCTTCTCTTCTCCAGCAAAGATATCCTGCTCTGCTTCCAACCACCTGTCCAGAAAGGTGTAGGTTTCCCATCTAACTTGTGTTCTACCTCCCAGTCT
Organism: Atrichornis clamosus; assembly: GCA_013400975.1. Lineage (NCBI taxonomy): Eukaryota > Metazoa > Chordata > Aves > Passeriformes > Menuridae > Atrichornis > Atrichornis clamosus. The sequence goes on along the minus strand of WBMZ01004618.1, from coordinate 22,630 downwards.
CAGAGTGTGTCTCAGATAACTTAGGGCAACCTAAATGGCATTAGGCATCTGCATAGGAACTGAATAGATCCTGAGACAAGTACAGTGTACAGTCAGTGGAGACTAATAGAGGTCTAGACACCCAGCTTACACACAGACACAATGTGGCCACCTTGCATAAGTGACAATTTTAAACAGGCATGGAGAACAGCATTAAAATGTATTTTGTGTGCTATATTTCCTGTAATATTAAATCATTCCAGAATTTCATTCAGCTAGCCCGTATTTTACTCATCTGTAGAAAATTATCTCCACCTTAGCTACAAAGTCATTTCAATCCTACTGAGGGCTTTCTCCTCCCTGAAAAACACCAGGAAAAAAGTGTACTTTCTATAAAACAGCTATGCCCAGATAATGAACAGGTATTTTGCATTTAGAAGGCCTATCAGTGAAGAAACTCTACAGCCAGAAAGCACCTCATTACAATATGCTGGTACCCCTATGTATTGAAGATATTTTAAATAAATTTTTTACAAAACAATCCTAAAGAGGTTACAATTTACAATAAACAAGAGGGGTTATTGGCAACAGCACCTGAATAATATGAAAGCAATCATGGCAGTTCCCAAAGGTAACTTCAAAACTTACTTGTCAAACTTGTGTATTTGTTCTTCATTATAAGGAAGCCCTAGGATCAGAGCAGATGACAGACATTACCAGTCTAATTCTGTTAGTTGTATTTATGCAAAATTCTATTACGTTTACCCATTCCCTATATGGTCTCCTGATAGGTAAAAGTGGTCATTTCCCTTTTTTTCCTCCTCTCCAATTGTACAGTTCAAATTTATGCTATTAATAGTGGTGTTTCACTCATATGGGCTTTAAGATGGTATCACACCAAGAAGGACCTACAGACATATCCACTGTGGCTAACTCTCCATTGTGGGGGTTCAGAAGCAGATAGCAGCAGTGATCTCTTAGCCCTGGTAAAAATTAAACCTTGGGAGAGGCTGACAGACAGCTCCTCCGAGGGAATGAGGTAAGTTGGAGACTTGGGCTAAGCACCGAGATTAACTGTGTTGATTAAATCAGGTGGCTAGCCTGCAGTCTGGAAATGTTTTACCTGTCTGAGGAGAAAGGGGATTGTGAAAGCGCTCGTGTTTGTAAAAGTCTATAAACCCTGTATGTCAGCAATAAAGTTGGCTTTGCGTGTACCCCATGAAGTCCGTGCCCCAGTCACCGCATCCATACCTACCACAAATACCCATGTCAAACAAAGACTGAACTGTCCTTTACATTACATTTTATGTTAAAAGTGAATCAAGTAAGTTACTTACTTCGATCTGCTTTGTCTTTTTTGAACTGATAATAAATATCTGTGATGGAAGACAGCAGTGCCTGCAGCCTTTCTGGACTAGAGTGATGAAATAAATGAAGTAAGATATTGTACATATAAATTCAAATACCTATTAATGAGTTTTATGAACCACAACTCAACACAGAATTCAAAACATATTAGAACAATAAATACAGTTACTCACTTTCTGTCTTTTGGATGCATGCCTTCCTGATTTGCCCAGGTGTCAGCCAGTAAACCACCAGGAGAAAGTTTGGTTTTGATATCTTGAAGACTAGTTTCTATTGTGCCCTGAGAGCTGGAGAGCTACGTAAGAGCAAGAAAGTTCAATCTTATCACAGGGTAAAGTGAAAAATTACTTGAGGATTACTTGATCACATCAATACTACAGACCCATTTGTTTCATTGATCTTCATTAAAGAAATATGTCCAATTATCTGCCTAGGCTTTCCTAAAGCAGATAAAGCAAGTTATTATTAAAGAAAAAAATCGTATTTGATGCTGGCATTTCTGTTAGTTAAAATTTATTTTCTCTCAACAACAACTTTTAATCTTTCATATATCCCTTATTTACTTATACCCTTGTTCTTTTGGTTTGTTAAGAATTCATATAACTATCCACATTCATACCTTCCTTTCTCTGCAGTTCATACAAGCTTCAAAATAAAAATGCTCTAATCTTTTGCACTTAGAATGGAGAACTTCATATCTGCTCACAGGACACAAGTGTGTAAAGTTAGTTTCAATTTTTCCTTACTTGTCTGGAAATGTGATGCACATTTCAAAACAGATCACTTTGCAGTTTGTTTGTGTACGCAACATTTTAGAAAGCCAACAAAGTAGTTAACAATTCCTTAACCAAAGTAAAAAAATGGAAAGGAAAAAAAAGCAAAGTAAGATCTATTTCAGGGTTATAAATCTTTACTTGAATACTTTAGAAAATTGGAATGTATTTTCAGGAACTTCTTTTCACTACACTGAGCTAATATAAAAGGATTTGCTCTGTTTTCAGAAGGATATTCATATTAGTATGGACATTTTAGCAACCACTGGCAATCTAGAAATTACATTGAAAATTCAGAGTGTGTTATCATGTATTTGGCTTTTTTCTGTAGAAATACCATTTTCAGAATGACACGGTACCTTTTTAAGACACTTACCCGCAAGAGTTTTGTGTGTATCTCTGAAATTTCATCTACTTCTGGTGCTTCCAAGTTGATCTGCATCAAATTCTCATATCTGACCAGCAAAAAAAAGCAGTTTAAGAAGAAATTAAACAAGTAGTGAATACACTCAAAATATTTCTTGAATCCAGATTGTAACAATAACTGCCTTTTCTTGTATATGAAATACAGTCTCTGTCAAGTAACAACCACGGAACTCTGACAAACTTAAGTTGCCATTAACAATGGAAACATTTTAGACTTGAAAAAACATTCCTTGACTTTTTCCTACATTGGAACTGTTAAAAAGAAGTTTAAAACTTCCATTCCTGAATTCTGTATTCTACTCTCATTACTTGTACTTGTACTTGACAGGCTGTGGAGGACTATTTCCTTTCATTGAATAATTTTTAAAACCTTATCAAATTAAAGTTACTTAAAGTGGTCATATACAAACTAATACATCAGAGCACCAAAATGCTTTTCTGAGGAAGCTTACTGTGCTACTGAAAGTTTAAGGACTGGAATAGTAGGACCATCTGTTCATATTGACACTTTCCATATGACCATAGTTCAAGTGCCAAATAAATTATTCAGGACAATATTTTTCCTGTTGAGTCTCATATACATTTTATTTTTAAAAACACTGTCACAAACAGCTCAATTTTCTTCAAAAAAGACATACTTTGCTCAAGTTCAGTACTTTGTTTACCTTTTCAGACAAAGACTTTGCATTGTCCTGCTTTAAGCACAGCCTTGAAAAGGAAGGACAAACAAGAGGACATGTCCTTTGCTAACTCCATAAAAGTCTTCTAAAGACAAACAAAGGGAAAATCTTGCCCCTTTGTAAGAGGCCAGAAGACAATGTGCAAACACATAACCAATTTCTGGTTCGTAATGAATGTAATTTTTTTTTTTCAAATTGCTGCTCTGAGATACTCTTGAGTGCACTGGAGTCACAAATCAGAACCGACAGTGGTTCCTGCTAAGCTCTAAGTGGCTTTCTTCCGGCAGAATGCAGGAAGAAACTATCTGAACCAAACGGAGTAAACAAGAACCAGTCCTGCCAATGAGTGTAAACTGGCTTGAGGACGAGCTTGGGTTACCGCCCTGATGATTTGTAACTAGGCTACACAGGTACAGTGTTATCTTGCTAGTTACCAACTTCACTAGTTTCACTGTTGTGTTTTTGTGGGTTTTTTGAAGCCAATACAAACTGACACACCTGGGTTTTAAGGCAGGTTTGGCACACACAGAGCAAATCTGTCAAACCCTTGGGTATCCATAATTACTGCATACAAGGTGTTCAACTTGCACGTGCATAGCAGCTCCAACAGGCTTAGCTCTATTCTCAAGTCTACTCTGCAAACCCAGTGGTTCTACATGTGAGCACCAATCATCTTGTGGGTATCTGCATTTTCAGAGAAGCCTGGAAGCAAGTTTAGAATCCTGTGACCAAGACAGCATTTGGGTACGTTGAATAGGAAAACTACTAACCATAGGAGAATCCTAAGAAAAGGTGGTTTTCAAAATTGGTATCACACTGCATAAGAACAACTTTTGGGGTATGTGGGGGGGTTGGTTTGCTTGGTTTTTTTCTAGTTGCTTTGTGTTGTATTTCAACATTAAAATTCCTTCCACACAGAAAATGTCAGAGTCTTAAAACTGTGTAAGGGGCAGCATTTAAAGTCATATGCAACCAAACTCAGTGACAAAAGCACTAATGAAAGGAAAGCTACTTGATTCTTTGTCCAGGCTTTACTATAGCTTCTAGAGTCAACAAGAGCAAATGAGCTGAGTCAAAGAGGAAAGGAGAAAAAGAACACACAATTACTACTCAATAACAATTGTTCTCACTAGGTTAAGGAGCAAAATTAACACTCTATTTTGAGTAAAGTATATGACTAAATCTGCTTAAGTCAGTGACATGAGAAAATCTGTGCTGACTCAAATTCAGGTTTTTATGCAAAAACACTGCAAATAATCATAACTTAAAATACTTTTGTCACTAAAAATTATAATGAAAAAATCAATGCATCTGCTGTAGTGCTTCTACTCACATTTTCTCAGCTTTCTCAATGTTTCTGATGCAGAAATCCAGCCTGATGACAATCTCTGCCTTTTTATGAACCATTTCATTGTAATCATCCTTGATTATTTCACTAAAAAAGTGAAGCATTAGTCTATAACAAAAGTATTCAACTGCCATCCTACCAGCAATCAGTAATACAATAATATGCCTGCAGCAATAACTGCCAGGAGGAATTGCTTTCAGTTAGAGATGCATTAACATAATCCTCACATAAAGATACCTTGTGCAAGCTGTTCAATTGTACCTGCATGTTAAGAGAGGTTCAACTTAAATTATCCACAGAAGAAAGTGAATTTGCAAACACCTTAACTTTTATTGTCAAAAAAAACCAAAGAATTTTTCTTTCCTTAATGATAGAAAAAAGAGGAAAATTCAGAAAACCTATTCTTACTCAAGGAGTAAAGAAAAGCTCCCAAGATATCGAGATCACAGACTTATGTACTGATAATCAATTCATATCTCAATTAAAAAAACAAAAGGCACAATGAAATGCAATCAGTTGCTTACACTAGCCATCGTATTCCTTTTCGCATCAGCTCCTGGTAAAGCAGCAAAGAACTGGCAACTCTACAGGCATAACATACAATACCTGTCACCGCCTGGTGGAAAAAAACCCCCAATGTAAGTATTCTCTTAAAAATTGTATTAACAATTGTTTCAAGTCAATAAATCACTACAAAGCAACACACATTAATAAAAGAAAAAGCAACAAAAGGACAGTAGTTTAAAATGCATAACTTGGCCTAAGTTTTAGTCAGGTGATAACCAAACACTCATTATGAAGGCAGAGCTAAACATGGCTTTTCCAGTTATGCTGACATATCTGTTAGGGATGAAAACAAATCTCACAAACCAAAATGACACAACTTACAACTTGTGTCCAAGTCACAAGTACATTTCTTCAATAAGTTAGGAATCAAGCATGTACATTAAAAGAAACTTGTAAAATCTGAGCCTTTTTTAAATTCTAAGGCTAGAGACTCTCTTCATTTACCTAATTCCACTTACAAGCTTGCTGCATTATTTAAAACAAAGTTTCAGAAATTATAACATACAATATTTTAAATAATTTGTATCAATGATGCCTTTCTGTTTTTTAATTTTAAAGACTACTGGTATTTAAAGGGACATACACTTTCATGACTACCATGTCTGAATACAAGGCTCCTCAGCAGTCAGTATTTCATATGTATAATAAATGGTGATCACAAAGTAAAGCATGGCTGTGCATATGTTCAGTAGTTTTAGAAAAATGACCAAAAGAATGAAACAACTTTGTCTACCATTGAGAAAATTTTTAAGAGGCAAGAGAAATTCTACCCTTCTGCAGAGTCCTAGAGACTCCACTCTATTGAGAGAAAAATAAGCTATTTTTCTAATGTTAAATTTTGCACCATCAGAGGTGAAATTATGAATCTTCTAGCTAACTTCAGGGTTCCACAGTGTCAGGCTCCTTCCCCCCACCCCAAACACTGAATTATGCAGTAACAGAACACCTGAAATTTAGAAAACTGGACTTTGCATTTGATGGTTTTTTAAAAAAAAAAACCCCAACATATTTTGTATACGAAGTGCAACTTTAATATACTTTGAAATCCTTTGTTAACAAATATATGTCTATCAATAAGAATACTTATTAGCACTTTAAAATGGTTTTATTAACATTATTAATTTGAAAATGTAGTAGCTTTCAGTATAATTATCTGAGACAGGTATATAAACTAAAATCATAATTACTCACTTTAGCCATACTGGCATCTCCATCCAAATCATATCGTTGATGTACTTTTGGAAGTAAAACTGAAACATAAAACACGGATCTGTGTTTTCTTATTTTCCATTAGAGACTTCAAAAGTTCAGACTGTTTTCCCTCCCCACCCTGTACCCTGCTTTTATGTCTTTTAATATCATGTGGTTCTCATGCACACTTTTAAAACTAGCCTTTGTCTAAAATGCTTTAAATAACTTGGTATCTTCAGCAAATTGTTCTTCACTTCCGTTTCCAGACTCACTTCTGAACACGCTGCACCACTAGCAATCTCTCTCCACTGCGAAAGCCAACTGTTTCTTTCTGTTCCTCAGCCCTGTGTTTGCCTGCATGGGAGACCACTCCCCTTTTATCCAATGGCTGCTTAGTTTCATTGAGGCTCTTAAGGGCAGGACTTCACCCAAGAGCTTTTCTAAACCTCATGTAGCCCCTCTCAGCTGAATCTCCTATGTTCTCGTGCTCATTGGCTCCTTCAGAAAGCTCTGTGACACAATATAAAGGCCTTGTTGATCCTTCTACACACAGCTCACTTACCCACACCCTTCAGCACCTCTCTGTGAGTGCCAGCTGGCCTGAGCAGTCAGTATTTAGGACATACTGACAAAATCAACACTGACATCTCAGCTGCAGCCATGTCCTCCAGCTCATCACTTATTAAAAAAGGGCTCTGGCATAGGCCCTCTATAACCCTCTCAATGGTAAATGGAAATTCAAAACCTTAATTTCTTTTTTTTGCTGTTATGGCATTACCTTATCTTCTGAGAAAATGTACATTGTAAAGACCTCCTCTGTTAACTGAAAGGCTAACCAAATTCATGACAAATAAATGAATAAAAAAAGTAAAACTTGATCTTCCACTTAGTGAGTAATGGAATGAAAGAACCAGCTTTGAATTACCTTTTATAAAGTTCCTTTCTACTTGTTAAAAAAATTCAGAACTCCACAAGCACCACTATATCTTAATACACAAATATTCAGGTTCAAAGCACTTGGAACATTACAAGCACCTACTGTTTCTTGAAAGACACTCTGGATACTTAGCGGTTTTGAAAAACATTGGACTGTCTACTTAGAACTTCAGATATCAACAAAGAAAAATTTCCAACACTATTTCTAAGACATAACAGACATAAAACAAATTAAATAACCCAAACTATTTACAAAAGATAGCTGTAAGAAAGGGAAAGTTACTTTCGTATACCTTCTTCATAGATTAATCCAACAATATTCACAGCCTCTCTGCTTACTACAAAGATAGGATTCTCCTCAGTTGTTCTGGGAAAGTGCTGCGCCAATCTGCCAGGCTCTAGTATTAAACGCCGACCCTCATATATCAGTTCTTGATTCTGAGATGGTATTTTTGTCTGTTTGTAGACCAAATCATGAAATATAGCAGCTCTATAATACAAACAGTATAACAGGTAGTGGTTAGACTCACTACAGTAGCTCAACAATTCAGATTTTGTATTATTTAAATAAAAATTGCTTTTACTTCTGATGAATGAAAAGCTGGGTTTACACATAAAGCATTTGACTTTTCAGTAGAAAAAAACTAGCAGGCTGCCTAAGGTTCCAGGTTGTTCTGTTACAAAACTAAATGCTGTTTCCTGTAAAATATCAAACTTCCTTTCTACCTCTGATTTTCCGCCAAAAAACGCCTGTCTAAACAAACTTGCTCTGGTCTGAAGGTCAGCAAAAACAGGCCACACCAGATGAGGGGAAGGAAGCACACGTAAGCGTTCTCAGGCGTACCCTCTTCTTCAAAGGAGATGGATGGTCTCTCCAAAAGAAAAGTCTGGTGTTTTATGTGTCAAAACATTAAATTCTGTAAGCTAACAGACAGCCAGATTATTTCCTAGAACAGCAGTGATAAGGAAGACCAAAGACACTTTGGAATTTTATTTACAGCAATCAGTAGATACAAGGCATAAGAATTTATAATACCACTCCTCCCCGCCCCTCAGAAAACCCACCACAAAAACCTACAATCACAACAGCAACAACGAAAAAAACCCAAACCAAACCCAAACCAAACATGCAAAATCTCCCACAAAGAAGAAGAACCTTAAGTACACTAACAGGAAGGACCAGTTTGTCTCCTGTCAAACCCTAGTACACTAACACTTCTTAACACTACAGCTAGTTTATAAATAATCATAAATAATAATAATAAAAAGTAAAAAAAATAAAGTACAAAGAGCAGTTTGAGTTAGAAGCAAGATTTCTCTGCAAAAGCAGTATTTGGGTTCCCTCAAAATAAAAATGATGGACTAGAAAAGAAAAATTGAAATGGCCAGAGCTGTATTTACACATTTGATGAAATAACAGTACGTGTTCATGCATTAGAGATTAACACATGGTGCTCTGTATTATCAGTAATAAGGCAGAGAAAAGGCACTTATATTTGTGTACCTTACAGCTTTTAACATCAGCATTTCATGGTCATAAAGTGAACCCCATATGAATCAAGATCCTAAACTGTACCAATTACCACCTTAGAACCCCTGTAAGAATTTTATGTCAGAGACAGTGTGTGCATTTTATGCACTTGAGGACAACATAAGAAAAGCAAGAGCTGAATACACTCTCTAGAAAACTACTTCATAAATAAGTAACATATACAAATGTGGGATGAGTCAGCATCCATTGTGAAAAACAAATGTGGGATGAGTTAGCCTCCATTGAGAAAACAGACACATTGTTAACACATCAAGGACTAAGTCTGTGTTCTGTCACTAAGTAAGACTAAGTTTAAGATCAGTTGATTTGATCTTCAATGATCGTATTTTTATTTTTGGTCAGCACACTTCTATGCACTATGACTATGCAGGAGAACTACACCCTTTTACTTCCTCACATTAACTGCCAAGGAAAGGCTACTGAATTTGTAACACTGGCGACATGAGGTCACAGGCTACTGAATTTGCAACAGTGGTGATCTGAGGTCACAGGGCTGTTCGCCTGAACAAGAGCAAAGTAATTAAAATAGAGAGGACACTTACGTATTATAGTTGTGAATATAAACTTTGTGCAAGGTCATCTGCTGTAATGAAAAGATGTGGATTATTATTCGGTGCAGTATGTCACTCGTCTCTGCAAAAAACTGGTCAAATCCCCAGCATTTTTCCTGGTCTCCTTCAAGAATATTTGCAAGGACAGGTGTGAGCAGTACTTGCAGACCCCTAGAGGACACCAGGAAGAGGTAGTCAGCTTGCATCTACTTGGAACTTTTCACCTTGTAACCAATTGCAATACTTCATTTGACTTGTCTCATGAATACACACCTATTATCCCTTAAAGAATGTGCCAGTGTCCTTTTCTTCCCCTCTACTGAGCAACGAAATATTCAATGGCAATGTCCATTATTTTTCATTAATACACACACTTCATATCTTTCATTTTGAGGCTCAACTATCAAGTAGTTTTTCTTGGTATTTGAGGAATTTCACAAACACTGCAAAAATTACATAAAATTTAAGAAGTCTGCATTGTAGAGCTGAGGCCACCTTCTATCACTGCAGTAGCATTCTACCCAGCTAACCCTGCACACTTACCACAATATATCACTTGGAAAGAAGCTACTGCCATTTAGGATTTGCTGGTGGAGATGCTTGTGTGAGCATATATGTTGCTTTCAATCAAAATCAGCTGGGTTAGCAAAGACTCATTATTTAAATTGTCAACACTAAGAATTCATCCCGATTGAGATGGGGCTAAATAAGTGCTCCACACATGCAGCTTGAATGCTGCAAAAAAACTCCCTAGGGATTTTGCCTTAGTCAACTGTTGCCTTACAGTTATTACTAGTCTACAAGAAAGGTCAGCTTAAACTTCTTGCATTTCTACCTTGAGCATCTGAATTGTAAGGAACTTTATGGATCCTACTTGTGCATTATAAAAAACAACTTCTCCAAAATGTTAACATTATGTACACATCAAGCCTGAATCCAGCAGCAAAACTGGTAACATTTTGAAGCAAGCTCCAGTGGCTTGCAAGCACACTAAGGATACCATCCGACGTCAGTGGATGCTGTGCTCAAACTCGCTTTAGTACTAAACTTGTAACAGTAAATACTGTTTAAATGCTACTTAAAAGTATTACTGTGAACATGTTTAATAAAAAAATCTACTTCCTGTATCATTTGAAACAGTTCAAATATACTGAATAAGCAGAGGAAACAAATTAGCAGTATCATGAAAAACACACACAAATTGCAAGTTCTGCACACTCTAATAAATTGATATAAACCAGACTTCGACTCTACACTCCTTACGGATCTACATATTTGGCTCTCAGAAAAGTTTATTTCTAGAGTCTCTTCACAGAACATGAAACTCCTTTACCATGAAAGAGTAGCAAGTAAAGTACAGAAGAAGTCTCAGGAAGATAAATAGGTAAATGGGTTATGGGAGGGTATTTTCAAGGTCATACCGAGATTAGATGTTTCATGGCTCTTCCTACTGAATATTATGGACATATGAAGCAAAAACATGATGATAAAATTTAAAAGATACTGCATGTGTTAAAGTGTGCTGATGTGACTTTTTTCCTAGCTAAAATTAAGCCTCTGAACTGTCTTTGTTTATAATTTCTTTCCTACTGCCTAATCTTTGTCATGTCTGAAGTCGCACTCTTGCAAGAAAGGAGGGCCATAAAAGTTATTGATTCTTCATACTCATTCCTGAGAGTGGAGAAAATGCAGTAATAATCTTTACTCCTGCCACATTAGATTCTCAGGTGCTCATTTGTAAATTAGCAATCATAAATTTGGACAGATGGGAATAAAAAACCCCACTTGATAACCTAATATCGGACTGTACCAATGGACTGAAGACTTCAAAGGAAAAAAGTATGTCACATCTCTGCTCCAAAGACAGAATCCTAGAAAGTAACTAGAAAAGCCCAATCAAGTGGCGTTGAAACATTCTGTGAACAGTTTAAACTTACTTTGAAAGACTACAAGAAATGGGCATCTCCCGACTCCACTCAATAGGTCCATTTTCTGCTTTCTGTATTCCAGAAATAGCACCAGAAGGCTTTCCAGTGATTATTTTATACCTGCAATACATTACAAATATAATAGAGACTACCTCTCTTACACAAACATAGGTCTAGTGACTAATCCTCAAAGGGGCAGCAATAATACAAATAATACTAAATAACAAGTTGGCCTAAATTTGTAAATGGTGAGATAATTAGGAAGCTTCACTTACAAGCTGACAGCACAGTCCTAAAAAGAGTAGAGAACAACAGGCTGTGCTGGAGAAGCAACTTTGTCTACCTCAGACTTGGGGAAAAATTTAGGAGATTTCCAGCCTACTGAAAGAAACCAAAAGTTTTCACAAGTATTAATTAATCAAAGCCAATTTTGTTTGATTCAGACATTAACATGACTAACTTCTAGTATGTTCCATAGCAAGAGGTGACATTTAGCCACCACGAAGTGGCTTGGGCATTGAGAAGGAACATCTAGAAATATGGATACAATCTGGCATTAACTTTGTACTGCACAGGCAAGTATTTCTCAAATTTCTCATAGAACAAATGAGTATCAGGCTTTTAGCAACAGAAAGTTTCAGTTGTGCTTTCCATTTTTTGAGGACAAGGTACAAAACAAAAATCTCTCAAGCATCTACAAGAAGAATTCCTGTGGGAAAGAAAATCACAAGATGTGCAATATCTTCAACTAAGAAAACTGGAGTCAGCTCTACAAGGAATACCAGGACAGAGATGTTATTCAAGTGTAAGAACTCCCAAGTACCACGCTGCTTTATTCTTAAAATGCAACACACAGTAAAACAAAATAGAGCCAGGCTAAAATGAAACAGGAATCAAATACAATCATCACATCATAGACACAACTCCTGTTTCCCATTCAGGAGCTAACCCTGTTACCTTCAGCTGCAGTATAAGACTATACTACTCAAATGTCAGTCTCACGTGTAGCATACGCATTTCAAGACTGCTGGGGAAGACACAGGACAACAAAAATTTGCATCACTGAAAACCTGTTTTAGACTACCATAATTTTGCCCAAATATCTAAGTTATATATACTTGGATATATATACTGCATTACAACAGACCAGCCTAGTGCCATGCTGAAGGAAAGATACAAAGAAAAACATCAGTATTTTAGGAGAGCTCCATGCTTAATTCAGGTCTTAAGGTGCCACACAGTAAAATCCTTGTTGAAGTAGAATGTTTGTACTGATTTTGGCTGTGGTAGAGCTAAAATTTTCTTCATAGCAGTGTATGGTACTGTGTTTTGGATTTGTGACCAAAACAGTGTTAATAACACAGGCATGTTCTCAGCCTAAGCACTGCTTACACAGCATCAAGACCTCTTCTACTTTTCTACTGCCCCACCAGCAAGCAGGCTGGGGGCAGGCAAGAAGTTGGAAGCAGACACAGGAGGACAGCTGAACCCAAGGGATATTCCATATTGTACCATATTGCTCAGCAACATAAGCTGAGGAGGAGGCAGGGAAGAATTTGCCAGGGTGGCCTTTGGTCAGGGACTGACTGGGCATCAGATCGTGAGCAACTGGGGGTTTTTTGTATTACTTGTTTTTCTTGGTTTTGATTTCCTTTAGGCTTAAGAGGCAAGGTTTGCTGTTTGTTCAGGTTTTGTTTTTTACTTATTAAACTGCCTTTAACTCAACCCATGAGTTTTTGCAGTTTTACCCTTCTAATTCTCTTCCCCATCCCACTACAGAGGACTGAGCGAACAGCTGTGTGATGCTCAGCTGCCTACTAGGGGTACAGAACAACAAATTTAAAGAATATTTTTCTTAAATATTTTCACTGGTTTAATGTCTACTATGTGTGCAGGATTTCTTGGTAGAAAGTATTTCGATGGCTGATTTAATTTACCTAAAGATAAAATTCTCCTTCTAAATTACCTACATCACTTCCTTGTTTCTACGAGGTCCTTCAAACGGTCGGAAAGGCAAACTCCCTGTTGCAGCATGGTAGAAGGTCACCCCTATGCTCCACAGATCAACTGTTGCCCCGTACTTTTTCTGATGCTCTTTTCTCAAAACTGCTCGTTCATACATATCAGGATGCTAAAGAGAAAAAAAAAAAAAAAGAAGTTAGAATTGCTTTATGAAGCTTTATAAAGAACAAAAACCCAATCTATCCTTTCACAGCAATATAATTTGTCAGTATAAACTTTCAGGTCTTTAAGAAGCAAAGCCAGGTTGAATAGAATTTGCTTAAGCTATTCTGACAGAATATTACTATATTCCTAGGTATGACAGTTTGCAAAACATATTTTAAAATTCAGCTGAAGAGTGACTACTCTATAAAAGACCACTACAGAAGAGGAAAAATTCAGTATTCTTCCCAATGATTTTGAAATAACAGAAACCAAATTGAAGAAAGATCCACAGCAGAGGAGAGTATCAGTTATGAAACACGGCAGGAAGAAAATCATGCTGAAGTGCTTGTCTTGATACTTCTCTACCTGTCTCTCTTTGGTTAGCCACAGTGTCATGTGAATCTTAACTACACCTAATGTCGCCCAAGTAGCTCAAACAAAAAACACATCTACAGAGATGAAGGCAAATACATTCTTAACTAATATACTGTTGTTCCTCCTTTCGTACAACCAACAGTTGAAGTTGGACCTGGAAATTATTTCCAGGCTAATATATTTAGATCAGCAGAATATGGCACAACCCTAGGTGAAAAAGTCCAGTGGAAAGTTACAAAAACAATTATAATGCAAAGGGTTAAATATTAATTCCCAACAACCTATTCACCTATTCAACTATAATCACAAAGGGCCTCAGGCTTCAAACATTCCTTCAACAGAAAATGAAATTATATGGGCTTACTAAATATTCTTCTGTGCCATAGAGAGAAACAAATTGTTCATCATCTTCAAGTTCTCTTGCAGCACCAAAGTCTGTAAGTTTGTAAACAGACTGACCATCTTCACCTATAACACGCATTATGTTGCCTGGTTTGATGTCACGGTGCACTATTCCATTCTCACGGAGATGATTCATCCCAGCCACTTCAATTAAAAAAAAATAAATATAGAATTCATGTACACATCATGATACAGACTGTGCAAACACTGAATTGTTACTGATGCTAGAAAGACATGTTTATGGTCTCATTGGGAAATGGGAACGAGAAGGGACATTCAATTAATAAAAAGACCATGACCAGAGAGTGCTTTGTTTTTCCTTCCAAATAGCGAAATTACAGTATTTCTTGCTCTCTGTAACATCTTACCCATAAAGTAATGGAGGAAAATTTTACAATAGGTAAACACAGGTAAACCATACTATTTTTCTAATTCACTCTTCTGAAATTAATTATCATTAGAAGTCAGTTCAACATGTGAAAAATAATCTTGAAACAAAGGAAAAATTTATCACACCAATACTTAGCAATGGCTTCCTAATACAGCTGCCTTTACCAACACAGACACAAATAAAAGATGTGATTCCATATGGCCATATTAATTTGTTCAATTAGTTGATAGTCATTTATATTTGTCTCTTGCTGTTTCAAGATAAACAAAACAAGTATGAGTTTGTTTCAGGCAATAAATTAGACCAAGGAGCAAAGTCTACATACCCACATCTCTCAAAACAATTAAGAACTCAGACTCTGGCAAACCAAAGGCATTAGATGGCT
The DNA here is from genome assembly GCA_013400975.1 of Atrichornis clamosus. Taxonomy (NCBI): domain Eukaryota; kingdom Metazoa; phylum Chordata; class Aves; order Passeriformes; family Menuridae; genus Atrichornis; species Atrichornis clamosus. Next base: position 7,612 of record WBMZ01004618.1, on the reverse strand, counting down.
CCTCTAAAACTGTGTACAAACTCCCACATGGACAGAATTCCATAACTAGTACTTTGTGTCTTGTAGTTGTCTAGAAAAAAATTCAAGAGATATTAAGTATCTGAGTATTGTGACACCAATATCAGAAATTACATATAACCACAAGATCTTATTTTCAAAAAAAGAAAAGAAAAATAAAATCTATAGCTGTATCATAAACCCCTTTCTGGTGATCTTCTTCGAAAGAAGTCCACATGGATTTTTTAATATTGTTTCATGTATTCCAACTTGGAGAGCAGAAAAAACTAAAAAAGCCTCAAATTCTAGCCACTTAGCAGGTTACAGCGGTATTGATAGGTGGACAAATGAGAAACTACACACCAGAAGCACTGAAAGTACCAATTGTCTCCTTACTGATCTCAGCATCTGAGTAATTTCAACTGATCAGTCTCAGTTTCAGTTCAGCTAATGCAATTTATATTATCATACAGTTCTACATGTCCTATGTCACCATTTTAGTTGGCTGCAAAGGAAAAGCATAAAACTGTCAGGATTACTGAAACACCTTCAACTATCAAATAGTTCCATTATTCAACTATTATTGAACTATTAAATATTCATACATGTAGATAGCCTAAAAATCCTAATTCAAGATAAAACTTAGGACAGTGGCTTCTCGAGATGAAGAATCGTAACCTGTGCCTACACACTGAAGGTGTTTCACCTACTGTAAGCAAGCATATTCTTTCAACAGTAACAACAACAAGGAAGGAAAAAACCAAAAACCCAGTAGTGGTTGGGTGGGAATATTTGTATCATCATATATGTTACCATTCTTTAAAACTAACCATGTGCTGTATAGCTACAGATAAAACAAAAAACCAGTTACTGCAGTTACTTGCACGCATCTCACGTCACAATTAGAACAATTCATTACCTCTTCTTCTATGGCAAACAATTTGACAATGTTCTTGTGATTTAATTTCTTCAATACTTCAAACTCTCGCATCTGAACATCCACAGGACGGAGGAAACTTATAGTGTTAAATACTTTGACAGCGTATAAATCTCCAGTTTTCTGTTCAAAACAGACAAACTACTCATCAAACAGAGGCAGAAGACGGTAAATGTACACATAGGCATGATCCAAGCATTTTGACATCTTCCATTGTACATATAAGCATAAGCAGACTAGAAATACTTCAAAATAGTATTTTGTGCTAAGGTGGAAATTAAGATTCTACTGAAAAAGTTATATATCAATTGGTTTAGTTTAATATAGACTAGAAGCAAACAGACTAGCAGCATAGTAACTCACTAGGTCACAAAATCTAAGTGCTTTTACAAAAAAAGAACAGTTAGCATAAGAAAGGCTACACATTTAAGAATTTCTCATTAACTTAGCTGAAAAGTATTTTTTCAGCAAGAGTCACTTGTTCAAATCAATGAGGCATGCACATACTACAGTTGAGGATCTTGGCTTGCTTAAGCTAAAAGATCATTTCTGGTAGCTGAATGTTGCTCTCTCTTTAGTGTTCTGTTTATACTAATAAACCTGTATTTTGTTCTTTCAAAGGCAGTTTTGAGCATTACATACCACTCATGCAAAATCATGAAGCAGTTCAAACCCACACAATAAGTGTCAGAAGCACTGTCATGAGCTTAATCAGACTTAAGTTCTCAAGTGGGACTAAGCCCCAACATGTCCAGGCAACCACTGCATCAGCTGAAAGTGCAACTCCTGTCCCTGCACATCCCTTTAGGGCAAAGCACATCCCTGTGCCTGCTCTAGGAATAAGCTTATGTCAGCAGTCTTGTGCAACAGATTCTTTCTAAGGACACGGCTCTCCTGCGCTTAGACAAGGTGCGCAGTACAGCACACTTACACACACCACTGGTGCCCAGGTAAAAGCTTTCTCCTGGTAGAAATGTGCTGCAGGTCACAGGCTCAGACTAGTGGGCGTGATGACAGGTGCAACCATGAAACTGCTTAACAGGGGAATCATTCTGTGTTGAAATTCATTCACCCAGAAAAACACATTAACTACTAAACTATTGCTTAATGTTGCTTCGTAAGTCAATGTGGAACACAGAAACACTGTAGCTTATAAATCACTTCATACTGCTTTCACACAGACTATCATTACTGTAAAAGAACACACTTTCACAATTATGCTCATCTTCACTTTGTGAGACATACTGTGAAAAACGTAGGAATAGAACGACCCACACAAGTAAGGTCATTTTAGCCCCTCACTCCGGTTGCAACATACACATCAGTATATCATTTATATGACAAAAAAATTACTACTTTGTAGTGATTACTCAAGGCATGTCACCAAGAAGACTGTCTCCCAGATATTTACAAAGCATTGACTTACAAACAACGACTAACAACTTCATCCAATACAATATTTTACTTATAGTACAAAACCATAAAAATCACCAAAACAGGTTTTAAAAGAACAGGGAAAAACAATGAAAAGACAACTTAACAAATATATAAATCATAGAATCATGAGACAGAAACTGGTAGATCTTTTATTCCTATTTAAATTCTTAAGCTAGGATTTTTTTCCATAAAACTGAAGAATAAAGGAATGAAGAATTAATAACAGTATTTTAGAAGGAAAAATAGTACAACATTAAAAACAAATTCTTAGAAATCTAACTACAGAACTATAATTCAACGGACAAATATTAAAATTAAAAACTAAGTATGAATAATTACAGATACAGTTGCTCTAGGCTTAAATCTTGGACTTTTTTTTGTTGATTTCATGAAGCTACTTGCATATGAAGAGATTTAAGTTTTACACATTACTCAAATTAGTGATTCCTCACAAACCTTCTGTCGCCCCCGGAACACATTTGCAGTAGCTCCCTGTCCTAGAATGTCAGACAACAGCCAGAGGTAATTCGAAGTGCTCTGCATCTTTGCTCTTTGATTAGACAGCTTTCTTTTTCACCTTAAAAACAAAAAGTTCAATAAACTAAGTTGTAATGTAGTAAAATACAGAAAAGGGACTTATTTTAATTAGAAGGAAATATAAATATCCAAACCCCGACAGTAACTTCAAAGATATGGAGAATTAACAACTACCAAGTAGAGGAACAAGAGGTGAAACATGGAAAGAAAAACAAGCCCAACAACCAAAACTAATGCCATTGACATAATACCTCTCTGCACTTCAAATCTGTATTCCCCAAAATCTATTTGAAAAATCAACTGGAAATGTGAAAGCTTTATAATTCCTTTACTGTTGTAGATAGTGTTTAAATGACACAGTAACAACATCTATAGAAAAGAGTCAAAAACATGCGCACAAGGTCTTCTAAGGGTAAGCAAGGCCTGTGATTGAATTCCATTATTCTGTACATATGCCAAAGAACAGACATTAGAGAGGACGGCAGATAAGTACACAGATGTTTAAAATCACTTTGGCTCTGGAAGTTGCATTTCAGTACAACTGTAAAGGAACTGGACTAATGACTCACAAAAAGCTATTTTTACATGAGCTAGGTAAAAGTCACAATCAACACAAGTATTTTCAGCCACTTGCTAGAACCACCAATTACTACTGAAAGAAATTAAGGAACATTTCTCTCATTTCTAAAATTTCACATCGGGTATGTCACATCTAGAGAGACAGCCTGGCTTCCCCACTCTCCCTGAAATGTTAACTATCAAATACTCATTTCTTCACAGATTCAAAAGAAAGAGAAAATAAAGTCTGATTAAATTAAAATGATTAAAACAAAACAAAACATTGGAACTTACAGATTTTCCCGCTTGCCAAAACAGCAGAAGCTGCAGGTGAATACCCTCAAGTTTTTGATTTAACTAACACATTGATTTTGCCATTAAATCTATCAAATCTAAAGAATCTCAAGAGCAAAATGGCAACTGGACCAGGAGAAGGTCCTACAGCAGCAGTCTTTGCTCAGCTTGGCAGGGGACACTGCACGTTGCTTGCGTTACTTGACAGGAAACTGCTGATACTCAAACAAAGAAGCCTTTCCTCTAACTACTGAAAAAGGGATATGACAGAATTTCCTGTGCATGTTTGTTACCAGAAGGTGACTGGAACTTTCTGAGAGCTCCCTGGCGCACAAGGTGACAGCACCAGAACCTCACAGCGTGCACCGCAGGAGAGCGGCGAAAGCCGCACAGCAGCCACGGTTCACCCGGTTCGCCCATCGTGCCCCAGCAGCCGGCTGCAGCACACACCCTTGCACTGCTCCTGATCCTACCCACGCTATGCTGCAGATACACACATATCCTCATGACTTTGAACACGCTTCTCTATGCGCAGTGAACACAGATTTCATATTTCATTTAGCTATTTGCTCACGTGAGATGTGAAGCTTCTCGCAAAGCTGGTCCAAAGCATCCAGGCAATGACATGTAGCATTCAGAATGCAAAGACACACTGCAAAGATCTGACATTACTCTACAATTAATTGAGAGCCATGCAGCAATGCCTGTTGCAAAATCTAGATAAAGTTATTAATGCCTCTAGAAGGGATGAAAGGTCAAATCTGAACCAAAAAAAACCCCCAACATGACATCCCAAACCCTTGTAATTCTTGGGTAACTCTGACAAGACAATCTGCAATAGTAGAATGACTTCTCCCATATGGCAATTACTGTAGAAGCCGAAGAGCTATCTATGATACAGACACAGAAGGGAGGGAAGGGAGGATGCAAAGAAATAATGCACAGCCTGGTCTGTAAACCATTTGTAAAATCTTCAAATTAAAGAATTCTTCATAATTAAAAGCCTGTTTGTAACAAGGCAGCTGGCACATTACCAGTAAACATGTATTTTGTGATTTACTTGAAAACAACATTAAATTCATACTAAGACACAGAAACATAACAAATCCTTTCTAATCAGATGGAAAATGCACAGAATTTCTTCATCAAAGTCTATTAAAAAAAAAAATTAGCAGTCTATTAGGAGACTGAATTATTACATTTCCCAACGTGATAAAGATGAGGTAACTTATGCACAAGATCAGCTCTTTTCCTTTACCTTCTTACTTTCTAATTAAATTTGCACGAAGGTCAGTGGGTGAAAAAACAAAAGAACATGTCTGCAACAGATTACTTCAGTATCAATTCAGTGGATAATAAGAAAAACCCCAAACCAGCAAGTCATTAATGGATTCTCAAGGTCTGGGTTTTTTTCACTCTTAAAACTACAGATATAAATATGCCAGTATTAATCCCAGGGTACACATTAAGCGACAAAGTCCATATTGCACTATTAAACTTTTTTTCTTGAAAGAGCATACTCTCTTTGGTAGTTTTCACTTTTAGGGTATAAAGTCTCATTGAGCTTTAATCTTCAAATTATAATAATTAGATTGACTAACTTATATAACATGTTAGGCCTGTTTTGATTTAATACTTTGTGTTCTCTGACAGATTCATAACTGATCTTTGCTAAATACTCAGCACATCAAGTTTTCTTTTCATATCTTTCACTATATTTCTAAATCAAGTCACTAAGAGTTTCCTATAACATTTAAAAAAAGCTCTTAACTGTACGATTGATCCTGCCACTAGGTTCAATGTTGAACTTCCTATTTCTTCACATCTCACTTATGGTCATTAAGTCTAGTATTAGATAAGTCAAAAGCTCCTCACATACACCTAAAGAAATCTCTCCTGCTAGCAGTTTGATTTATTGTTCCCCATGACTCATTAGCATTTCAAGGGCTTGGGGGCTGCTTTTTAGGTGTTTTTTATTGAATATTTTTCTGCTTCTGGTCATGCTATTACTTAATTTATCAGAAGAGGGGCTTGTAATAAAAAAAGACTGCATTGCATATGTGATTTTTTTTAAATTCCCAATGCTTTGAAGGAGGAGTGCTGACTGCTTCTAATTAATATGAAGGAGTTTTCTATTACTTTAGGCATGCAGGATAAGCATACAAGGCAGCTATGGTTCCCCTGTTAACAACTGCAATCTACAACTTCACTAGGCAAATAGGGACAGATGAAGTTACACCGATGCCTCTTTCTGTTTACAGGTAAGATCCTATATGCCACCAAAGCCAAGAGGCAAGGTGCTCAGGTTCCAAACAAAAGTTATTTACAGTCTGATAACTATTAAAGTTTTATACTTTCCCGTATGCCCTCTCTTAAGGCCTAGAAAAGCAGCTTATTTCCCTAAAGCTCCTGCTTCCTACCCCTGCTTTCTTCAGCTACAGCCTCCTTACGGAGTTTCCATTCCAACAGCTAGCATCTGAATCATGGAAATACCCCGCCCTTGGCCACATGAGGTGCTGTTGGAACCCTAAGGAAACAGCACATTCTTCCAAAGGCACACCAAACAAATGGCAAGCCTGGCTCCAGTGCTGCTCATCACCCCTGCTCTCGGCATGTCCAGTCCGTAATGCAGGAACAGGGCTCGGCCTGTCTGGGACTGGAGTCTCTGGAAACCAACAGAGGGCCACTGGCTCGGCCAAGCGTCACACCAGCCCCTCTCTCAGGTACGTGGGGTACAGCGGGCACAGCACCGGGGCTCATCCCCACAGCAGGACATCCTTCCCGAGGTAAAACTTTAACAACTCCTACAGCCACGAAGTTGACGCGGCTTCCTGAGGCACATTCACAGGGATAAAAATCACCGAGACCACGGCAAGGGCCGAGCCACGGGCACGCCGCCGAGCCCATGCACCGGCCGCGCCTCGTCCCTCCCGGGCTGCACGGCTGGGTCTACTGCTATCCCCGAGAGACTGAAACTACTGGCCGCGACCCGGCAGCTCCGGGGAAGGCCCCGCCGCCGCGCCGGGAAACTGAAACCAGCGCGCCCGGCGGCGGCCGCCTCCCCTTGGCACCAGCGCGGTGGCGGCGAGGGCAAACGGCCGCTGCAGCCCACCTCGGCTCGACCCTCCGCGGCCATCCTGAACCCGCCCCTGCCCGACCCTGCCCGGCCCGGCAGCCCCACGCACCAGCCGCGTCCCGCCGGCCTGCCCACCGCCCGGGCTGCTTCCGGCTTCCTGCCGCGGCGCGGGGAGGCGGAGCGGTCGAGGCACCGCCCGGGCGGCGCAGGCACCGCGCCCTTCCCGCCCGGCGGGGCCTGAGGCCGTGGCCCTGCGCCTTGGCGGGCGAGGGACGGGCGCCCGACCCCGAGACGATGCACCGCGAGACAGGGAAACGCCTGGGAAACATGGGAACGTGGAAGTCCGGTGTTCTGTAAAAGTGGAAGTGGTCACTCCGAGTGTTTTCGCTGCAAAAAACCGCGATGTTCCCAGCGGGGTCGGAGCGGTTCTGGGAAGGGTTTCTGTAGTGAATTTTTTGCTGCGTAATCGCTCCGGCGGAGGTTTCGCTTCCTCGGCCCCCCGAGGCAGAGCTGCCTCTGCCCCCGCCCCAGATCACCGAGCCAGAGCTGTGCGACCCCCGCCTCACCCCCGGCGGGTTCGAGGGATACGCGGGAGAAATGTTTCCCCGCCCGGTGTAATTTCTCTGTTTCGTCCTGCTTATCACGAAATCTTGGTAGTTTTCGTATATCCCTGATCCTGCTCAGTTTTTAATGATATGTTTGAAAGCACAGTTCCCTTTTCCCTTTTTCCCTGACTTTTCCCTTCTGTCGTCCTTTTGCAAGGCCTGGTTTTTGGT
>WBMZ01004617.1:109109-128569 GCA_013400975.1 Atrichornis clamosus | reverse complement strand
CCCAGGACAAGGACAGATGCTTTTCCAAAGGAGAGCACAGCACAATAACAATGCCAAAAATGCTGCTCAACTGTATTTGTTACTTTGTATTTGCATTTTTTTCAGTCTAAAGGGCAGAAACATAAGAGGTCCATGAGCTGTCTCCATGACTGAGAAGAACATAAGCCTGCACAGACAGGAGGAGAATACTGCATACTGATGTTTAGCATCAGCAGGCCCATTTAATTGGCATGCATCTTAAGTTTTCCCCAAGAAATCTCAGAATGACTAAGGATATGCAAAATTAACAGAAAAATGAATATTTAAAAGTACTAGAAAAATATGTCTCAGCATTCAGGGCTTGTTATAACCTAACATCATGATGTAAAATTGTATGATCCAGCTAGCAAGGGACTAGAATCAAAATTACCCACTAAAGGTTCCTGTGTAGCCTAAGTAGATTCTCTGAGGAGTAATTTAAATCCCCTGCATAACTTTATTAATTATGAGGAAGGCAATTTATTCAGATTGACTCCTCAAAATGTAAATGCATATTTAACACATGAATCTATTATATTTTAATTGAATGAGTTCAGATAACACTGAAAAAACTTGTAATGTTTTTTAGCAAGTAAGTTAACAGAATGAACAAACTGGAATACTTTATCTAGATTAGCTCTGGGTTATCTCCACTCTTCACATTGCTTCAAGGTCAAGATCACAAAGCTGAAGCTCTTCAAGTTTTGATTCAGTTAGTATATCCAAACTCATTATGCCAAGCCAAAGTCTGTTTTGCCAGTTAGAAAGAGTTTCAAAGTAGGAAACATTGTGCTGGATAAGCCTAAAATGGATTGCATCATAGTTGAAAATCACAGCTATGTTTTTGATGTGTGTGCCTTTGTTTCCCAAAACACACACAAAAAAAGAAAAATTGTATTTTAAATGGCACTTAGAGCTTATTTATTTAGGGATAATAGCTTGTAATAACACCAGCTGCTCTTTTAAGTGCATATTCTGTACGAAGAGGTATTGTCATGGAATTTGCTAAGACACAAGAAATCTAATGAGCAACGAGGCAGTACAAGCCAGAAGTCTGCATTCTCAGTTTAGCAGTAGTTTCACCCTGAGAACAAGTGATTGTAAAATGCATGTTGTAGATCTTCCTTCATTCTTGGAGTGGGAGAACTGGAAATACAAGCCCTCCAGATGTGCTGACAGCCACATGCCAGTGATCAAGAGATGTCCCAGTTTCAAACAACAGGTGAAGCAATGCTGTGGAGCTGTGTGGGAAATGCCACTGGCCTTGGCACACCCAGCAGACAGTTGTCAGGGCCTGTGCTTCACCAGTACTTGTTGGTTGTCATGATCAGCTCGCACTGTCTCTGTGTCAGACACTTGGGATGTACAGCAGTGCTGTTATCCCAACAACCTGGGCCAAGCAAACCCTTCATACCATGCACAAGCATTCATGGATGCAGCAAGCCAGCTCTCTGCAAATAGAAGTCTTCAAGGAGCCACATCTGAAGCAGGCAGGCTACAGAAATAACCTGGCAGCACTAGTCCTTTCTGCCTGCATTGTTCACTGAGGCCAAGTACTACTGCTTTTGCAGTCAACTTCTGCAGGAACAAGAGAGGTTACAGCTAAAGCAAGCCCTGTTGTAGCAAGCTCACAGATACTGATGATTTCCAAATTTAAAATTATTCATCTAAACAAATATGAAGTCCCCTTAAATCTTATAAAGTACTCATTAACTTACTATGTGCTTAAATATGCCCTTTGATGCTGCTCAGGCCAGAGTCCCACTTTAATCTCCTTTTCACAAGGTTCTGACAGTCTCCTCCTGCCAAAATATTTCTGCTGTATATTCAGCAGTATCTGCTTCTCAACCTTTTCTACAAACCCCTTAACATACTTTCTTCTGTTTTGGGCCTCCTTCACAACTCTGCCATGCTGTACTTATTCAGCAAGTGTAGGATCTGATACTGTGTCTTCAGTGTAGAGCTTGAGCCAATTAACTGATTCTCAAGAAATTTTTTACAAATGCAATAGAACAACTACACATACCTTCTGAATATAGTTCAGAACACAATTCATAAACATTAACAGCTTTTTTTTCTACCCAAATTGCTTTTTCTTTACATCATAAGAAACTAGTATTGCCTCAGTCCACGATCTAGATTTTTGAAAGCTTTGATGCTTTTCAAATTGGTAAGTAGAAAACAAGTGATATAAACCAACCAACAGCCAGGGAATTCTTTTCATATAAGAGCTGGCCCATTTAGAGAAGCCTGAGGGGTCAGTTCAGGATCAGGGGAAGCCACCTTGACTGCTAGGACTAGTTACCCTGCATGACTAATTATCTCAACATACAGATGACCTTCAAATATTCTGGTATGCAGTGCATGCATAAGACAAGACTGGCATGGTGCAGCAAAGTAGTTCCACTGCCACAAAGTTTAATGGTACCAGACTATCTCCAGCCACCAACTTCAATGACAAATCAAAAAGAACAAAGCAAGGCAGAGGCTTGTTCCACAGAGGCTTCAGTGAGACTAGAAGACTCCCCAGCCCAACAGCTCTCCACTATTAAATCTTCAGATCAAGCAACAGTAAAAACCAGGTAGACAAGACATTCCTGCCTTTTGCCCAAGGGAGGACTCATCACATGCTGCTCACCTACGTCAGGACACAAGACTGCAGTATGCTCTCAGAGCAAAGCATCATCACTTGAAATACCTACTTTAGGCTACTAGTGCTGGTCAGGTAATTCAGAAAAATTAAACCCAACCCAGTTCAGATTAGCACATATTTAGGAGGGTTTTGGTGGGGGGTTTGACATAATAACAAAAGTGTTGGAGTTTAAGGTATCAGTAGACAGCTTGAAGTTGGATGTCAGTCAGTAGTTGCAACAAGTAATCTCTTCACTCCCCACTTACGCATACAAATTCCATTCCTTCCCTTGCAGTACCATCAGTTGTGCTACTGTGTGGTGACCTGGTTTACAGAGCCAAAATGAAACACTTTGGGCTTGTTTTCTCTCAGGAGAGCAGAATTTTGCAACATCTGCTTCAAGTCAACAAGCTGTTATGGAGCCAGAGCCTAGGAATAAAAATTTGGATTCTTACAACATACAGTCTGCATAGCCATGTTGCTCAACTGCCTCCATAGCCTTAGAAGTGTCCCTCCCAAGTCATTATTTAAACCTCAGACACCAAGAGTCAAACGATAGCATGATTATTTATTATTCTTTTTTGGTAGTACAAAGACAGCTTTACAAAAGTGGCCAGTAGTCATTACCACAGTGAAATTTGTTATAACCTGATTCACTGTAAATTGAAACCTGCAGGCAAGCATAAACTGCAAGAGACAAACTGCTCTTCCAAATCACTCAGTTAGCAAAGAGTTGTCTCACTACAGCTTCCAGTTCCAGCACAGCCCCATAATCTGACTACCTGCTTCCAGGACATATCCAGGAATAAGGACCTTAAATTGGTTGGCAGTTCTGCCACTGCAGTGGCTGCTTAAACTGCTGAGAGTAAACCCTTCCTCTTGCTTGAAGGAAAAGTAGATGAATACAGCAAACTGACATGATACAGAGGGGACCAAGATGCAGTTGAGGACTGCCGACCAGATAAGGAATACTCTGTTCATTTGAAGTAAGCATTTAAAGTATTTTTGGTATATCACGCTCTTTGTCAAGTGGCACTGCATGCTTCCCTCTCCCCCTGCAAAGCAGTGGGGTGATGGTAGAAAAGAGGAACCATGTAAGACTTGGTAATTGATGAAATTTGTAAGAAAATTCAGACGTCTGATCCATAAACCAGAAGGTAATGTGTTTAACTTAGTCCTTCAGCTGAGAAACTTCATAGAGGTATGCACCAAGCATCTTCACCCCCTGGATGTAGTTGTACCTGCAAAGACAGTTTCCTTTAGCACTGTATTTCCAGCAGATGTCCTTTCTGCAAAGCCCACACATCAGTCCTATGCACATGACAAACTCTACAGGCACTGCTGCTGCAGGCAGCCCCTACTCCCAAGTCCCCTACACCTCCCGTGGCAAGACAGAAACACCACTCTTGGGGTAGAGGGTAGCCAAGCTTTGAGACCAAAGCATAAAACCTGCTTCTGGTTTTAGGTGTATCAATCTAGACACAGTAAAGAGATCAAGATTCGCTAGAGACCCGTTACCCAACCAGTCATTCTCTCTTAGGGAGAATGGCACTTTGCCTTCCAGAGAATTAAAGAAAAGCAAGAGCTCAATTCTCTGTATTTTTCATTAGACATGTCAAGACCCACAGTACACTCACCCTGGTATGGGGATAAATATTCTCTTACCTATTTAACTTTTCATTTTGAGAGTGGGCACCATCATCTGCAGCTCCAACAGGAAGCAACATGACATTCTTGCCTGTTGCTTCTTGAAAAGTAAGGGTAACAGGAATGCTTCCTCCCTCCCTCGTCAGGTCTGGTTCAACTCCAAAAACTAGAAAAGTGATACTCTAGTCAGTTTGGAGTTGTATTTGTTTTTCCAACAAACCCTTACTTAAGCCAACAAGTACCAATCTGTATCTGGCCAAATCAGCCAGACTGCAAAGACCACACTACTGTGGAGCTTTCCCCCCCAGCACTGGAGTCTTGTCACTTAGAACAATCACACACCAACACTTCATCTGAAAGCCTGTTTGTACTCCAACACAAGTTAGATTTGCTCTAGCTGCCCTATACAATCTAGCACAACCAATCAAGAGAGGTGCTGTGATGACCAAGCTTCAAGGAATTTGGCTAAGCAGCTGATCTGAACTGAGAGTCTCATCCTTATGCAAAAGCAACACCATACCAACACATTTGTTCCAGAACAGTATGAATTAATTTGATATGCAGTATCTTTCCTTCCTGTACCTCAGATTTCAGTTTAAGGATTGCAGGTGACATGCTTTGTTACTTCATGAGCCAAAGTTATAAGTACAGAACTCTAAATATTCAGCAAACATGACCCCCTCAGTGTTTGAGGTGCTGGAATAAGAGCTTCTTAATCCTACCAAAGCCAACTGAAAAGCCCACTGACCTGTCTTCATGGCCCTCCTACCAGCCATGTAGTGGGGATGGTTGAAGTCTGACACCCAGGGTTTTCCACCATGGCCTAAGTACACTTTGAATTTGTTGGGACTATGCAGCTCTGCAAACTTTTTGTTCAAGTAGTCTTCAACCTGTAAGAAAGATTGAATGATCTTATCTACTGTTAGCATTTGTATGAACACTGGCAAACTCCATATTCTAAAAGCATCTTATGGGCTTGCAGATCACTACAACTGTGCAGCAATATTTTTCTTATTGCCCTTATTTCATAGTACTGCAATGATTTTCTGCTCTTAAGTCAGAATATCTTGTTTAGGCAGATTAACAGCATATTGTAGAACAATTAGCCAGTATGTCAAATACTCATGCTTTTGAATATGCATTTCTGGCAATCCAAGTGCTCTGCAGTTAAGTTAGCATTGACTTCTAAGCCCTGTTGAGTTTAAAGAGACTGAGAAGTCAGACCACAACAGTCCACCAGGGCACCACACAGCAATTCCCTCAATTATCTTGTGTTGAGATGCCAAAAAGGAAAGGCAGTAGGGGAAGCAAACGAACAGAACTGCTTTAGAAAACAGACACACTCTTCCTCCAGGCATGGTGAACAGAAGTTTAGAGATACTAGTTGTTTTGATACCAGCAATTCATCTCAACATACATGCTTTGTGACTTCTTCAGGAGTCATGTTTGGCACAAGCCTGATTGAGAACTTGCCAATCACTTTCCTAGGAATCACAGTCTTGGCTCCAGAGGCTGAGAAGGCTCCTTCAATTCCATGGAGAGACAAGGAAGGGTATCTCCACCTATGCATAAGGACATCTCTCTGCAGAAGCAAAGAGAAAGATGTGAAGTTACAGAAAGTTTGAAAGAGATCCCTAAAGTAATGATTTCTTCAACCTAATAAAGAATTTGCAAGAAAAAGTACTTTCTCCCCTGGAGAAATGCAGCTCACTGAAGACCACCCAGAGGCTGTTACTCCCATTAATTACACATTTTGATACAACAACTGGGTTCTCAGAACCCTGAGAGATTCATTCAGCAGTTCTAGTCTGGCTTTCACCTAGCTCTGTGGAACTTACAGGACATGTCCAGTCTGCTTCTGAAAAGGACACAAGCACCATTTATAAGGTGCTCAAGCACAGGATGTAGGGAGAATTGAAAGCTGTAGTTCCCACTGCCTCAAGACAGGCAGATGTCTTCATCACCAAGACACATATTTTTAAAAAGCCTCACCACTACTCAGACTGAGCCTTACAGCATGCTTTTCTTTATATCATCTGTCGTATTAAAATGTCTGAACTCCAGGTTGATTAAATTGACAACTGTTGACTTCCAGGTACACTTCCTGCATTTCCTCCTTGATGCCTTAGACACAGCTGTTCAATACACTGAATCCTGAATTCAGTGCAGCTGTTGAGTTGACCTGTACAGACACAGCTACAGTGTCTCAAGCCTGAACTTCACAGCAGAAATTCAGGAGACTAAGAAATTTTGTGGCCTTCATGTTAACAGTTTAGTTTGTTCCAGGTACAACCTGCCTCTAAATCTTCTCTCAAAGCAAATGTAACAGTCACAGTTCAAGTCTCTCAAGCACACCATTTCTCACCTGGAAGTTACAGCCCTCTCTTCCTTCTTTCTCCCTAGGCCTAAACCTCTTCTTGCATGTATGCAGCTTAGAACTCCCTTAGAATTTCAGTTTAGCCAAGACTGAACAGCTTCAGTTCAGTATCACAAAGAACGTCTTGCCAGCTCCTGCTTATAAACAAGCTATAATTCATCCATTACTTTAAAGGACAAGGCTAAACAAGGAAGTCTGTGTGCTCCCAGTTGATATAAACCTGAACATGTGAAGACAAGGTTGAGGATATAAATTGTTACTCATACCTACTTGAGTTAAGTTTGAAGTCTCCTCCTGACAGTACTAGGACAGAAGACAGACCTGCACATGTAAACATGCCTTTTACAACACCTGTGTCTGTTTTTTATGACAGGAGATGTATTTACATCTAGGGTTTTAAAATTAGGATGTAATACCTATACCTTGCAAGATTCAATGCTGTTAAAAGCATTCATTTGGAGAGCTCCCAGGATGAAGACTTAACTCTAGACGTGAGTTTATTTAACTTCAGCCTGTTCAAAGATTTGGGCTGTACAGTTCATGATTACAAAACAGTCCTTGTTTGCCAGGTCTAGGAAGATGTTCAGTATGTCAGCCTTAAATTCAGCACAGCTAGATTTCAAGATGTTTTCTCACCTAATGAGCTAACATCTCCGAGCAACTACTTTATTTCTGGTAACCCACTGAGCTTCCTACAGATGTAGAAAAAACAGATTTTTATGCAGATTGCTATCTGACCTCTAAAAAACTGCTAACATTCTTATCCAGCATTAAGAGAACAGCACTAGATAAAGTTCTGTTTGAAATGCTATTTATACATAGACCAAGGAGCAAATTTAAAGTTGTCAAGACTGCTTGACTTAAACATGGGATAATTAGACAAAGTTTTCAAGCACCTAACACTACCAGTTCCTCTGCAAAGTGTTAAGTATGCAGTCAACCATACAATAGGCAAAATTATCTTCAAGGCATTCTCCCCATTTTAAAGACATCAGATGAACCCTCTGCCTAATACGTTACTTGGTAACTACACACATATTCACAGAAGCTTGTTTCTGTCTTCTACTAATACAGACAGCTTGACCTAAAGAGGGTAGAGAAGGAGGGCAGCACACCTTTGCACCATGCAGGAGTCTTGTTGCTCCTATATCTTTTGCATATTCTGTCAGGTCAAAATCAATCTTCTCATATAATGCCAGCTCCTCATCAGTAACAGGTGCCACTGCTTCATTAACACCTGGGATGAGGATTTTCCCTTTCTTGTCTACAAGAGAACCTGTAAACAAGAAGCACCTAATATCAGTATTCAACCAGAAGATACAAGATGTCACTGCTGGGAAAGCTTCCCTTGGAAAACAGAAATCTTGGCCTTCTGAAAACTCTGTAAATGTAATGATAAATTCAGACTTCTATTTTCTAGAGCATGCACCACTGAGCATGGAAGATACTTAAATTTGCCTCCATCCAAAATGTGCACTGCTTGCCACTGTATTTAATTCTACTGCTGCATTTGGCTGGCTGAAGGTAGGATTCCCAAAGAACTCAATATCACGTCCATTGCAGAGTTTAAGACAGCTGATTTAATTAATATACAAATTTTCAGCAAGATTTTAGGGGAAGCTAGAATATATAGACAACTTCTTGGCAAGACCTTCACCATACTTCTGTACCTAAGATGCATTAGATTTGCATACCTGGCAAGCACTATTTTACTGGTCACTGCTTTGCTACTGCAAACAGACCTTAGCAACTCCCTCACTGCAAACTCAGTCATGCTTTAATGGTTCTTGCTCTCATTTTAAAGGCATTCAGTGAAACCTGCTTTTGCTTACCCATTAGAGCAATGAGATCTGTCATGGCCTCATGTACTGAACCACCATAAACTCCAGAGTGAAGGTCCTTGTCACAACATTCCACCTGATTGAGTTGAATTAAGATTCAGGTTAATTTTAGCACAAAGATGCTGTCTTGCAGGGAGAATATCAGAAAGACCAAAGCACAACTAGAACTTGATTTGGCTGCTACAGTTAAAGACAACAAAAAAAGTTTCTATAAATACACTGGCAACAAAAGGAGAGTCAAGGAGTGTCTCCATCATTTATTGGATATAAAGGGTAGTGTAGCGACAGAGAATGGGGAAAAGGCAGAGGTATTTAATGTTTTCTTTGCCTCAGTCTTCAATATTAAGACCAGCAGTCCTCAGGATACCCAGCTCACCGGGCTGGAAGTTGGTGATGGGGAGATGAGGGAAGCCCATAATCCATTAGGAGACAGTTAGAGGCCTGCTACGCCCATAAGTATCCACCACACCCCAGAGTATTGAGGGAACTGGTGAAAGAACTTGCCAAATCACTCTCAATCATCTACCAGCAGTCCTGGTTAACTGAAGAAGTTCCAGCTGACTGGAAACTGGCAAATGTGACACCCATCTATAACAAGGGCATATGTGGATAAAGATATCCATGCTATGAGACAATCCCTCAGTGAAGGTGCTGGCTAATCTTGCTTCATACTATCAAAGCTATCCCACCCACCAAATACCAGGATAGTAAAAGAAAGATACTTAGACAATTAGGAAAAACCGTTCTACGTAAGTAGTCAGTTTCACATTTTCTGAAAAAAAGCTACTGGCATGACCAGGTTTGAACTACCACTCTTGTCCAGTGGAAAACAAGTTTTAAAAACACTGGACTTGCAGTGTATTTCAGCACTTACCTCTATGAAGTAGTAGCAGATACCCCTCAAACCATAAGTGATACAAGGCTTCTTCTTGCCTAGCCAGTAGTTGTCAGAAATGCAAACATAATCCACATCTTTGAAGAAAGCATCTCGCTGAGCAAAAATCAATTCATCAAGGCCTTCAGATCCTGATTCTTCCATACCCTCTAGGCAAAACTTAATATTTACTGGAAACTCCTTTGAAATTAAAAACAAGAACAGATTAAGTATGTGAAAACACTTGATTTCTTCAGCAATCAGTAATTTTTATCTATAGTGCTCAAAGCAGAAAAATGGACATGGGTAAAATAGTTCCATGACAGTGGAATTTGTTAATTATATACAAACTGTTTTAAAGTTTGGACTGTGCTTATGTTGAGGGCACTTACACCACCCTTCATCTGATGGAATTAAAACTCTTTAAAAAATTTTTAACTCAGCTCTGGAACAACTAGTTCCCAAACCCATTAACTGTGGGAACACAGCAGAAATATGTTGCCAAAGGTAAGCCACTAGGCTGGGAAAACTAATATAAACCACAGGAATTGCACGCCACAGTAGGAGCACCAGAGCTGCCCTGTCTATCCAGTCTACCCTATTCTATATACCCAGACAGCAACTAAGAACTGGTCATTCCTCTCAGAAGTGATAGGAACTTGTCTTGCAAGATAAAGCAAACTCTCTCAGCTATTTCTGATCGCACATTCTCTTGAACAGAAACAGTAACACTAAAACTGGGAGCTTTGCTAACTTAACCTCTTCTTAGAGCTCCGTGGCGTAAGATATTAAACTTTGATAAAGTCCAAGCTAATTTGACATCCTTACATGACAGTGATGACATTTGATTATTCCTCCTGCTCCACATGCTTGCATATGTATTTTCCTTCCTACATGTTTCATTAAAGGAAAATTGTTTAATGTGCAACCCAAGCATCTACAAGACTAACTTCTCAGCAAGTCAACTCAACCCTACTATATCAGGGAATTTACAGGACTACTGCATCATTCCTCCAATCAGCTGAATAAGCAGGCTTCCCTCACAGGGGTTTGTGGCTTGGATAATATTTATTGCTAGACTCAGCTGTAAAAAAAAGCAGAGTATGTTTTGGGCACATACCTGGTTAGTTTGTTTATAGGCCTCCAAGGCATTCAGCCAGGCAAGTACTGGACCTTTGTCATCTGTTGATCCTCTCCCATATAACTTTCCTGTAGAAAAAAAGATACAAATTAACCAGTGTGGAAAAAAATTAGAATGAAGCTTCATCTGTTGCCTACAGGAGAAAACTTTTTTTTGATAATCTTTTTAGCCCTGCTTATATAAACTTTCATTTCTGATTCTTCTGAATTAGCAGTTTTACATCCTGCTTCACATACCCCTGGCAAGTGGGATAGGTACAGAACTGCAATAGTTCTCCCACTTACAGAGCTACCCCATCTCTGCCCCCAGCTGCTCCCTGGACAGGAGTTGAATATAAGACTGGAAAAGATGTAACTGCCTTATTCTTCACAATAATAAAATTTTCTACAAACACAGTAGTAAGTGTATAGAAACAAGCTCCCTCCTTTTAACAGAAATCTATCAAATATTAGCTTCAGTTTAATAATCCTTTGTTTGAGACTAAGAATTCAGCAGCTAGTGACAAATCACTTCTCTGGATTCTCCAGATAAAAGTGGGTCCCCCTAGAATGGAATTTAGTCAAAGACAAGTTCCACAGGCCACAGGGAATCCCCAGAAAATGTAGCACATGGGATCACAGCAGAGGCAGACATCACTACAACTCAGAGCTGCAGCTACAACCTCCCAAGCACTCCATGTAACCATAGTGACAGAACTGGCCAGACAGCTTGCAAAGTAAAGAGCCATCGGTGAATGTCTCTTGCACCGCCAGGCTGCACAGAGACAAGCCACAGCCTGAGGCAAGTCTAGGTCTTGCTATCAGATGAGATAACCCAACTTAGTATTTTGGACTCTGCTGTCTATGACTAAGTGCCCAAGCAGAAGGACTAGTTACCACAGACACTCCTTCTGGCAGTCATTAATGCTTATGCCACAGGACTGGTTAATGACCTTCTAGTCATATGACCTTTGACACTAGCACTGAGAAAGTGAAACGAAGAAGCTGTTGGCAGCATCAACTTTAAATAGAAAAGAAAGTATTAGTCTTCTTGGCTACTGGCAATGTTGTTTCAACAGGAGTTCCTGCACCTCTTCTTCATCCCCATTTATGAGAGAGGGACACATGTTTGGACATTAACTCTGCAAAACACAGCTTCTGCAGTACTTATGGTAGCACATCTTACAAACACAAGGCAACCCAGGCAGGCTGCTGTGCCCCTCCTGTCTCCAGGCATAAAGCAGTTGTGTTGAATATATTTCCTCAGTAATGGTTCAAAATTCCTGTAGTCGGACATGATCTTACAGGCTCCAAGTTGAGAACAGCACAAGAAAGTAGTTCTATAAAGCTCTCTGGCAACAAACTGGCACCATGGAAAGCAACAATTAAAGACTGCTGTAGCTAAAAGCAAGGAAACATGCAAGTAACAGCCTAGACTATCAGAAAAGGAAACAAGTCCTGAGAGCAGCTGCAATTTTACAGCTCTACTTTTTAACCATTTCCCCACTTGTATATTTTTACCTCAAGAGTATTAAATAAACACCCATACCTGTTGCTTACTCTCCTTCCCCCTTTCAATCAGTGGCATAGCTTTGGAACAATTGAGGAATACCACACTTGTTACAGAAGTGTTCATCAATTTGTGAAGTCCACTGCTCTTACCATCTCTTTCTACCAGTGTGAAGGGCTCACTATCCCAGCCATCCTCTAGTGCAGCTGGCTGAACATCCAGGTGACCATATACACACACCGTCTTTTTGCGTGGATCTGTGCCAAGTGTTCCCAGAACAATTGGTGGTAGAGGGATCTCAGACCCATCAGGCAGCTAGAAATAGAAGGAAATAATTTTTATTAAAACGTGTAATGTCAAAGGGACATGTTTTTATCAGATATGACTTACTTTAGTACTATGGAGGTTATGAGTAGAGGCACAGACAACTAAACAAAACTAAACTACCTAAACTGATTGCCAGAAGCAGGGTACCAATGAAGGCCTGATGGGATCATGCCAGTTAGTTTCCTGACATGTTGCAGTAATCAAAATGTTCCAGGCCACTCAGAACTGTTAGCTTTAAACTACCACTCCTACATCAGATTTCAGCAGAGCAAGCTGACTGCATGCCAAACTGCCATATCTAATGCTGACCTAAGCATAAGTGATAAACTCCATTCAGTACTGCATTCTGTGCTGCTTGTCACTGCACTTTCATCCTGTCCACAGTACAGCTCTCTAGACAAAAATTTCCTGACAGTGGTATCACTGGATGTAACATGTGCCTACACTCAAATAAGATCAGCATAACAGCTGTATTTCTCTATACCAGCCTACATTGTTAAGTCAAGGGCACAGTAGTGCTGATGAACTCAGTTCAAGAGTTCAAGAGTTGAACTTGGCTTAATCCTTTGAAATACCCCATAAGCAATTATCACATGCTATTCTCAGTCAGCATGTATTTCTCTTCCCAGGAACACATACTTCTAGACACTGTTCAGCAGATCAAGATCAGCTTTGACTTTTTGCTCATATGGGTTCCAAGCTCCAGTTTTTACCGACAGGTTACCCAGTCCTTGGCCAGCTGCAGCTCTACATGATTAAAGCACTACTGCAAGATTTTACAGTAATCAATACAGAGAACAAACTGCTGTGCAGCAGAAAGCTAACTTGGATCAGACAAGTTCATCAGCTGCTTTACATTGTCCTTCACAAAGATAGCAGCAAGATACATAATACACTGCCTAGCTCTCTATATACGTAATAAACTACACACTAAAGTTAACACTCACAAATGGATTAAAGTTTTTTAAATAAAAATGTTACATATAAAACTCCAAAATCAGTTCTTGCTACCAAAAAGTTACACTGATGAAAGGAACAACTTTGTCTCTGAATTAAGTGAAATGTTTTCAGGGGATTTCAAGCTGTACGTAGCAGCAGAGCTAGAATTATCCTACAGATCCCCTCCCAAGTTAGCTGTTTCCCTGCTGGAATCTGTAGCTATAAACAAGTGTAATCCAGTTGCCAAAAGCAAGAACTGCGCAGAAAGTCCCCATAAAAACAGATTTCACTTAGCAGTCTTTCACACCAACTACAAGAACAATCTCTTAAAACTAGAAAACATTCTAGTACGAGATTTTTAATGCTTCTCTCCAAATGCTAGTCTAACAATTTTGGTATGGGTCTTACTGAGGCATGTGACTAAGCACTTCAAAGGAGAAGCATATCAAGTGGATGGTTCCCTAGGATGGTATTATCATCATAATTCTCATAAACACATACCTTTCTCAAGGGGTAAAAAGTAAGTCTGGAGAGCTAAAAATAAGGAGAGAACTCATTCTTTTAATGATACTGTTGTATCTGGTAAGAGAGCAAACAATGCTGTGACAAATGTAACACTTCTGAAAGAGCCCAGAGGTCTTTTGGAGGACTGGAACTTCACTCAGTATCTTTATAAGTCTAGGGGTCTAAGGACCAACACCAGCCTGTTGTAAAAAATGTCTAACATTTTCATTTGTAGGTGCTCTGTTCATGTTCAGTTCAAAAGTTATTTAAAACACATTTAATACAGTCCAAAATTTAGTTCAACTTCCTTAACTGGGTCCCAAGGTTTACTATAAACAGAGTTAAAAGAAAGTTCAGACTGTCTGACAGGAAAGACATTATCCTACACCCCAACAGGCTACTGCCATTACCCACAGGATGCCAACTACCTACAGGACCCTCGTGTGGTGATCCTGACCAAAAGTCCATCTGATATCATAGAATTAGTGATCCACAAAGACAACCAGAATACACCAAAGCCTGTGCTATGTATGCTGCACACACAGTTTCTCCTTCCTGCCTGTACAGTCCTGTGCATATCCCTGGACTGCAGGATAACCTGAGCCACTGGACTATAACTGAAAGGTAGTTCCCACTTGGCAGTGGTGACTGCACCACCTGCATGTCCTTGACAATCTAGACATGCATCAAGAAGTTCTCACATAAATATTCCTTTTGTTTGTCAATGGAATCAAACAGCTTGAATAAATAAAATGGGATAACATTCCCATGAGTGGGATCTGCACAGCATGTTTCATGCTGGTCAGATGCCTGCTAAATGTTGCACAGCTTGGGGGTGCCAGTAGGGACGTAAGAATATCCATACTATTCTCTTTCTTTATAGCAATAACTCTAATAAACAGCATTTTAATGGAGTCTAGGTACCTCTCTTACTGGGAACATAAGAAACCAGCACCTTCTTGTGCAAAAGACCTTGTCTTCTAAAGAGACTGTTTCTACTAAGCAGACATGGAGATGCTCACCTTTTGTTTCCCAATATCCATAAGTTTGGTTGTGCCTCCCAGTTGCTCAATGTCCTTCGCAGCAACCTCCATCATGCGTCTGATTTCATCCCTCTTCTCCGGCCACGCTGACACGCTCTGGATTGCTACCCACTCAGCCAGGCGCTAGAGACATGGAACAGCTACAGCTTTTACTACACAACAGGCACTGTACAAACAACACCTTGTAATTCAACAAACACTGTGTGAAGTCAAGTTTAAATTGAGGCAAATCAACTCTGTCCTCTGCTCAAAGCAGTACTCTATTAATATTGCTCCCTAAAACCTCACTCCTCTACAGCTGTCCCTGCAGTGTAGCAAAGTCTACATAAAATACATAAGTTAACCTTAAGAGCATGACAGCTTGTGTATATTGTCTTTTTAGTTGCTGTTCAAGTATCCAGAATCAGATAATATCTTGGAGGCCTCTCAAAAAGGCCACTTTAGCTTTTCCTCCTGCTGTGAGATCACCAAGAGCAACTGACAGAAATAAAGTTGAACACTTGTCATAGTTCTTGCTTGAATTCACAGTGCTGTACCTCTGATTCCTTCATGGGTGACAGGGATTACAATACAAGCTGTAACTAAATAGCAGGTCAAACAGAAAAGTACATCTTTGGAGAGGGCAACCTCTCCCTCTTTACCCCAACATAAGTGGTTTCATACAAGAAAGCTTTGCTCCAGCCTCATTTATATCTTTCATGTCCCATCTCAAAAGTGAAGAAATTATAAACCTAGTCTGGCATTCAGGAGCCAGTAGCAAACTTCTTGTACCTCTAAATAAGTCATGAACGGCACTATACAGTAATAGAATATTTCCTAATAAATCTACCATGCACATTTATGTTTTTAAACAGAAAAATGCCTAAACTTAAGAAACAGTTTTCTGGCCTGACTCAAATCAGTCACAACTGCTGCCTGCTCTCCCCTACCTACAATTACTTGACATTATTACTGGGCATATTATATAGGTGTAACCAACTTGAAGACGACCACCTAACTTTTAATATGCCATAGCTGCCCATGCTGCAGACAAAACTCCAAGAAAACTTACCTGAACATAGAGGTCCTGGTGTTCATCAATGTATTTAAAGAGGGTTTCAAGAGCAGACATTTTCGGGCTAGTTTTCAGAACAGTGTTGCTGCAGATTCTGTGACAGAGAAATAATTTAGCCTTCACAGGTTTAAGAAGAAACAGTCAGTAATCAAGAGCCACAGACTTTCACCTTTCAAGTGCTAATGCCATACACCAAGCTGTACTAATATAAAACTTGAGGCCCCTCCCTTTCATGAAGTCACACAGTGAAGTGGCTAAACAAAAGTATATTTAACTTCAGCACCACTCTTTCTGCTTCTCCTCTCAAAATAACTTTCAAAGTTTAACTGAGCAAGCTTGTCTATGGAGATACTTCAATGAAATCATACACTTCATTTTACTGCAGAATTACAGGCAAAATGTTCCTTGAGTAAAATGCAACTTCAAAGAGTAGATTTCATTATGCGTTCAACTAATGCCATACCACAGGCTTGAATGCTAGCAGCTAGGTCCAAGAAAACACCAGACTTTGTGCTCTACAAAGCAGGTAGCTGAAGAACTGTCCTTTCTTCAGCTTTAAAGTCTCAACTTGCCACTCAGATTTCACAAAAAAGGTCAGAATGAAGCCATGGGAACAGAAGCCAGCCCCAGCAGGCCGTGAGCAGTGGTCAGCAATTACTGCAGTGCTACCACTTCCTTCTTTTGTTTTCATTTCAACTGAAGCTCACGTGAGAAAACCCAAGACCTCTCCCCTTCTCAGTTTTCTGTCTTCCTTACCAGTCAGAAATCAATATTCAAAAGACATACTGACCATTAAAGCAACAAAACAAACAAGCTTAACTTAGTTCTCAAGTTAGAACTAACAATGCAGCATCTCCTCTAAGCCAGGAAAATAATGAGTTCTAGAAATCACAAAATGGGTAACGTTGAAAGGGATCACTGGAGATCATCCAGTCTAAGCTCACTACTCTGACCCTACAACATATTACTCAAGATTGTGTCCAGGAGCCTTTTGAGCATCTCCAGAGGAAGCCCAATGAAATATGCCTCTGGACTCCAAGTGCCTGGACTAGGTGAAAAACTCCAGTGTCCGTGTAATACACTGGACAAGCATGTTCAGCAGCACCAGCCACTGTGATTTGGTATTTTGTTGAGTCAGCTTTATGCCAGATCCTTTGAACCTTCCTTCTACTTCTATACGGTAGTCACAAGACAAGTGTGACAGTTGTTAAAACATCAGACTGCTTGTCTTAGGATTTCTTGAACAGATGACTAGTCTACATATCTGAGACAAATCCTTTCAAGCTGCAGTGTGTCCCACACAATATACTGCAACACAAGCACCACCACAAATTTAAAGGCTCACATTTTCTTTCAAGCAAGGTTGTACTTACACAGATACTGGTGTTTGATATACACAATCCTTTCCCTCACCAGAAATAGCATCAGTTTAATTTAAAGCACCCATTAACTTTAAGTTCGGATATCTAGTTCTAAACACCAATTAGAACAACCTCAACCCACCAGACAGGTAGGCATTCTCTTCAATGGTCACGAAATATGAGAACTGAACACCTTCAGAAGGACTACATAGACATAACCAAGTAAAGCAATGTTTTTCACTGAAGCTGGGCTTCCGTAATGAAATGCATCCTCACATGCAGTTAGAGCTCATACAGGATTCATCTGGATCTTCTCAGAAAATCCAGCACACAGGCATCAGTCCCATGCATCTGACCCTCCCCATCACTCTACCAGTTTCTATGGCAACTTCATGGCTCTAGCTTCACAGCACAGACACAAAATGTAACATATTACATGGAGGTTGACCTTCTGTCCAACACAAAATCTGAACTACTTGCTAAGTCAGGGACTACTTTAAATATCACCTTAACCATAGTTTTAAAAATCAGGACATTGAATCACACAAGTCACACTACAGAGTTGCAAAGAATCCTGCTCCAGAAAACTTCAAACTAGGAAAAGCAAATGTTGGTTACTACACAGCAAAAGACTGGATGTTAATTTCCCCTCCCTCTCCAAAATCAGTTTGAACTTCCTGTAAGTCCTTCAGACTGGAGAGCTGAATCCTTCCTACCTATGCAGAAGAGCTTCCACAGTTTTACCTTTTCACAGGACTATAAAACACTTGTACTTTGAAATAAGATGACCCAAGGGACTATCAATGCACCGTGACAACTTTGCCCTCCTTATCGACAAGCAACAATAGTATCCCGGAGGGGAACACTTAGTCGAGTTAGGAACGCTCTATAACCATCACTGAGTCCTATGCTCACGTTGTAGGCTCAGCTCCTCGGGCCGAGGTTGTCTTAAAGGTTACATCTGGGACTTCGCAGCACTAGGACAGGCTTCCCGCAGCCCCCAGGTCGGTGGCGGCCTCGGGACGGGAGAGAGGCAGGCGCGCGGCGAGCTTCCCAAGGACAGCGCGGGCGGAAGGCTCACGGGGAGAGGAAGCGAGTGTGGGAAAGGGGACGGGGCGATGCAGGGGCAGCGCTTCCCTCCGGGGGCAGCCACGGTGCCGCCGCGCCCCGAGGCCGAACAGACGCTTCCTATCGCAGGACACGGGGCAAGGCCCGGCCTGCCAGCGACGCCGCGTACCCGGCATTCCCGGCACCTCGTCGCCAGGCCGGGCAGGGCCGGAGCGGCCATGCACGCCGGTGCCGCCACGCCAGAGAGCCAAGAAGCCCGGTCCCCCGCAAGCCCTCCCGCCCTGACACTCACTGCGCCCGCACCTCCCCGGCTTCCCTCGGAACGATGCCGCCTACCGCCACAGCAGCACCTTAAATAGCCCCGCTCCAGCTCCGCCCCGCGCCGCGCGCCGTAACAGCCAATCGGCGGGCAACTACGCCTTGGGGGCGGGGCCTGCAGCGGGGGCGGGGCCTCGGCGCGGGGCTGTCGTTCTGCGCGAGGAGGGGCGGCCCCTGTGGGGGGCTGGGACGACCCCGGCAGGCCCGAAATAATGTGGGGGTATAGTAAGGGGGAGTATAATATATAGGCTAATATAGTATGCGGGGAGTTTATGGAGGCCCTGGGCAGAGCCTGCCTGGGCAGCTGAATTATCCCAGACGAAGATGGGAGTTATCCTTATGGTCTTCCTACATTTGTTGTTTAGATAGGTGAAGTAGATTTAGATAGATTTAGATGTGGTTTAGATCGGTCCATAGAATCATAGAATTAATTATAGAATATCCTGGGAGGATATTCGTGGAAGGGAGCCACATGGATCATCAAGGTCCAACTCCTGGCCCTGCACAGGACACCCCAAGAGTCACACCATGTGCCTGAGTGTTGTCCAAACACTGTAACCTCTTCAGGCTTGGTGCTGTGACCACTTCCCTTGGGAGCGTGTTCCAGTGCCCAGCTACCCTCTGGGTGAAGAACCTTTTTCTAATATCCAAGCTAAACCTCCCGGCCATTCCCTCAGGTCCTATCACTCCTATCAGTGCCTGTCGCTCCTTTTCCCCCCATGAGGAAGTTGTGACTGCAATGAGGTCTCCCCTCAGTCTCCTCCGGGCTGAACAGACCAAGTGACCTCAGCCGCTCCTTATACAGCTTCCCCTTGTGAGAGGTTCTCT
>WBMZ01004617.1:0-108731 GCA_013400975.1 Atrichornis clamosus | reverse complement strand
GTTCATTGGATGTTATCCACTCAAGCAGGCGGTTCAAGCATTCTAAAATAACTATATCAGCTATTTCACTACTATGTCTAAGTAACACAAAGAAAGGCATTAGTCATCATTACACAACTATATTTTCACAGCAAGGCTACCTTTGTAAAAATTAAAAATTATACACATAGCATCCATTTTAATATTTGCGAAAGCCAATGTTATGATATGTATTTATCACACCCTCAAAACCCTTCACCATCTTCTTAGTCCTGTTTGGATGCTGTCTAATAGCCTAATGTCATCTTCTTATTGTGGCACCCAAAGCTGCATGTGGAACTCGAGGTGAGGCCACCGCAGTGCAGAGCAGAGCGGGACAATCCCTGCTGGTGATGCTGTGCCTGATGCCCCTCAGGACACGGTTGGCCCCCTGGCTGCCGGGACACTGCTGACTCATGTTCAACTTTCTGTGGATCCAGACCCCCAGGCCCCTTCCCATGACACTGCTCTCCAACATCTCATTCCTCAGTCTGTATATATGCCCAGGGTTTCTCCGCCCCAGGTGCAGAATCTGGCACTGTCCTTGTTAAATTTCATATGGCTGGTGATTGCCTAGCCCTCTAATTTGTAGAGGTCTGTCTCTAGGGCCTCCCTGCCTTCGAGGGAATCACAGCTCTTCTCAATTTAGTATCATTGGCAAATCAATTTAGTATCGTTGCTTGGATAAGTGAAATGTGGTATGAACGGTAAAATGTGAACGTGAAGTAAGATCACATAATGAAGAGTTCTCTGAGCTTCTAACAGTGGTGGACAGAAATAAGGTTATTCTACATGCAAAAAGATAAATATTCAGGTAAGGCTTGTTGTTGCCTTGTCCCTGCCATACATGAAGCCAGCCTATATAAGATGGGAACTTGCTGAAGCTACTGTTGTTCATGAATAGCTCTGACACATGTAGCTCCTATAGCTGCTATGCATGGATGTAATAATTTGGTAAATCATACTGGTTAATAGACATGCTTAAAATAAATGTAAAAATAGCAGTTGGCCCTTGGCCGTAGTAAAAGTATTTGTTACCTGAATTAATGAGGAAGGCTTACCATTCAGTCAGATCTATTGGGCAGTGTGTTTCCCAGTGCCCCAAATATTAGGAAAAGTGCTGATGAAATTTGCTGAGGGCATAAAGCTGGGAGATGGAGTCACTACAGGGAAGGAACAACTCAACAACCCTGAGGATCACAGAAATAAAACCAGGATGAAATTGGGTAGCTGGGAGCTCAAGAGCTGGAAATGAGTGAGAAAGAGTGGGGCATACTAAGTCGTCTGTGAGCTGCCATGGGAGAGAACTACATAATTTGGGAACTCAGTTGGTGGTGCCTTGTGGGGTAGGGTAAGTACTGGGACCTTGCACGAGGCTGGTCTGGCCACAGGCCGTGTTGAGCTGGAGATTCACAGACTGATGCCAGCCTTGGTTCGTCCCCATGGAGCTGCCGGGGGTTGGGGTTGCCCTGGTGCCCCCCAGGTACCTGGCTCCTGGCTGGGGGTGGGACAGGTCCTGGCTGCCAGGCTTTGCCCTGGCAGAGCCCCATGGGGAGCTTCTGCCACTCCGGCCATCCCAGGCTCCAAGGAGCCCCTGGCACTGACACCTGACACTGCTCTGTGTTGGTGGGAGAGCAGGTGGCAAAATGTACCCCAAATGGGTACAATTATGTTAGGAGAAATCTTGCCCAGAAGCAATCGGGAAAAAAAGCTAAAAAAAAAAAAAAAAAAAAGAGAAAAAAGAAACTGCTTCTAAAAATCTGTTTGTTGCATTTAGAAAAGATATTAAGTGACATGACATAGAATGATTCCTGGTGACCTATTTTCATTCTCATGTTCCTCCATGGAAATAATTTTTGTTATGTTTTTCCCATGTCCTAAAAAACCTCACAAACAAAAATAAGAATCAAGGACCTGAGCTGCCAAAAAAAAGCATTAGGGAAGTGTACAGTGAAAATATTGCGTACTGTATTATCACAGTTTTCTGCCAGCCTGTATTGATCTAAATCCACAAAGGATTATGTGAAGAACAAACGGAGAAACCACACAGTAACTTACCCATGGGAAAACAACAACTTTTTTGAAAGATAACAGGCCCAATTATCAGCTTTGAGGGCCTTGTAAATTGTTTTTATGGAAACACAGTTTTGTTTTACAACGCTATTAATTTGGAGGTGAAAAAACATATGCATACATAAAAATCCTTTGGGAACAGAGGACAAAGGAAGAGTAGGAAAAGACATATATCAGAAATGGTTTAGGGCAGGGGATGACAAAGCAAGGTACTTTATAAAGAAAATATAAGGATGCTCAGCATATTCTGGTTCGGGCAAAGATATCTAAACACCTAAACAGCTCTATTTCTTTTTTTAATATGTTGTCCTTGAAAGAGTTTTGTTCTAAAGAAATATTTTGTAGGTAGTTGTGTCATTGCTTTTAATCACAGAGGTGTAGCATGTATGAGTCACCTCATAATAACAGCAGCTGAGTAAGTGAAGGGCCTGAAACCTAAGAACTGGTCTGGGAGAGGACAACTGTGTGAATCAGTTTTTTGGATGACTGGACTGAGAGCCACAGGGCTCTGGGAGGCCTACAGTGATACCACTAATAGCTGTGCCTGTCCTTTCTGAAAAATTCCATGTGAAATGGTGAAAGGGGACAGAAAGTTCCTATGGACACAACAGTACACATGCAAAATCTCACTCTCACTTCTTTTAAAATTAATTTCAAGTGGTGGCCATGTTCCTATATGCAGGTGTATGGCATCTAAAATTTCACGTTGTTCAATTTTTTTGTCTTTTCTCCTGCATGAGATAAAGACACAACAATTACTTTCCTGCAATTCTGAGCAGAAAAAAAATAAAAAACATGAAAAGCTGAAATTAGTTGTCTTCAGCCTCTTTATTGTGTCTTGCTCTTTCCTGCTCTGTCTTCCCCTTTGTTCTTTATTTTGCGTGTTTCTGCTTAGGTGAGTCACAATTCCAACATTCTAAACATTGGTGGCTCACACTACATTAAGTAAACTGCTAAATTGAAAGGAAAGGTTGTGAATGTGGATGCACAGAACAGTGCAGCTCTGATGGATTTATTTCCTGTCTTGCAAACAATAGGTTTTGAACTGGTGACAGTAAATAGGCAGGTTGCAACTGATGTTTAAGGAATTCCTCACTGGTTGCTTTAATCTCTTCTAAACTGTGTCCTATGTATATCATACACATGTACGTGCACTTGTGTGGACATTTTGATTCCATTAACATTGCTTACCTTAAATACACCCGCTTCTGGTGAGTTTGATTTTGTTCACTAAAGGTGAACAGAGCTGCTTATACCTGAAAATTGCCTTGCCATTGACATTCCAACAACGTGACCCTCACCTATTACCCCTGGCTTTTCAAAACCAGGTGGCCTCAAAGCCCAAATTCTTTTAAGGGAATACCACCAAACTAAACCAAATCAAAGCATCATTTACTGTCCCTGGTCTCCAGTCAGTACTATGGCTTCAGAAGTAACTTTGTCCTGGCCTCCAAAAAAGCAGGGCTGCTTGTGTGACATGCTGTAATTGTAGAGTGCTGAATATTTGTGTGTGTTCATGGCCTTCCTAATCTATATATGCATGTGTGCCATGTAGTAATTAATAAGTTTGATCCTCACAAACTTCTTCCAAAAAAAGGAATACTATTTTCTTTTTTTAATAGGTAATTAAGTAGAGGGCAGATTACACTTAACCTATGTAAAAATGTTGATGTTTACATGAGAGATCCCAGTGTGAGGTGACTGTGTACCCAAGTCCCTGGTCAGAATCCAGTTAGAATGCTCCATGGCGCTTCACTGGACTATGCACCCAGCTTTTACTGTTGTGAAACACGCACACAGGGGAATGCTGCAATTGAGACAAGAACTGAATCAAAATCTAGAGTCCTGGTCCTGTGATCCCTCTTCCTATCCTTGAACAATGGAGCACTGGTGTGCTATGGAGCCTGTGTGGCTCAGTTGCCCAAGTAATAATAAAAGCTAAAGGACCCTTCTCCCTCTCTCTGCTCCTTCCCTTCCTCTACCCTACCCATTTACTGACCACTGCTTTTGCCATCTCCAGTGTCCTCTCACTATACTGAGCCTGGCAAGTGGAGGATTTATGTTCCCTGTGGCTCCATCCAGTCCAGCTCAGCACAGAGACACTTGCTTTGATCTCACATGAGTCCCCACAGTGCTGTGCCACTGTGGAGCAGACATGCCTGCCTGCACACGGGGTGGCTCTGTGCTACTCTGCCAGGTTGGCTTTTTGGCTTGGTTGCCACGAGCTTGAGGAGCTAATTTGCCCTGCAGTGGTGGGTTGGATACTCAGGATGCCCAGCATGCTCATGGAATTTCTCCTTCCTCACCAATCCCTACAAACCTCTTTCTGTCCCCAGCCTCCTGGCTCAGTGGTTGCTGCATCAAACTTTTCTGCAACTCGGTTAGCCTGGTATCAATAACGTTGTAACTTTCCTGATAGAAAAAGCACTCAAAAGCTTGTTGCAACTTCAGATCCTCCAGTATCTTCACAAAATACCAAAACATCCTGGCTTACTCTAAGCCTTCAGCAGTCACTAGTCGCTTAACTGAGGCAACTCAGGACCCCATAGATCTTGAAGTCTCTCATCTTAGGCACTAGATTTACCTGCAAACCGTGACAGTATACAGTAGAATACAAGGGTCTTGCTGTGTACTGCTGGATAGTTTTTTGCTTCTTTTTTCCTGGCTTATGTAAGGCGATTTTGTTCTTCCCCATAGGTGCTATTTTGCGGAGTTTGTACACTATATTGTAACCTGTGTTTTCTGTGTCCTTTTCTCAGGATGCAGCAGTGACATGTTGGCAA
This sequence comes from Atrichornis clamosus, assembly GCA_013400975.1. NCBI lineage: Eukaryota > Metazoa > Chordata > Aves > Passeriformes > Menuridae > Atrichornis > Atrichornis clamosus. The sequence goes on along the minus strand of WBMZ01004617.1, from coordinate 103,857 downwards.
TGTCACTGTCAGGAACATCAAATCAAACCTGAAGACTCCCTAACCTGTCTAGAGGGCTGAAGAGACTGCCTCAAATTAGAGAGAGTGGCAGAGAGCCAGCCAAAAAAAAAAAAACCAAGAGAAAGAAAAGAAAAAACCCCCCCCTCTTTAAAATTCAGTGTGCAAATTGCCCAAATTTCAATGTGCTTTTGGCAGCATTCTCCCCATTACACTGCCCTAATGTTGCTCAGGAATAGGCAGTCTTTCTATTTCAGGGATCTGGTGCTCAGAGAGATCAGGTACTGTTTTCGCTTCTGATTTTGAGGCACAGATTAAAGAATGGTGTGAGAGGCTCTTAGTAAATTGTTCTTTTCCAGCACCTTGGAAGACTGGCTTGCAAACTGCAGAGCCAACGTATCTTAGAAAGTCATTGAATGGGCATGCCAAATGATTCCTCATTTGCTGAAGTGTTAGTCCAGCTGTGCCAGTGCTCTAAAAGGAGTAAAAAAAGCACCTACCTCCCTTTGCTCATTGTCTGTTCCTCTTTCTGAGTGACTAAAGCACTCGGTGCTTCTGTCTGCTTGTCCTGGTACCCTGCATTAATATAACAAGTCAGTGGCTCAAATGGGAGTGGTGGGATGCGTGTCATGTAACAGGCACGTGTAAAGGACAGGCACGCAAAGGGTCAATAGCCCAGCTAGATGTGGTCTGACTGCAAATGAGAACCACAGCCCTCGGACACTGCTTCAGTGCAGCACTTCTCTTTGGAATGACCACAGAGCCCAAACGCCAGAACATTTACTCTTTCTCTACTTAATCTCAACTACCCTGTATTTCATTCCAGTGTTTCATTCCAACACCATGCCCAGTTTATCCATGCTGAAAGTGCATGGTATGTGCCATATGTGTGAGTAGATGTAATTTTCATTTTCTCCTTGAATATATTTTGGGATGTTGGAAAACTTTATTTCAGTCTTTTACAAGTTGTTGATTTGTCAAAGAGAAATATTATAGAGATTTGGACAGCACTGCATGCTCTCCTCAATGAAATGGAGCCTAAGTGCTTCCCCAGCTGGAATTTTAGTCCAGAGATGCAGCTCTGCAGGACTGCTTTTTGGTGTCTGTTTTGGTTTCACTGTGGTTCCATTCCCTCTCCTTTGCTGGATCTCCTCTCCTCACAGACTGAGGATCACATCCAGATTAGTGCAATCCCTGCTTATTATTTTGGGAGAATTGCTATGAGTTCTTTTGCTAAAAACATACGTGTGTGCATCTGTACAGCATAGGCTAAAAGCACAATTTAGTTCTATGCAAGAAACAGGGAATTGCAAAAGCAGATAATATTAAATGTTGTCTAATGATGGCATCTCTGCATATTCCTCAAGTTCCTTAGTGTAAATCAAAAGCAAATTCACTGTTTCTGAATCAGAATTAAGGCCTTCTTTTTTTCTTTTTTTTTTCCCCAGAGGAAGGCTCTTGCTAGGGATAGGAGCGAGGGACTCCTACAACACACAGAATTTTCTGAGGAGAGAGGTGACTGACAGAGGATGTGGGTGATAGACAATTAAGGGCTGTGAAGAATTGAAAAGGTAAATCATTGAAGAATAAGGAGGACTGGAAAATATAAGTAGAAAAGAAAGTGAAATTATATTGAAGAAAAATGACAGAAAACACGAGATAGGAAGAGGATGAAAACATGTCACTTCAGAAAAAAATAAGAAAATAATGCCAAGTCAATTCTAAGAAGTTCTGGAGCAAAAGCTGTGTTAGAGAAAGGCATTTTTCAAGTTTGTCTGTAGTTCTTCTTTTAAGTAAAAGGACAAAATTTTGATTATCCATTTCATCAGTGTAGGTAGGGACAACTGGCTAGTTAAGTGAGGATTTTTTAAATCACACGTTCTTAAAGCTGAAAGCCAACAGAAAACCATAGGGTGACTCCCGCCAGCTGCAGTGGCTGCTGGCCCCAGTCCTTCAAATTACTTGTGTTTGAAAGATACCTTGTTGCCTTAAAAAGTATTACCATTCAATTTTGTTTCTCAGGGAAAGACAGCTTGCAAAACTAAAGGTGGCCTGGTAAGAAGAGGTGCCCCAATGCCAGATGTTAAAATAGGACAGGAAGAGATGGAGAAGAAATGTTACATCTGCTGAAGGACCCACCTGCCAAGTATACCAGCAAGGCTTGGATGAGGAGGAAAGTATCCTCTTTTCTTTTCGTGAGGAAGTGCACTGGAAGTAGGGTACAAATATCATGCCTGTGGAATAAGCTCTGGAAATCCATTTCTGAGGCTTCTCAGTCACCAACAACTCTTCTCAAAGCAGGAGGCAGCACCATGGCAGTCCTTGATTTTCATAATGGCAATTGATGCGTGTATAGCGAGGAGACCCCAGGAACAGGCCTGGCCACTAGAACCACTCAGATTCTTGGAGCGTGCTTGTATGTAACACGATAGACATTGTCTAGTGGCACTGCCACTGCTCAGGCAGCTGGGCAGGATCCCACACAAACATTCCTTGCTCAGGAATAACACAGAGGAGTCACTTGCACTAAGGGGTGCTTAGCCTTGATATAGTTATGAACTGTTCATTTGTTGTAAGCAATACAGAAACTGAATAGACTACTCTTCCCTAAACAAATACCATACAACATTGGATGCATGCAAACTAACAATATATTACCTAAAGAAAAGCTAATTACTTGTAAACTCTGATAGAAAATTGGATTTCACTAATGGATCATTTTGCAGTTTGCTCCATGCCCAGCTATTCATCATTTGCAGAGCAACTGCAGAGAGCAGCTGCAAGGAAATAACTGAAAGTAATTAAGTTTTACAGAACTGCTACTTAAAGTCAGCCATGATCTTCCTAAACCCTCATTTTTTCACTACTTCAGATTTGGATTTTTAGAAGAGAAATCAAGAAACAGACATACTGTAACTGCACTACGATCTGTTGTATGTGGTGACTGCATTTCATTTGATTTTTGAACATAGAGTACTATAGTACACAGCGTTTGAGTCAAAAGAACAAAGCAAAACAATCAGAAAAATGCTGTGAATTAAGGTTCGCCTATGTGAGTGGAGAAAAGCAGCAGAGACTCTCCCTGGAAAGTCTATTTAGAGTTTACAAAACCTTTCATGTGCAGTATCATAAGTATCCACTTGGTGGTTACTTGTGCCTACAACGGAGATGCTTTTTTCCATCTCGGAGAATCAGTTTTGCTTTCCATTTCTCTCCTGGTAAGAGAGAGCATGCAGGAAACAACTGGGCTGCATTTCAAAATCTATGGCATAACAAGATGGGAGCAGGTGTGCTTTGGATGTCCTAAGTCTGTCTTGCCAGTAGAAACAAATTTTAAATCAGTCTGGTGCAAATCCCTAACAAAATAAACTCATTTCAAAGAGTCTGCAGCCATAGAGCTAAACTGATTTCAATCTGTATGACAACATGATAACTTTTCTGGTAGTATCAGCTGTAGAAATGTCTTCTTAATGCACTGGAATGTATAAATCTGATAATTTGACTAGAAGAGATGACACTTAACTTTTACTCTTTTTTGCTACCACGTATCTAAATCTTCACAGCCCTCTGAATGCAGTATATATATTATGTGAAATATTCTTCCCATTTAAAGTACTTTGGATCATTCATGTAAGTAACAGCACAATGCCACAGGGAATTAGTTTATAAGATGGTGGGTTGTTTTTATTTTCTTTCTACATAATCCTAGTCCAACTTCTAAGTATTTCTGGAATTGCTTCAGACACTTACAGGGAGGCTACACAGAGCCAGATTCAGTATTGGCATAATGAGATCACTTGGCCTGAACTTGATGCAAAGACTAGAATCTGTGTACAGAAAGACTGGAGAAGAATCTCAGCATTTTCCCTTCTTTGTTCTCCCTTTCACACACTGTGGACAGACATACAACATGCCACACAGCAGCAGATTCCACTGGAGAGCATCCTCTTAGGCTTGGGAAATTGCTCTCAAGTCGCTGACTCCAATCCCAGGTAAAGACAGTTCCACTTATAATTCCCCTTGTAAACTGAATAAGCTCCACCTTACAGCTAATTTTCCTTTTGCTGACTGGTAACATAAACAGGCAAAGAATGTAGCAGAGAAGCAATAGGCGACACTGTGCTGGTCATCGTTTGTGATATGTGGACAAAAATTCCAGAATATTTTTTATATCTTAATTGTTCCATCTCATTTGAAGAATTACAAGTAAACCACAATCTGCACAGTGATTGCCAAGGTATCTTACTGGCTTCTCCTGGCAATACTGTTTCCAAATGAGAGGGAAAAGTTGGCATGAGGTTAATAAACACATTAATTGGAAGGGGATATATGAGAAGAGTAGGACAATTAAAGTCTGCTAGGTGGAATCTAGAAAGTGGTAAAAGGGAAGTAGAAAGTAAATACGTTGGGCTTTCTTGGATGACTGTGCCTAAGAAATACTGCAAAAAGTAAAAAGCAAACAGGACAGAATGTACAACAATTTTAAAATGAATGGGAAAGCTTTTTCTGTCTAAACACTTCCCCTTGTTTAAATCAGTGAATTATGCTAGGCTTTTCCCTTGTCCACAAAGCTACACTCTGTATTTTATATTGTGCTGTTTTTCTGCTTCTGGTTCACAATGTGACCCAATAAATTCACTGCTCACTGATGTCATAAAACTTCTGTGAGTAGTTTGCAACATACTCTTTTTGATTAATGGCATAAATGAGAAAATAACATTTGGATTCCTCTGGTAGACTCAGTGCTCTGCAGGGGAATTTCACTGCCTAAAGGGCATGTTCAAACCTATGTCTAACCTTGCAATGTTTTTCAGTAACAACTTTGCCAAAGGAAATCAGAAAGAAACATTTATATGTTAAAATATATTTTCAAGGTAGATTTGAACAGCCCTTGAAAATTTCTTGAGCTCCTAGCAGGAAAATGGGACATTCATGCATGCCATGTGAAAGATTAGCAGACACGTAGCCTATTTCCATAGACAACCTAGTGCTAATGACAGAAGGTGATAAAATCAATCAAACAGAACAATAAGTCCTAATGAACCGGTTTTACATTTCATTAACTGGAGTGCCAAGCTAGTTCTTAATGACTGATTTACTTTTTTTCTTCTAAACTCTCATGAAGAATTCAGTAATTAGGAAAATAAAGGCTAATAGCCTAGTGCAACTTGAGCCTGCAATGCATTTCGTGTCTGAGGGTGATGAGAACAGCAAGGGTTCAGCAGCTCCTTGGGCTGAGCACTCCTCACAGCCCTGATCTGAGGAACTGCTGAGCCCATGCACAGGCAGACAGCACAGGTAGACACTATCCTGGTCTCCTCACCTGGCTGTGCCAAGGCGTCTCACTCCTGAGCACGGAAACCCGTGATTATTCCGTATCTGAACTGTCACCGGTAATGCACAATTTTGTGATGTGCCCAACACAGCAATGAAGAGGAGACCAACTTGATGCTGACATTGTGCTCTAAGCAGTAATTCAAAGATCAATTGGCTAGGAACTCATACAGTTAGTCCTGGATTATTTTTACCACCTCTGATGTCGCTTGCCTTAATTCAACTTCTACTAATTAATTTCCATCAAGTTTAATTCTAAGTTAAAATAAGAATAGAAATATAGCTTCCTTTAGGAATATAGGAATGCAACGTGAAACAGCCACAGTTTAATATATACAGAAAGCAAAGTTTCTCTGATGCAGAGGGTTTTTTTTAAAGGAAAATCGGTATGGCACAGAGGGACACTAAGGTATCTCTTTTTCAGGGGATGGACTACAATTAATGCCGTTAGTCTTAAGAACCTTGAAACTTAGGGAAATCTGAAACAAGACTTGAATTTTGCAGCTAGCAATAGATTGTTATTAAAGGCTAAACCACCTGATTCAAAATCACCTAGGCTTTTATCTTTTATAAATCCGAGCTTTCTGGGTCAGTTCTTGGTCTGTTCTGAGGATCTCTATGTATATATGTACAAGAAGGTGTGTGAACACACACACATACATATTTACCAGACTTGTCCAACTTTTCACTCCTACTAAAGTCAGTGAGTTATTTGAAAGTTCAGAGACTGAACAAATACAACCCTTTCCCCTGCCTCAAAGTTATATTGAAATCTTTTGGGAAGAGAGTGCTTTATTCCCTGCAAATGCTTCCTGTGGGATTTACCATTAAATGAAACTGGTAAACTATCCAGTATGAGTGTCATGCAACTTGCATTCACTTCATTAATTTCCATTCATCTTGTACTTTTATTTTTTATTAAAACTATTAAAACATTATTAAAACTATATTAAAACCTATTATTATATTCTTAATCTACTTCTTCATATTCCATAATTTCAAAGCAGCAGATACCTTCATGTTAAAGATGGAATTGCACTTGCTATATATAGCAGCTGTTCCCAAACCAAAGAAGAGGATGTGGGCTTATTATGGACCCCAAAATCCAGTGAATTTTAGCTGCTATCTTGGAATGAAATGAAAAGTGCAGCCAGACACCTACTGATGCTTCCTGCTGGGCTAACTACTCTGATCCAAGTGCTGAGGGAGCAGTGGCATCATGTGGCTGGTGTGAAAACGGGAGCAGGACTGCTCCTTTCAGCAACCATTTCCATTTAGATCCCCTTATCTGTAACATCTCATTGCACCTTTAAGGTGCAGACATTTGATACAGCTGAGCCAGTGGGACAGTTCTGCCTCCAGCATCCCAGAGCTCCTGGCCCTGCAATGTGCCTCCCTGCAGCAGCTCTGCCAGAGTGCCTGGCAGCATCCTCAGGGCTTGCTGACCTCTCTGAAAATAATCTCAGCAAGAAACAGCTTTACATTTCTCTGCCCTGTTAGCAAGTTGAGAAAACTCCCTGAGCAGCAAGGAATATCTTTCACTGGGGGAAGGGACTGGACTAGGCAGGCAAAACAAAGGAAAACAGGGAGGTGGTGGTGGAGGAGGAGGAAGCAACATGCTTATTTTCTTCAGCAGCAATTAGAGCAGCTCAGCTGTGACACCTAACCTGACCTGAAGTCTCCATATTTTGTTCCTAGTTTAGAGTCAGGAGTAACTAAGATTTGTTTTCAGAGCTATTGTTGAAACACAAATGACACATGTACGGAATTTCACAGACATGAAATAAAAATACATAATACCCTTTGGGGAATGCTGACACACAAAGGAGTCAAGATCCACACTTTAAAACACATGTGGGTTTGGTAATGCCTAAACTATTACCCAGACAGCTTAGGACCAAACAGTAGGGAGATACTTTTGTGCTTGACTTTTCCCACCATCTGCATCCCTCTTCCGTGTGGAACACATCTCAGGATTGTTCCAGACATCAGTATGGCATATCTGTAGTTTTGTCTCCTAGGTGGCAGCAGTCACTGAGGAAGGCTGACTGTTTTCAAGCCTAGCTGGTACTCCTGCAGAGGAATGGCTAACTCTTCCTTGTCCATGTATTGTCCTAGGAATTTCCAAAGAATACCCCAAGCTGGTCAGAGAGAGCTTCTGAAAGCGTTTTGTATCAGACTGAGAAACAGGATTAAGTTCCTAGCTGCCTACTTGGTCTTTGCTGCGTGCTATATTCCCAAGAAACAGACTGTATCACCAGTGCCTCAAAAGTAAGCCTCTCAGTAAAAGTATCTGGGAAAGAAAAAGAAAATTTGAAAAGGATGGCCAAAGACAACCTCAGCAGGTGAAGAAATGAGATGGTGGAGAAATCGAGCAAACCACTAACAATGGAAGATGTGATTAATGATAATGGTTCTGCTTTTGAGACTCTGGAGATGAAAGTTGTTTTGCTCTTGCATCTCCCTCCCCACTGACAGTCTCTAGAAAGCTGCAGTATGTTCAGCAATATTTTTATCTTTCTTCTTTTCTGTCACAGTCTGCCATCTACTTAGAAGCTGTATTTCAAGCCTTGCTCTGCAAGGTAGAGGAGAACTGCATTGATCATGTAAAAGCTGTGGATAACAGCAAGTTTGCTGCACCTCTGTTCTTCCCTTGCTGTTCTGAGAGGTAAAATTCGATCATGTCAATACAGAAATCTTTCTTTTTAAAGACTTGTCAAGGAAGTATTTCGAATTAAGTAGGACATGATGCTAAGAACATATATCACTGAACTGTTCTCTAGACAGAGACAGTGAACATTTGCACCTGGAGTGGGGAAAGGATGCCAGGAACTTGCTTGCTGCACAGGAACAAATATCTGAGACCTTGACCCCTTAGAAACGCTAATGAAGTCAAATACATCAGAAGCTGTCCATGGAGCTGACCACATCCTAACAGGGATGCAGTCACACGTGCTCCCTCTGCCAGAGGGCAGGGAGACAATCTATCGACCCCAGCATCCTTGGACCCAGTACACCCTGACTGTTTTGGCAATGCGTTCAAGGTGGCCGCTCTTCTGGTGTTCTCTGCCGGCCGCCGAGGAAGGCAGGACACGGGAATGCCGGGCAGGGGTCGGCCTGCACCCCGCGGCTGGGCCCGGGACGAGCAGGGGAGGCTGTGGGAGATACTGGGGAGCCAAGGGGTGACCCACCATGGGTGCGCTGCTTTACTGAATGGCCACGCGAGTCGCTTCGAGAGGATAAAACTGGAGAAGTTACTCCAGAACAAATGACAGCTTTTTTTTTCTTCCTCCATTTGTCGGGAGAACCTTTCACTAGAGAGACCCGTCCGTCTCCAGACTGCCTCTTTCAAAGTATCGGGCAGCCGCCTGGATGGCAGAGGGTTCCCACAGCAGCATCCATCACCCTTCAAACCCCTTTTATGCTCGGGTGAGAAACTCGCAGAGGAGAGGCGGGGGGCGCGGGCAGCAGCCGCCAAGTGGCTGCAGGGGCCGCTTGGCACAGGGGAGCGCAGACAAAAGCCGGCGGAACTACGTGGCTTAAATTCAAAAGGGGCGCTCCGGGCTCCGCCAGGGCAGCCCCGGCCCGGGGAGGAGGCGGGAGCGGGGCCGGGGCAGCCCGACAGGAGCGGGGGGCGGCGGGCGCTGGACGCCGGCGGGGAGTGGGACGGGCGTGCGGGGGGCGCAGCGCGGCTCCCCCGGCCCCGCCGCCGCTCGCTCGGGGCCGCAGCAGCTGAAGCGGCCGCCCAGCCCAGCCCCGGCGCGGTGATGAGGGGCATCCCGGGCTTAAAGCGGCTGCGGCTCAAGATCTGGCGGCGATGCGCCCTTCTGCTGCTCCTCCTCTGGGCTGCCTGCTGGGTGGTGGTGAGCGCTGCGCTGTTCCTCCTCCACAGGAGCGTCTTCTCCGAGCGCTGCACGGACGAGAAAAGCCACCGGATCCTGGCCAGGCTGGTACGTGCCCCCGGCGGGACGCGGGGCATCTCCCGGGGGCTGTCCGGCAGGACGAGGCTCGGGCAGTCCGTCGGGGCTGCGCGGAGCCGAGCACCCGCTCTCCGGGGCGCTCCTGCCCGGCTCCGGCCGCCGGAGGTGCCGCATCGCCGGCGCCCCGCGGTGCGCACGGGCGGGCGGCTGCCTCCCTCCCTCCTTCCCTCCCTGCCTGCCTGCCTCCTTTCCCAGGGCGAGGTCAGGTGCAGGCGGCGGGCCGCTTCCCGGGCGTGGGATGCGGGTGCGCTGCCTAAGCGCTTTGGAAAGCGCAGCTCGGCGAGCCGCACGCGCCAAAGCGGAGGGAAACATTCCTCCGGGTGTTGGTGGGGTTTTTTGGTTTTTTTTTCGCCGAAAAGCTGTTAGTACAAAAGTCGTCTTGCAGAAGTGCCAGGCAGCTTATATCGCCTCCTTTATGTCTGGAGGGGTCTGGTGTGTAAGATGTGGTTAAAATTCAAGAAAGGATTTGCGAATATTCATTAAAATTTCCCTTAAAAAGAATAATAAACAGATTTAGGATTGTATAGGAAACACTTTGAGAAGAGGACCGGCGTGGGTTAATGCTTTTAGTTCAATCTTGTTTCTTAGTTAGGGTATCTGTAGTGCCAATGGCTAGGTGGGAAGGAAAGAATCCTAATGGAAATTAAATAGTCTACTACTGGGAGCAAGCAAAAGTGATCCTAGATTTTCCTTAATTCTGTATAATAAAGGAAACGCAAGTGTAGGCAGTGGTCCCGACAGGGCGTTTTTAGTGGCAGTGAGCTCCAGTTTCTTTATCTCAGGAGCCAGACTGGAGTACAGCTGAGCTCGGGTTTGCAGCTGAGGGAATGACTCCTGCCTCATCATTACGTTCTAGGGAAGAACACTGAGATACAGAGATGCACGGAGTCGCCAAGCTCAGGGAGGTCCAGGTCCTTGCCATCACACTCACTAAGAAACAGATGGACAGAGACTTGTTGCTGTTCTTCAGTTTGGAAAGCGTCAGGCATGGCTTCAAAAGCCCAGGCAGGGATCAGATTTCAGGCTCAAGCTTGGAAAGTTGTCTCTATCACTGAGTGATAGCTCAGTTTCGGATCCTCCTTCCAGAGGAAGAGTAGCTGAGATTGCTGTGCTCATCTGTGATAGGTGAATCTTCAGTAATATCGTTAAGGTTTGTGAGCAACAGTTTTCCCAGATGACGTTAGAAAGGGGTGATCCTTCTAGTGGAATAATTAGAAAATGAGCTTGTCTTCATCAGCCCCAAAATAAGTCTTTCTACACCTTCTAAGCACAGCATGAGTTTCACAGTTATAGAAAGTGCAAATGATCTATGAAACAAATAAGCTGATAGCTTGAGTCTTCCACCTTTTATTAAGCAAAAATCAGCTTTTAAGGAAAAGTGTTTTACTAGTCATCTGTCAGTAGGAGATGAGTTACATGGGGGAAAATACCCTTGCAAGTGGCATTTGTGAAGGTTTTATTTCCTTATTCTGAGTAAGATGTACATCTGTGCAGATGTGTACTGCACTGGGAAGGCTGAAATAGCCCTGGGCAATTTGCAGGGACCAACTTTAACTCTCAAAAATATCACTTACTCTTTCCTAATGCCAATCTCATCTTCATTTACACTGAACACACTAAATCATAGCAATCAATTTCTGTTTCCTCTGGAGAAATCAATTAATTTTGATGCCTTCCAAACCTGGCTCAGTATTGCATTTACATAGAAGTACTAGCTAACAAGGCAAATCATCAGTCTCAGGCCACTGATGGTGGTACAGCGAGTTATTTAAATTTATATAAATCCTTAGCAAGGCTTACATTAATTTAAGCTTTTACATTATTTTAAACCCAGCTTTTCAAACTTATCTTGATAAGTGCACTAAGGACATTAAAAATGATGTAGCCAATTTTAATCAGAAACATATGAGTGAGTCCGAACCATGCTTGTGTTTGCATTTTTGTGTAGTACAGCTGCTTCTTTATAAGACTTTTGGCTTAGTATCACTTTCATATTTCAGTTTTAAGGATCTGGCAGTTAGTGGCTTTCAAAGAGCGATCATTAGGTTGATTTAAAACTGTCTCATCAACAAATCTCAAAATGCAGTCATTAAGATAGGGATGGCAGTGTAGAGGACCATTTCTGAAAGATTTCTTTGGGGAATTGATTCTTTTTATCAGCAGGATGATATACAATCTTGTATCATGAAGTCTGCAAACAGTGCAAAAGTTCCTGGGTTGGTAAATAATAAACAGTCCATCTTTTCATGTCAGGGTAATCTGTATTACCTGTTCAAATGTTTTCAGTCCACCAAAACGTATTTTAATACTGTAAAAGGCAAGCGAGTACCCTGGGGAGCACAGTAATACAAGCTATGTCAATGTGATGGAAGACTGTCCTGTAAAAGTGTCTGTCTTTGGAAAGTATGTAAGGGTCACATAATTGTTTCAAGATAAACTGCCAGTGCAGACTGTGCCTAAAAGGCTGATAGGAAATGATTCAAACTTCTTGATTGCTTTCTTGAGGAAGCCTTTTAGTAATCCTTGCTTGCCTTGGTGACCAGCAGACAATGTTACTCCTGATCTATATTTCATGTCTGTGAGACCATGAACTCTTTGGTCAAGTCTGCTTCCACAGATCCCAGTTGGCAAAACCCTGCACAAGTTAATTGTAAGAAAAATATTATTCAGACACTGTGTGTCAGTTACTAGGTTAATAATCAATTATTTATAGCTTAAACTTAAAAAAACAGCAGACAAGTCCTAAATAGCAACCAGGTTCAAAAAGGAGATGTCTCCAATGTCTGAAATAAGAGTCTGTTTTCTCACAACTACTTTTTCTCACTGATGCCGTTAAGAACGACCTGATGTCAACACAGGAAAATAAGCTGCACGTTGACATGTTTGCCTAGAGGCCATTGTCATGCATTCTTCTAGGTGCAAGAAGCCCATGCGTGTGGGTCTTCTAAGAGTGAACATGATGGATCACAGTAAAATTGTCTACAGGGGCAAATGTTCACCCACGCAAACACAATTACATGACTAAGTCCTATATTCTCTTCCTGTAGCAGAAGAGAGTTAGGTTGTGGTCTCTCAATAGTTTTAAATGTGCTTATACTTACAATCCAAAGAAAACCCAAAAAATTCCTTCTGTTTGTAATTTTCTTCCTAAAATTGCTTAGAGTTCCAGATGGTAAGAACTGCTGAACTACTTTTATTGAGAAAACTACATTTCCTACTTAAAAGGGTAGAGTAAAATTGTATTACATTCATAGGAGGAGATTTTCAAAAGCAAGAACATTGATCTGTATTCTCTGAAGTCTGCAAGACAGCCCAGTGAGTCTCTTGATGTGGACATGGATGCAGATGTGTGTGTGTTTTACACATGCATGGGCTCAGCGTCAGGACACTCATGCAAGAGTTTGCCTACCTGGCTTGCCTTGCTGGCACTGAATGTTCTCACTTGGGCTGTGAGAACATCAGAATATAAATAAATGTTTTGTCTGTATGAACTGCCCTCAGTGAGCTGTTTCAGTCAACTGATCACCATTCTTGCATTTTGGACTTAATCCTCCACCCATTCCCCGGTGTGTTGTTTAAGGTTGGACTTCAAATGTTGCTTGGCATCAGAACATGTTCCTCTGGAGTACACAAATCAGAGACTGTCCTAACAAAATGCATTACTTGAATGTTATGATCATGTTCCTTGTGTGTGTAACAGAAAGTCACAAATGAGGTGGCGCTCAGGCAGCCCCTGCGAGTCCTCCACAGGCAGGGAGTCCTGCCAGCTTGTTTAAATGAAGGTTCAAATGCCAGAAAGCAATGAAGGCGGATGACACTGTCAAGCTGCCTCACAGATGTTTGGCTTTCTACACCACCTCATCTATTCCCCTTTCACCAGAGACCTCTGAGCATCCCCTCTACTGATCTACCCAAAGCAGTCCCTACAGCTGCACTTCTGAATGGCCATAGGAATGTACCGACTGCCTCCACTTTTGGAAACTATTATGGGTTGAGAGAAGGACTGGTGAGGGAATCCTTGAAGTTCTTGTACAAATTTGCATTGACCACTAAACTATCAAGCAGCAGTTCCCTTGCTTCTAAAGGCTGATTTCTTTCCAATTAAAAAAATTAAGTATTCAAGCAATTAATATTAAAATGTCACTTCTGACAATTACATATAAAATCTGAAAAGTCATTTTGTTCTGCAGCATTTACATATTCAAAAATTCTGAAAGTTCTTGGTGCAAAAGGCATTAAACACAACCCCTGTGTTTCCTGGTAGCACAGGAGGCAGACTGAAACATGTGGAGCTGTGCAGGGTCCCGGAAATCCAGCTGCCCTTGGATTTTCCCGTAGTTTTAGTGGGAATGTCTAAGTTATGCTGCCCTGAACCTTCCAGAGAAGTCCTGCATTACTCTGTGCCTTAAAGTGTTGTAATCCATGATTTCACACAGTGCAGCCACATATATTTAAAGTTTGACTCACTGAACTCATATGTGTACAAAACTTCAGAGTAACAGGTCATCTAGTCCATTTCCTTGCCCCTTAAAACCCAGTCCTTTACCATGCCCAGAATCCCTGTTTTGAAGCAATACTCCCCTACTAGAAGATCTCTAAGACTTCCGAAAAACCATGGGATGACCCAGCGGTTGTAGGTGTGTGTTTACAGTTCCTTGACTGCTGCAAACCTCTCTTAGGACTGTTGCTCATTATTTGTCTTTCTTGTATGTGGTCCATGGGCACGTGGCTCTGCACTGAATATTCTGCTCTTTCACTCCAGTGCCTTGACTACAGCAGCGGGGCCCTGACTGGTGACCTCTGCGAAGACCTGTGTGTGGCACAGAAGCTGGTGTACAAGCACTGCCTGTACTATGACAGAGGTAAGAAGGTCATTCAGGCTGATTGGAGAGGCCAGCCCATCATACTGAAATCCAAAAAAGAAATCTTTTCCAGCTACCAGCACCTCAGCATGCTGGAGGAGGCGGAAACACAGGATATCCCTGAAACAGAGCTTCTGCTTATGGTAGCTTTGGAGGTCAAAAATGCCCTGGGGCTAGAACTGTCTAACAATACCATGGGGCCCCTGTGGACAAGGAAGAAGGGACCACATTGGAAAGCACAGGTGGCCAGCATGTGGTCCTTGCTCCAGCAGGAAGAATATATCTACTTCAGTTTGCTGCAGGACTTCAGCAAACACGTGCTACGAATTATTGGCTCATGTGGACACTTTTATGCTGTGGAGTACCTCACAGCTGGGCATGCCTGGCACAAAACCCTTTTTCCCTTGGAAAACGTGATTGGTCCCTCCCTTACTGGGCACAGAAGCAGTGTGAGAGCCATTGTTGACATTGCACTCAGCTTTCTGGACATGGTGCAGCATTTTGATAGTGATTTCTCTCACCGGCTTCACCTGTGTGACATCAAACCAGAAAACTTCGCTATCAGGCACGATCTCACGGTAAGTTAGGTCTTTGGGGTGGTGTTGCAGGAATTTAAGGTCAAATCTCTAATCTGAAAATGACTGTATAAAAATTACACTTCCCTCCTTGTATAGCTTTTGGCTATGTTTTTGCAAAATCAATGCATTTACAAGCATCAGGGGAGGTTCTTTACTGCTTTTCCTCTTTGTAATGTGAACAGCCACGTTTTTGGAGCACCAAATCCTGCTGTTTGTTTTGGAAACTTCTTGCTCACTTCTGTTTTGTTTCACCTCCTCAAAGGTGCCGGTACAGGTCCCTTGGATGTGCTGAGGGGTGCCTCCTGGAGGGAAGGGGATCTTAAAAGCTTAGATGAAGCTGTAGTTTGAGTCATGTTTCTGGTAGTGATGCTGAAAGGAAACAACTGTATGAATTTGAAAGCTAAGGCTGAATTCCCTGGACTGACACAGGGGGAACTCCCCACATCCAAACGCACATTTGTGCTTAAGTGTTCAACTTATCTGCTCTGGAAACTTTCCAAGGACAGCGACATGAAAGTCCCTGCTACAGTTACTCTGACTTTTTTCGTTGTACAGCTGTAACTCAGACCTGAAGAGCTACAGAGGTAGAGGTACAGCTCAGCACCACATTGCTGCTTGTATCTCACTTTCATTCTGCGGACAGACATTCCTCTGGTTTTGGTTGGAATTGTGTCTCCAGACTGGAGACACTGCGCAGTGAGTAAGTGTTTGAACTAGGCTCCCAATTTGCAGTGACATCAGAAGAGTTTCTGCACTCTGGGTGAATAGAAAGCATTTTCAGGGACCTTAATATTATTTTAGTACTCACTGAGCATTAATGTAACACTTGTATCTTCAGAGTACTAGACAAACCTTGCCCATACATAGAGCCATTAGGAGCAATTAGAGTGTTTCCCCTTCACCCTTCCCTCCCCTCCCGTTGTTTATTCAGGTGCAATACAGCTGCTGAACAGGGAAGGGTGAGGAGTTACAGCAAGAAGCTAAAGCCAGCTGTACCGCTATTTAGGCAAGAGAGGTACGTCAGGAATTCCTCAAGGCAGACTTTGCCCATCTTTTTCAGTTATGCAGGGCTCCGGCTGCCTGTGGCTGAGCACATGCCAAAGCATCTGTTTTACAACACACTTAACAGAAAAATAGATTTTATTTAGGAAAAGGGGATGAATACCGGATGTGTCTTCCCTTATGAGTTCTTTTGGTGAGGCTTGTTTTGCCAGGATCTTCCAGTGACTTCGGAGGCCCAAAGAGAAAGTCGTTTTCTGTTATAGGTAAATGCTTGATTTTAGTACTTTCTAGGAGAATTAATTAAAAAACAAAAAAAGTGGGTTGCTGCCCACATATGGCTCTGCCAGTTGTACATTACTTATATCTCGGCGGTGTTGCCCCACCAGGCCAGGAGGCAGGAGATACAAACAGTCAGAAAGCTGAGGGTGGGGGCATGGATGGGGAACAAAGAGCTTCTGCTCAGTGGAGAAGGAAGCAGAGTGATAAGCAGAAATTCTAGGTAGTTTTACCAACCAGCTCCAGAATGGGAACATACCTTTTTGTCCCTTATGTTTGTTTTAAGCAATTTTTTCCCTTCCTGATTTCTCATGCTCTGTATGGGATAATAAAAACCCCACAATAGTACCACTATTCCTCATTTGAGTAATGAGACTCCTAATGCCCAAAGAAATGTGCCTGGAATGCAATAGTTTTACTTTGAGGATTATGTTCAAGTGCTGGGGATAAGTCCCCAGCCTTCACATGCTCTCCTGCAGCACAGAGAGGAGCTGTCTGGGAGATCATCCAGCTACCACTGCCTGGTAGATCATCCAAGAGAATTTTAAATTGCCATGGAGCTACATAAGGTGCACAGTTGGAAGGAGGTTTGGATGAGTGCGCAGCACTCTGCGAGAGCTTCCTCTTTTACCAGCACCTCAGAGAGAACTAGAAAGATTATAGAACCTTAAATATGACTTTAAATCAGGTCATGAGCCAACTTGGGTCCTTCCTGCATTTTCTTAGGTACTTTCTTAATCAAGTACGATCATAACAAACCCCACCAAAATGTAGCAGTTTATAGATGGTGTCACCCAGATATGTCTTCACAGGGTCTAGCTGGGTGCACATGCATTTTTGTAAAAGATGGACTTCAGTGGAGCCACTGAACCCTTTGGCAGCTGCATGTTTGGGAACCAGGGCTGATTTTCCTAGCGGAGCAATGGATCAGATTGTCAAATGTGCTCAGTGCTGGCAAAGACACCACCTAGGGTCTGACACAGTGACCCTGGGGCTGGGGAAACCCTGCACTGCTTTCACTGTCTCTTCTCCAAAGAACTGAACAGGAAAACCACAGAAAGCTTAAGGAAGTAAAGAAGAAAAGAAAAAAGATTTGCTTGTCCAAACATGTGAAATTCCTTATGCTATATCATAATTACAAAGCTCTCCAAAAAACTTAAAAATACTTATGTTTTTAAGGTATGCCTCATCTCTCTAAGATTTTTCTCTACGGAAAAAGGAGTAGAATAAAATGAAGATTAGACTGTGTTCTTTATTTTGCCTGTGGAAAGTTTATTTGGCCTTTTACCAAACCAGACATCTTTAGTTCCTGGGGTTGATCCAGTTGCTGTTCCAGTCACACACTTCGTCTTCCCCTGTTATTTGGGAGGTCGAATCTTACAACTGAGAGTATCATTTGAGCCCAAGTAACTCTGCTTTGCCCGGGTTCCAGACATTTTCCTCCACGAAAATCTGTGTCAGATGCTGCAAGGGAGCGTCCCAGATCCTGCCTGTCCAGTGTGAAGTGCAGCTGTGAGCGTTCTCTGGCTGCACGTCCTCGGTACTGGAGACAGGCTGCCCTCCCTGTGGTCACCCACAGCTCGGCTCACGTCAAGCAGCTGCCATCCCCTTACTGGTTTCCTTTCTCTCCCTCTTTATTGCTGTGATTTTTTTAAGTGAGACATTCATGAGTCGAGTGGCACTGGCAGAAACTGAGGCTACAGCGCTTCGCTTCCAGAGAGGTCTCACCCCTGGCAGGGGCAGCAGTTCTGCAAAATACTTGGTGCTGCCCACGCACTGCTCTGCGAGCCTTGTGTCAGGGGGAGGAGAGTGGCTAATCCCTTCATTCATGTTTTTTCTGCTGTGACCAACCTCTGGCTGGACTCTGTCACGGGACCTATTTCAGGAGCTGTACCAGGTGCAGCTATCCTTGCACATCCCACTGCTCCTCTCCACAAGGGCAAAGTCAGGGGTTTGGTCTGAATGCCAAGTTGTAAATGTGACACCGTCTGGCCCGCGGGTAATTGTGCATCATCATGCAATTAAAAGGTTGAGGTGCCATCTGCATGTGCTGCACCAGCAAGGAAATCAGTCTTCAGGTTGGATAATCCCAGTTTAAGGCAAATCAGTCCAATTGACCCCGGAGATGCATATTATTCGCAAATAATTTTTCCGTTTTCCTGGTGTCTTAAGCATTGGCTGTTTTTGTTTGGAAAGTGGTATTTATAAGGCTAGTGTGGCTCAGGTAAGTGAAATAAAGCCCTTTTGATACCAGTTCCCCACCAGCAGATGCTCTCAGCACATTTCCAAAAGCAAGCAGCAAAGAATGCCTGCTCAGCCCTGTCCCACAGGCTGTGCAGTGCCAGATCTGAGGGGTTGTTTTGATCCACAGGTGGTGGCCATTGACGTGGACATGGCCTTTTTTGAACCCAAAATGAGAGACATCCTTGAACAGAACTGCACAGGAGATGAAGATTGTAATTTTTTTGATTGCTTTTCAAAATGCAATCTGAAAATCAGAAAATGTGGAGCACAGAGAGCCAATAACAACTTGCAAGTGAGTAGACACAGCTGTTTTATGCATCCCTTACTTTTAAAATCACATTGACTATAAAATGCATGGTATGTACTAGGAAACTCTGAGGTGATGACAGTCAGGTTTTTAAATGTGTCCACATAAGTGTCAGTCCTGTTCAGAAATCTCATCTTGGGGCACACAAACAGATCTTTATATTCCCTGTATATAGTGCTGATTTGCCATGGTTTTGTGTAGCTATTAGCCCAGTGCCTCAGACAGGACAGCAAAGTAAGTAGGGGCAGGGCATTAACATTCCTGTCTCCACTGATGGAAAAGTCACAACCTGGAGTTGCACCTCAAATCCCCTGTTCAGTTCTGGTCCTCTCACTTCAACAAAGACTTGAGGTGCTAGAGTGGGTCCAGAACAGGGCCATGGAGCTGGTGGAGGGTCTGGAGCACAAGTCTGATGAGGAGTGGCTGAAGGAGCTGGGAGTGTTTAGCCTGGAGGAAAGGAGGCTCAAGGACATCTTATTGCTCTTATTGCTTTACAACTCCCTGAAAGGAGGTTGTGGTGAGGTTGGGGTCGGCCTCTCCTCCCAGATAACAAGTGGTAGGACAAGACAAAAAAACACCAAGTTGCACCAGGGAGGGTTTAGGTTGAATATGAGGAAAAATTTCTTTACTGAAAGGGTGGTCAGGCATTGGAACAGGCTGTCCAGGGAAGTGGTGGAATCACTGTCCCTTTAAGTGTTCAAAAAACTTGTAGATGTGACACCTGGGAACGTGGTTTAGTGATAGACCTGGCAGTGCTGCTTTGACTCTTGGGCTCAATGATCTTAGAAGTCCTTTCCAACCTTAATGATTCTATGATTCTGTGAAAGCTGGGGCTGTCCAAGTGTAAGCAGCGGTTGTGATTCTCTGCTCTACAGATGTAGAATGTGGGTGTAGTGGAAAGGGGTGTCCATGGGTTCCTGGCCCTGGGATGATGTGGCTTACAGATCACCCAGTTTGTGTTTTTGGGAGGCAGTAGTGCAACAGAGAGGCTGAGGGAGTGTTGCTTGTCAGCCTTTTGCCTGCTTCTCCCACCCCCTCACCCTCATTGCTTGTTATGCAGAATCATAGAACTGTTTAGGTTGGAGAAGGTNGGTTGGAAAAGATCTTAAAAATCAAGTCCAACTGTTAAGATCAGGTTCTTAATATCTTAGAGAGAGAGATGCCTCCGCCCGAATTAAGGTGCAAAGGAGACTGTATGCTTAAGCCAATAGTATGGGTTTTATTTGACAGTAAAGAGACAGAGAGAGAGAGACAGAGAGAGACGGTGAAAGACATAGAAAGAGGGGGGGGACAGAAAGAGAGTTACAGAGACAGAGAAAATATCACCACTCCATGGATCCCAGCGATGTCCTGTTGATACTCTCCATCAGGTCTTCTTGGTGGTGAGGGTCCCCCCGAAGCACAGAGTCCGATGGGTTAATATAGGCTCAGGCCGGGTGGCAATGTCCAGCCATGTCCCCCAGGGTGAGGGGCGGGGGGCAAGTTTGCCCTTGTCTCTTGCAGCAGGCTTTGTATCTGTTGCATCACTTTGCATCACGTGCAGCCTTGTGGTACAAGGCCCCAGGCATTAGTCTGGGGAGCAGTTCAGGGGGTCTGGATCAGCATGGATTAGGACAGCCCCTCAGCTGCTTCTCACGTGAATGTCCGGTGGTCGTGGCCTTCCTGGGGTTGGGGGTTCCACAGCCAGTTTGCACAAGGCAGGATGGGTTCCCTGCCCCTGAGCAGAGGTTACCACACACCCAAACCTGCTCCCCACACCTCAGCTGGGGGGAAACCTGTGCAAACCTGCTCCCAGCAAATGGGTCTGTGGGCTATGGCCTCCCCCACCCCAAACCAAGCCAGAGATGATTCCTAGCACAGCTGCTGGGTTTGGCTTTTGTTCTTCTTCTCCAGCCTTGTTTGCTTCTCCCTAGACCTGAGATGATTGAAGAATAGGTTTCCTTTTATCTAATCATGGCAGTTTAATTCTCAGTCCAAAGTTCCAGTCAGGCATCTTCAGCTAAAGGTGGGATTAGGTGGCTTCTTTATACTATTTTGCTATAATGAGTGAAACTTTATAACAATGTTTGAGGCATTAACTAAATCAGTCTCTGACACCAACCTTTAACCCAGCACTGCCAAGTCCACCACTAAATCACATCTCTACGTGCCACATCTACATGACTTTTAAATACCTCCAGGGATGGTGACTCATCCAATTTTCTGGACAGTCTGTTCCAGTGTTTGCAAATCATTTTGGTAAGGAAATTTTCCCAATATCCAATCTAAACCTGCCCTGGCACAACTTGAGGCCATTTCCCCTTGTTGTATCGCTTGTCACTTGGGAGTAGAGGCTGGCCCTCACCTGGCTACAACCTCCTTTCAGGCAGTTGTACAGGGTGATAAGGTCCTCCCTCAGCATCCTCTTTTCCAGGCTAAACAATCCCAGCTCCCTTAGCCACTCATAAGATTTGTGAAGAGCAGGAGAAGCCTGAAAAGAAGGGTCATTCCTTAGCTAGTGTGGCCTTTGTGGATGCTCCTTTTCTGTACTTTCCTCTTTGAATGGCTAAGGGCATTTTGGATTCAGATGACATTTTGCTACAGTCCCAGGGAAGCAGCAGGGCTTCTGTAGCTTCTTCAGCAGTCATAGCTTCTGAAAGACAACAATCTGCTCTTTTTCCTTTCCGCAGGTAATTTGTGACAAAATATTCCGTCGCTGGTTTTCCCCAAATCTCAGAGGACCATTGGTTTCCCTCCCCCTGCAGCTGCAGCTGCAGAAAGCCGTGCAGGAGTGTGCCCAGCCAGGGCACACGGGCGCCACCGGGCACCAGAGGACTCTGAAATCTCTCTCCGAGTTGTACCACCTGCTTCGGGTCACTCAGCGAGAACTGCAAAGCACAGAGTAGACACAGCAGGCACAACTGCAAAGGCCACATCCCAGTGTCTCTGCCATCCCTCCTACCCACTGCACATTTACAGCACAGAGTTTGCTTTTCTGCTATGCAAATGAAATCCATGGCTGCAGGTGCAGCATGTCCTGTTAATAACCTATCAAATGTTAAATTGTTTTACATTACCTGGATTCTGTTCTTGCTCATTTTCCTGAGCTAGCACTATCCCTCTCCATCAGCATTCAGCACATCCTTCTGAGCTGTAGTCACTGCTCAGATAACATCTGTCTGAGTGTGGTGCTCAGGGGATGCATTTACAGCAGAGAAGTGTAAGAAAGTGCAGCAAAACTACGATCAATAATTAAAAGAATGGGTGGGTGGGTGTGATAAGTACATGCATGGTGCTTGTTTTAATTTCTCTGTAGAATGAGGGGGTTTTTTACAGTAGGGACAGAGTGCTCTGTGTGAAAAGAAAAAAACGGATCTCAGAGGGAAATGTGCTTTCACATGAGCAAAGTGTTGCTTTTGTACAAAGCAGTCCCTTCTGACATCCCCCAATGCATTTTCTCTGGGGCATTGCATTACCTGTGCCATTGTTAATTTTCTGGGGAGAAATTACATAAAGGTACTTTGGACTTTTCTAGAGCAAAATCATTATACCCTTGCTGAGTTCCCATGTGGGTGCCCATATTCTGCAGTGAAGAGGTATGAATAACACTGCTGGATTTTCCCATGTGAACAAGCCCTCAGGCACTTGTACATCAGAGCACTTGATAAGAAGCACTCCTTTGCCAGAGAGCAGAGTTACCCAGGAATGTCAACAATCTGTCCTTTGCACTGAACAGAACAATATCCAGACCCAGAGTTTTCTTCCACAGTATTTTTTTAATTAACAAAAGGAAAAATTTTGTACAAATTCATTATCTTGCAATCAGTTACATAAATAAAGATCCCTAGATTAACTTAAAATCATTAACTTTGCCTTTCAAATTTGCACAGCTGTGGCTGAAGAGACTAACACGGGTTCAGGAGACACGGAATGTGCATAGGCCCAATACTGGGCAATGTCCCCATGAGCTGGTTTTGGCATGAGGACATTAAAAACCCCATAAACTGAAATCCCAGCAGCCTAGGCAGCTCTCAGCTTGAAAGAACTCAATGTTAAGGCTGACAATACTGGTTTGTGAATGCGAGACACGTAGCAACACTTAATCTTCTTTGTCTTTATATCCCTCAGCCTTATGACAGCTGTGAAGCCCGTGAGCACTAATTATACATAAACTTTTCATTTCTGGAGTGGTTCTTTAAGGTAAACACAGCCCGTGACCAGAAAAATGGGAGCTGTTTGGGAGACCTTGACCCCTCAAAAACCAGCTCAAATTTTCAGACTGGTGCTAGTGGATTTTTATATATATTTCTTGCAGTAAACTACCATATTGTTAAAAATCATACAAGCCCTTAAGAAGCCCATAGCAAGAGCAAGGTCAGCTGCCTTGCCTGGGGCTGGACAAGCTGCTGCTAAGCTGGAGTTACAGCTTAGGGGCTCCTGACAGGTAAAGTTGTGCTCAGTCCACGTTCCTCCTTCCACCAGGCAGGCAGACAACGTTTCAATACTTTATCCTTTGCAAAAGCAGGAAGGCAAAGCAGAATAAGGAGAAACATGGATTCCAGAACTAGCTCTGTTGTAAAGTCATAAAATTGATAGAGAAAATAATTAAGGATAGAATCGGATTATGGTAAAGGGGTGGGACAGATAAGGTATCAGATAGAGAGAAGACAAGGAAAAAGAGATGAAGGAGAAATAGAAAAAAAAGAAGTAAAAATGTGGCCCTCTTTGTGAAAACATGATTTATGATCTAAGACTGAATAAAGTGGCATTTAGTGTGAGGAAGAAGAGACTGAAGACAAACACAGTAACTCTCTTCAAAAACAGAAAGTGGATGACAAAAAGAGAATAGGAGAGAACTGCCCTGTCCAGATTTCCTCGGTGGATATGACCAGCAATGGGCTTAAATTGTAGCAAGGAAAAAGACAGGTAAGACATTTGTTACTGGCTTTTTGATAGAAAAGAACAATGAAAACATGGCACAGATCATTGGGAAAACTTCAGATTTTTAAATACAGGCAAGAGTGAGTGCCTGTCAGGAATTATGTACATGCAGTTACATCAATGCTGCTGCCTTGAGGAAACCTTTTATCTCCAAGTCACGTGATTATGTTATCACCAGTTTATGTTTGTGCTCTTGTGACTCCCTCACAACAAAATCCCCCCTTCTGAGACACAAGGATACATAACTGTCCTTTACCTTATCTATGCAAACCTGTGGGGTTCCCTGGGAAGGGAAGGCACAGAGATCTCCAACAGTGCAAATGATTCTGGTGTGATCCTGTGTTCCCCACACGACCTCCCTGCTGATGGCACTGATCCTTGCTAGGTCAGCAGTGACTCAATATATATCTGATATGCTGCTGGGGAACCTGAAGATCTTGTACAGCATCATGCTCCCATTTGCCTGGTCTCATTCTTTCCTCCTTCCCAGGCTTGGAAGGTACCTTCAGGGAAAAGCAAGCATCGCACGGACCCTCGGTGCCTTGCAGCAGTGTTATGCTCCCCCATGACAGGGCTCCCCTTCCCAGTTTCAGGTTTGCATTTCAGACAGGATAAATTTTTGCTGGATGGGATATTCCACTTTTAAAACAGGTGGAAAAAACATAGTGAAATGAAAACTGGTGACAGCCAAGTGCTGGTGGAATGTCACTCTGCTCAGAAGATCCTTCTCCTTGGCCGGATTTAGGAAGGGAAGCTGCCTTTGACAGATTTCTCCAACCTCCTCAGGGCCTGGCTGCAGCCACCTCCACCTGGCAGGGATCTCCTTCCCCCACACCACATTTTCCCAGGACATTAGGTTTCACTTCTTTTCAGGATACAGAGAATGATCCTCAGAAACCTCTCAAGAGCAACACAAATGGGTTATTTGTCCTTGCCTTGGGTGAGAGCTGGCATATCATTGATGCAGCCAGCTCTGGGCAGGCTTTGGTGCACACCTTCACCAGTGAGTGGAGAGACAAGGAGAATCTGACAGGCTGTGTGAACACAGAGCTTGATATCTCATGGCCCCTTGTGTGCTTTGTAAAGTCACTAAATCCTGGGAAACAGGAGAGAATAATACTACCAGTGAAGCAAATGAAATATTGTAATTTAATTGGCACAGGTACCAATGATCAAAACAGGAATAAAACAGTAGTTGTGCCTGGGACAGAAAGGAAAAATTAAGACACCAAGTTAGTTGCCATTTACCTGAAGTGCAAACTGCTGTCATTTGAGCCTGTATGGCTTTACAGCCACGTTTTTTGGTGGAAATATCTAATTTTTGCAATGGAAAAAGACTATACAGGTTTCTGACAAGACGAGTCGGGCCTGGTGCTCCCTGATGATGCAGCCCCTTTCATACTGCCTTGGCAGCACTGCCCACTAAAAATAGCCCTGGCATGAAGAGACACCCAGCTGGCCCAGCTGCAGAGGGCATGGCCAGGTCAGACAGCATTGAGTGAGAGCCCTGGGTGCTGCTGAACGCGGGCTGCCAGCACTGCTTGTTGCAATATGTTCTCAATTTAAAATGCTTTTAAGCCAATTTTGAAAATGTCTAACATCCCCAGTTTTGTCACTTTCTATCTGGAAAAAATTGCAAGTTATTTTCTGTTTTAGTTAATTCAAACTGAAAAGGTCTGCGTAGCAAAGAGACAAAGGTTGAAATTAATCACAATTTCAAAACCAGTGTTTCATCTGGCCTATGCAGTGAAGCTTGCTGGTACCTTCAGCATTTTCTGATGTCTACTTTTCATCCTGATTCAGAAGAGAAATTTTATGAAAACTCAAAATCTTTTCAGAGACTTTTTCACGTAGCCCCAGTGGTCAGGTCCAGAACAGAGGGGGTCCACATATAGTTCTTGAAGGCACCTTTGCTGCTTTCTGCCTACTGGCCACGCTGTTAACCTGGGCTGCAACGTTCCTGCTTGGTTTCTCTCTCTTTCGGGTGTCTCCAAAGCACATTCCCACAGGCACCCCTCTTCGGTAGCTGGTTCACCTTAGCTTTGCGAAGTCACAGACCATGTAAGATTCTTCCCACAGGTCATCCCTTCCATACAGAAGATGGCTTATATAGGTTCACTAATAGCATTTGGTTGCACTGGGAATGGACACTTTAGCCCAAGATGTGTGTTCCCATTCAATTGATCTCTGCCCCGTCTCTTTTCTCGGTCACTCTGTTTTTGCCCTATAAAAGTGGCATTACCTCCTGATTAATTTCTACCACTTGCTGAAGTAGTGCCTTACTCAGCAACTTCCTCCCCATATTTATAGCTCTCTGTGAAGCAGGAATGGCATTAAGTCATTGTTTATTCCTCCTTTGCATCTCAGTTAGCAGCATGTGCTTCAATTCTGCAATAGTCCAAATATGCTGTTCCCACATTTTACAAGAGGTGAGTCCAGTTGGACGTCTACTTAATCTTTAGGAAATCTTTAGGAAAGATAAATTCAGCCGTTTGCTCAAGATTTTCACAGAACTACTTGATTTTCTCCAACTGGCATTTTATGCTCTGCAAAAAAACATCTGCAAGCAATAGTCCTGCACTAGGATGATGGAAAACAGAGCAAAACTCTGTTAGGGACTCCTCACTGATTATTTTTTTTCCTTAGTTATAAAGTGTAGACCCAACCTGCCCTATTTATTTTTATGTAGTTAAAAAAAAAAAAGAAAAGGGTTAAAGAAGCCACATACCAGGTTGCCTGTCTTTCAGCAGAACATGTTGTCATATATAATATAGCCAGGAAGGTGATAAATTGTGATTTTTAATGAGTATCTGGCTGTAACCTGGGAGCCTTGCAGGTGTAACACCAGTCTATGCATCAGGACAGCCTACAAACCCAGAACCAGTATCGGGGGAAGCTATAATCAGATTGGCTATTTTGGCACATGCCCTCTGAAGCCTGGTACAGGCGAAAACCAAAATCCCTCTGTTGGGGCTGACCTCTAGTGAGCCCAAGCAATAACCCGAGTCACTCTGCAGGAGCCTCATTTGCTGACTCTTTCCTGGATCCTCAGGGAAATCAGGAGAAAGGCTACTGGGCTTTCAGTAGCAAAAAAAGGCAGCAACATGTAGCGAGGGAAAGAATGACATGCTTGGAAGAATGAAAATCCAGGACAACTGAACTCAGAACCAAAGAGATAAGAGACAGACCCCATACTGAAAAATCAGAGAATGTCAATGAATTGATTGGGAAAAAAAAATCCCAAACATTTCTACTGTAGTTCTTTAAAATAAAAAAAGAACTATAGCACAGGGGATATAGTGCAGACATCTCCAAAGCCATTTGTTGTATGTGTCTAAGGATCTGTCAAATAGACTGTGGAGCTGTATAATGATATCTGCAGCCTAAAGGCTAGACAGAATAAAATCACTCAGCAAAAGCTTTTAGAACTACTGTTTACATAAATGCATAAAACTGCCCTAATTAGTAAAGCCTATGTTGGCCAAAAAGGGAGAAGAGAGTGTTTTTCTCGCTAAAAGTGTTATTATGTCTATAAAATTAAGTATAGCAAAATGCTGAAATCCTGAAAGGCTGCAATCTGTAATCCTGTGGTTTGCTAAAAGTTTCGCTCCTGCAGGCTTGGGCCCTGGAGCAGCTGATTGCTGAGTGATTGCTGAGCTCCTTTAAACTCCGTGATTCTTGGTGCCTTTTGCAGTATCCTTTGAGCTCTCTCTCCTGTAAAGTGGAGGTGATTTTTCCTACACTACAACATGTGCCTAAGTGATGTTGGCAGCCAGAAGGATGTGTGTATGATCCAGTGCATAATCACTTCCACAAGCATCTGCTGCTAGTGCTTTCAAGATACATGTAATCCAAGCTGGAGACTATTGTGAATACCTCTCATTTTCCCTTGCTGGTTCCTTAGCAGTTTGCTTCTAGCTAGTTAGAAACAGAATCCCCCATCCTGCTTGAATAGGTTATAATCTCTCCAAGATGAATGCTGCAGCAGGAAAAGAACAAACTGAATTGAGTTCAGGGTGGGTTCATTCTCTTAAAGGTACGACAGGCAAAGCTGCAGGAAAGAACAGAGGTCAGTTTTTATTTCTAAGGAGGAGGTTAAATGTAAGTAGCTGAAAAATAGATGTTTCAACCAATATCCCATGTACATTTATGAACTAACATTCATCTGTATTTGCATAATTCAAAGTCCTCTGTGTCTTTCCCATTCAAAAGAAAATTTAAAAAGCAGAATGTGTTTACTAATCCAAATTTCACAGGTATGATAATTATTTCCTTCTCATTTCTATGTCAGACATTTCAGGTAGTATCTTTGTTCTTAGAAAATTGATTTTTTTCATTATCCCAAGGAAGTGAATAACTGGGAAAAGGCAGTTTTAATTTTTTCTCTTGTTCAAGGGTTATTAAGCACCATTCTAATCTTGCCGGGAGTTATCAGTGGCTAAATATTTATTACACGAAGAAGTCCATTTAATGGACACAAATGTCTAACAATAGCTAAAGAAATATCCAAGTAATTACTCCAGTGCTCAGAATTCCTTTTAGTGTGATGATACCAGTATTTGCCTATCAGATTCTGGATTACAGAGGCACACATAAGTGCTTTGCCAAACGTATGTTCAGACGTGCATCCACATGGATTCAGCCTGCATCTGACTTCTGGCAAAACTGTGCATCTGGACCAGAGCATAGAGGAACACAAACTTATATCCATGGCTTTTCTTTTAGTTGTTATATTCTGCTGTTTGTGGAGTAAAGGCAGTGTACACACGGACACTCAGGCATCACTTTGTTGAACTCTAATTCCCTGGAACAAATGCTCAGTGAATAGACCACAAATGCCTGGGGTTTTATTTTTTATATGATATTCTATATAAATTGGGGAAATGCAAGAGTAATTAGCAACATGAACGAGCATCACACAGTGACAGAAATAATGAAAAATTAACAGAATGCTTAATCAAATTCTGCATTTTTACCCATTGATCTCACTAAGCTTTCTTAGTAATTAAAGAGTTACATTTTTTGGATCAGATTCTAGTCTCCAACTCTTAGACAATATTGGATAAACAGTATTATATTAGCCAAAGCAATATCACTGAAGAGGCATTAGATAATGCAAGTATACTGCCTGAATTTCCATTGCCATTTCAGTAGATATCTTTCAAAAGCAAAGAAATGAAGCCAAGAGCTGGACAGGATAGTGATAAGCTCTACTGGAAATGGACTCAGCAGGGACAGATCTTCAGTCCCACCTCATTCATTTTGCATTTGTTTTCCCCTGAATATGAAGTCACATGTGATACTGGCATGTTTTAAAGCTCAAGCTGGATTTACACCAGCATAATTCACTGGCATTTTAGTGTATGCTCTTGATTTATGTCAGAAGGAGAGGCAAGGGCTCCCTGAATTTTAAATGGGCAGAGGTAGGAGCAATATGAGCAATAAGTTCATTTAATAAATATGAGAATGCAGATGTTTAACCATAGCCCAGTGCTTTTTCCTTTCCATAGCTGAAATCTCTCTGGAAAGGCCAACACATGGCTGCACCCACTCAGATACGATCCAGAGATGCTCCTCAAGGACTGGGCACAGCCCATTGCTATCCCTCCATACACATTGCCTCACCAATGATGCCTGGCACGCTGGCAATGAGGCTGGGCTCTGCTCTCAGTTCAGGCACCTCCTCTTGGGTCTAGTGCAGGGCAGGGAGCTCAGGGATGCAGCTCAGGAGAATTCTTCTCTCCCACACCTGGAAAACGAGCAGATAGCTCAGACTGACCTGCTGGCTGAAGGCTGTGCCTTGGCCCCTCTCCTCCAGCAGCACTGACCATTAGGCAATGAGCAATGAGTGTTCACTATCCCAGGCCTCAAGTGAAAGCTCACTGGGACATAAAAGCTACTTCTCTAATGGCTCTCCATAGGGTGCTGGAGGATGAGTCTCCAGCACCATTCCCAGTGCCTCTCTTCCAGGAAAGTCTCTTTCACAGTTGGGGCCCTTCCCAGTCCCAGTACAATAGTGGGGACCTCACCTCACCACTCACCATCCTGCTCTTCTGGTTGCAAAATAGCCTTTTCCATGCTGAGACTGGCACCTCAAAGGGGCACCACATTCACGCTAAGAAGGGCAGTGAAAGAACACAAAACAAATATGGTACCATGGAGGTTCCTCATCTATTGTTTTCGCCCTGTCCCAGAGCTCCAGGATTTTGACAGCCTTCTCACAAAATTTGCTGAGAAAGGCCTACTCTCATAATGTAGACTGCTGCAAAGAGATTATGGGGATGTATTTAATACTATCTGCTTTTCCATGTGGGAAATGGATAAGAATTGTCTTAATAATCAGTACAAAATAAGGCATTTTTTTTGGAAAGTGTAAGGAATGAGAAATAATCTGTTGTGCTCCATCCTTTTATATTACAGACTGCAAAGCACAGCGAGGCTGTGTCTAGTTTTTAGTCCAGGGGTTCACAAGGCTGTCAGCCAGGTCAGATGCCATCTCTGTAGCAACAAGGATCTAAATGCAGACACATAACACCTGCCTGTGCATTTGGATAAGTTGGAGTGTGCAGCTACATGGCTATAAATATTTAAACTGGCTGCTCTGAGTGCACGTTCTCAAGCTGCAAAGATGCTGGAGAGGAGAGCAGAGCAGAGCTGGAGCAATGCCAGATCAATAGGCATGGGCTTTTAAAGGGTGCTTGTATGGATTTCCACAGATAGTTCTGGTACTATAAAGTGCTTGCTATTAAAACCAGAAGACAACAATGTCTTTTCATTAGAAGAAGCAAACTCTACTAAAAAGCTCACATCCTCTCTCTTCCATCGGAACAGGAAAGTTTGTTATGAGAAGAGGCTGAGAGGACAGGGCTTGTTTAGCCTTAAGCAGTGGCTGCTGTGCACAGCTAATGGGGCATGTACAGAAGATGGAGCCAAGCTCTCCTTGGAAGTGCACAATGGCAGGACAAGAGACAACAGGCACAAGCCGGGACACAGGAAATTCTGACTTGGTATTAAGAAAATGTTTTATACTGTGAAAAGGGTCAAGCACTGGAACAGTGTTCCAAAGAGGTTGTGGAGTGCCTGTCCTTGGAGATACTCAAGCTTGACAGGACAAAATCCTAAGAAATCTGGTCTAACTGGGCCACCTTTTAGCAAGAGGTGGGCCTAGGTGGCCTCTATGTCTCAATGTCAGCATGGAGCCTTTCAAAAGTGTTAATCATGGTTTAAAATTCAGAGAAGTATAATGACCTTTTAAAACTAGTATTAATCAAAACACCCTAATGTTTCTTTTAACTGTGACTATTACTCATGTGAAGAAGCCAAAAGCATGTATTTGATCTCCATTTACCAAGTGGCACATACAGTTTGCAGCCACCTTCTACTGTAAGCTGAAGCACTGATTTCACATTCTAGTCTAGCCAAAGCCAACTCAGACTAGCTGAGGAAGCTGAGGAATGGGAAGAACAAGAGTTTTGTGAATGCCAAGAAACGGCAGAGTTGTGTTGCCAATAGGATGAATCCCCTGCAAAATTCTTGGATCGCAAAACTTAACTCCATTTGAACTTCTAGGACAATACGATCATGGTTTAAACATTTTGTTGCCTCTACCAGGCCAAGTGGATAGGGGCCTCACTGTACCAGGTGCTGGACAGGACTAGGATAATAAATATCACTTGATTTTGTATTCTTGTTTGGACCTCTCTGGTCTACTCTGTAAAAGACCTTCAGGGCCAAGAGTGGATACCAGTACAATCTGGTATCCCTGCAAGACCTCAACATGAGAAAGAATCAGAATCCAGCCCAATAGTTTGGTGTATTTTTTTGTGTGGCTTAGATCCTCCCTTCCATACACAACATCATTGCTGAGAAAAATCCCAACACTCCTTCTTTATCTCAGGCACAATTGAAAGATTAAGAACGAAAAAGGACCAGCCAAGCAGTGGAGGTACAAAAATTTTAAAAAGTAGCTGTCATGTAACTAGCAGAGAATTATGAAATAAATTCTGTAGGAATATGAAAATAAGTGTCTTTTAGTTGTTCAGATGAATAAGTCATAGCACAATTCTAAATAATGTATCACTATTGTTAGAAGCTTGAATGTTACTGCTTTTTTCCCCCCAAAGAAGCAGTATACATTGCAGATACAAAAGGATTGTTGTTTTGTGTTTGGTGTTGGGTTTTTTTAAGAACATTATGCCAAGTTGCTGTTTTCAAACACATGTCGATGCTGGGAAGAAATGGGCATGTATCCATCTTGCCTTCAGGCCAAACCATTTGACCAGAACTGGGAATACTGACAAACTTTCTCAACCCTTCTCTCTCTCCAGTGCAATTGTATAAAGCAGCCCTTAGCAGAGCACTTTATGAAAATAACCGGTATAAATATCACACTCTCTACTTCCGTTTATCAAGTGCAAAACTATTTTTAATACACTTCTAGAGAAAAGTAACAGGTAAGTAGCAAATGTTCTCACAGTCATTATAAAGGGGGATGTGTCAGTCTATAAATCAATAGCTGGCTTGATGCCATTTGCTTCTGAATGGAAACCAACTATTTTTGCAGAGTTGTGCTCACAGCAGCTGAGCATCAATGCAAAGTAATGTGTAGCTATTAGGGTAAAACCGAGCATGACAACACAAATCATGGAGCCCCTGATGAAGATCTCTGCACATGGCTGCTCCTTCTAATCACCAGCAGAATTTAATGAGACACCTGCAGTTTATAGACACTCTTGTTCCAACATAAATTGCCCTGAGAGCACAAAGTCTTCTTTTAAAAAATATTCTTCAGTAAACCATAAACCACAAAGAGTTCATTGTCACTAATAAGAAACTCCTCATTAATTTATAATGGTATGAAACAATAGTTGCTCATACATAACCTACAACAGATCTGAAGATTAAGTCAAAGGCTGTTCAGATCTCCTAATTAGCAGTTTTCACCATTTAGGTTTTCATTAATAATACAGTGCTGAAGACCTTGAAATGGACCCCTTGCAAGGCTGCAAAAACACTAATTCTTCATAAATCTGACCCATATGAGGTGGAGAGGACTGAATGCATCCCATGGGTCTCTACATAGGAACAAGCTCAGGCAGGTTGGGATTCCTCCTCTGCTTGAAGCTGTAAGGGCATCCAGCTGTAGCCACAGATGCTCCTGCCTCGCCTTCCACTTCCATTGTAGTGAGAGGGCAGCTTGGGCTGCCAAAAAACCACTGAGGCAGTTCATTAGAATGCCAGAAAGTATAAAGGTTAAGTACACCTTGTCATACCTTATCAGATCTGCAGAGAGAAGGAAATAAACTCCCTTGTTTTCTGATCAGCAACATGTTCTTTGTTGCTTGGCAGAGGAAACAAAGAACAGCATCTGCTAAAAACGAAAACAAAACCGGCTCCTCTGAATCAGCAGGCTCAGAGAGTGAGAAAGGCTTGTTGCTGAGAATCAGGGATATTGTCATCCACCAAGTCAGCAGCTGGAAATCGCTGGCATGAATTGCTGAATCTCTGAGGCACCCTGGGGCTTTATTGTCTTGAACCAGAACATGGTGTAGCCACAGCCCAGAAGTCTATCAAACTCTCTTCAGCAGGTGCACAGGCTTCCCAGGAATTCTGTTACAAGCTGTTTTGTTACCATTGACAACAGCATTTTGATTTTTTAACATCCAGGATGAATACTTGAAGATCTCTGGTGTACTTTTGTTGCAACCTGCAAGTATCTGAGAATTACCTTAAGACTTTCCTTAGAAGGCCCCTCAGAAATTGTTAGCATGTCATAAATTGTGATGCAAGCCTGCTGCTTGCAGGAGGAAAAAGATTTGTAACATTACTTACAGACACAACATTTAATAGCAGCATTGAAAAAAAGTGATGGAGATTTCATTCTGCTCCTCTTTTGTTGTCAGATATAATCTATTTGTCAGTGGCTTCCTGTCTGGCATTTCGTATCCTCTTCCCTCCACGGACAAAAGCTGCATTTCCCACTGTGCCAGCTGGTGTAAATAGACACATCTCCAGCAAAGTTAATGGAACCAGGGCTTTTTACACAGTCTAAGTACCTGGTGCTGAACATTTTAAACTGGCTGTGCAGTCATATCAGTTATCAAATAAGACATGTCAGCATCTCTGAGTCAGACAAAATAGTTGTCTACCAGCCCTGCTATCGGCAAAGACACAAAGGCTCTCACGAAAACAGTTCTTGTGAAACTGGTATCTTTTCCAATCTGCTCCTTATGGAAAAAAAGGGCAGTGAATTTTTATTCTTCTCACATTAATAAGCGATTTTCTCATCATCAGAACAAGAAAAATTTAGAATAGGTGTATTTGAAAAATGATTTTTTAATAAAGTAAATGGAACCTTCTTAGGTAATGGGAGTGAAAGAGAATAATGTTAATGGAAATTTCATTAAAGAAAACTTATTTGCAAAATAGTGCAGACCATTGGGAGAGAAAAATTAGCAGTCAGATCCTCACTGGTTGCAATCTGGCATCATCCTAGTGACAGACTAACATCTCGTCTAGTGTTGCAAGTGAAATTACACAGTCAAGTTGTGCTCTGAGATATGCATTTGTTTTGCACTACCTCATATTTGTTACTCGTTACCTCAGGGCAGAGAAGGAAATTCATTTTTATTAATGAGAAATGTGCAGGTGACATCTAACAATGAACTTCTTAAGGGTTTGGCCTTCCTTAAAAATCAAACCAAAAATAGCCTACAAAAATGCACATTTCAGGCTTTAATCAATCCTCAGTGTTTCAAAACCTCATTCCTAGGGCCTACGTGAGTTTTCACATGCTCAATTCTTCTAAACACAGAGTCATTTCTGTATCACCCATGCCCCAGAGGACAACCCAGTGGACCCCCTTCACCCCCACAGCTGAGTCTGTAGCTGCACGACAGGTTAGTTGTGCGACAGGCTGGGCTACCTTGGCAAACAAGTTCCCAGCCAAGTTCTAAAAGCTGCAATAAACATCCCACCTCTAACTTACATGAAGGTAACATTGATTTAGATTTTTTTTTCACATTTTAGCATTTCCCCATCCTTGAATTGCCTGTGGCTGTTACAGCCCCCAGGACAGAGAGAATCCCACAAACTATAATGCACTTATCCTTGAGCAATAATCCTACAAAGCAGAGCTTTGCTACTATTAATTTTTTTGCAGGTATTGCAAACAGCTCTCATTCATATTTAGGAATAAAAAGTAGTAGTCAGTTATATGGATATGGATTGTTAGCAGTCACAGGGAGCCAGGTACATTGCAGGTGGATACTCCAGCTAAGTCCTTACATCTGCCAGCACAAGTATCTTTTAAGCCTGGCCTGAACTGACATGCTGAAGGACACAAGATGGTCAGAGCAAAGGTAAGAGCAAACCCCTGACCTCTGGGATAGCATTTTCATCCCAAAGCTGCCAGCACTACTATGCCTTGCATTGCCACCCTGGGCTGGCATCCTGCCTGCTCAGCACAGGACACAAGCCCAAGTTACTGCTGGCGTTGATGGCCCTAAAGCATCAACCATCTCTGTAGTGTGCGGCATGGGAAAGAAATCAATTAGTAGGGATCTCCATGGAGATGTCCATGCCTCTCTCCTTCACTCCTTTCAGAAGGGGGAAGAGGAGTGCCAGCAAAGCCTCCACTAGAGCTGCAGAGACTGGAGGTAAGGCAGACAGGGTAGCTCAGGCACCCAAGGCAGCATCCCTGGGGTCAGGAAGAAGCTCAGTGCAAGCCCATTTCCTTTCCATTGCAGGCTGGAAAGGTGAGGTGGCATTTGGCAGAGTTCCAGAGGGAAGCAGATGATGAAATGTGTTGAAACATATATGCAACAGGCACAAACGGAGAAACAGGTGAATAAACATCAAATACAAAATACAGAGAACAGAAACCCTTTTTCCTATCAGTCAAATCACAGCTGGGGGGCCCAGACTAATTGCATTGAGAAACCCAGAATGCCTAAGAGACACTGGAAAAATTTGGAACTTAGCAGAAAATCTGTTCAGAGTGAAGCCACCGAGAGAGCTGGTGACAGAAATTACTCCAAGGTGTGGAGCGGAGCCAGGGAAAACAGAAAGCAGTCGATCAGATGCTACAGAAGATTTTGGGTATAAATTGCTCTAGAGATTGGATTCAAGGGTCCTTAAGTACTATTTCTAGTGTAAAGCCTCCAGAGCCAGCTGCTTAGGAATGCTTTTAGTAACTTTATAAAGACTGAGAAATACCAACTAATCAAAGCAAATATTTTGAAAAAAAAAGTATCTGCTTTGAGAATATCCACAGGAATACAAAAACAGCACAGAACTAGTGCATCTTTTTTTTCAAGTTACCTTCTATACTTGATGTCCAGAATCTGTTGTTCTGTGGCTGCTCAGCAAAAGGAGTGGTCCTACAAATGCCAAAATTTTGATGACTAGGAATAATCCTAATTTGTGAGCTGCCTCAAAGCATATTTCCCCATAATTTCCAAAACCCTTTTGCAAAACTGTGGAAGTCCCAACTCAAATATGATTTTCAGAGAACAGGGTCACTGTTTGTGAACTGGAGACTTTGAACAAAATGGGACTTTGAGATAAAGAACTCTCCATAACATTTGGGATTCCTCTGTTGCTGTGAATATCATTATGCCACGTTAAACAAACTCCCAATTTCAGTGTCACTCTTTAAGGCATTTACAAATACTTGCATGCTCTCCATTAACAAAGAGTTCAATAGCTTTAAAGTATTTTTAATAAACAAAATCTTCACATTTTTCAGTACTGAGATCAAAGCATAAGCAATTCCTATAAACATTTTATTTGAACCAGCATTAGAAATCAATTTGACATTTGTTGTATCATTTGCCTCATTCTTACGTAAAAGCCTCCTATTCTGTTTTGTATATAATTTTATTTATTACTGTAATTTTGGTTGCAACTAATCACACACATTAAAAATCATCTAGCTTTGAATAAGTCTTTATAAAATCTCGACACTATGTGCTGCTCATTCTTGATAACTGATGCATTAATGCACCTGATTTAAAATGCATAGTGCAACTACAAAGTGCTAATTACAGTGATCCAAACTGCAATCAAGGTTTTCACAGCTCTGCAGTGTGTGGCATGGCATTCACCAGCTGTAGCCTAGGCTACATATAAGCCCTTGTTCCTTAATGTATTCCCGGCGACTGGCTTCCTTGGGAGGAGGGCAGGAGGCTTACTATGTTCCCTAGGAACAAATGGCACTGCAAGGCTATATGATCTCCAATTATGATGTCTAGTTTCTCACCAACCTGATTCTGAAAAGACCCCTCAAGACAAGTACACCCTCCCCTCCAAAAACTCATCAGGCCATCT
Source organism: Atrichornis clamosus (assembly GCA_013400975.1). Taxonomy (NCBI): domain Eukaryota; kingdom Metazoa; phylum Chordata; class Aves; order Passeriformes; family Menuridae; genus Atrichornis; species Atrichornis clamosus. Next base: position 67,028 of record WBMZ01004617.1, on the reverse strand, counting down.
CATTGCTAAGTGATATTAAATTTTTCTACAACTGAGGCAGCAACATTTTTTTTACAGAGATAAAATTAAATATGGCCCATAATTGCAGATTCAGAGCCTTTTTATTCCTCTGAGATGCCTGATCCCCCTTGTACTAGGGAAGTGCTCTGCAGGCTTTGAATTGAGCCTGTGATTTCCCCAATGCAGGCGGCACAGCTCTATAAGACTACACTTGGAAGCAATTGCTAGATCAGATCCTTAATTTGTACTTGACAATGTTCAACTCATACGCACAGTAGGTGGGTGGGGGAGCTTGATGGCTTTCAGATTGTGTGGGGGAAAGGAAAAAATAAACTTTGTTCTGTATTTGGCATGAAAATGATTAATCTCTTTTATATTCTGTAAGTTACAACATGGATGTGGAGCGAGAGAGACTTAGATTCTAATCTTTTTACTGAAGTAAAGTAATTAAAAGGGTTTCACAAACTCATTTATTTCCACATGAAATATTCTATTTCAGGAATGCTTGAGAAAGTGTTTCAGAAGTTAATGATTTAAAGGAAGCAGCTGCATACTGATAACAGGCACTGCAGTTTTAGATCACAGGAATCCACTCAGCAAAGGAACCAATTTTTCTAATTTTGAAAAAAACCAAAACCCCACTGGCTAGAGTGCTAGCCTGAAATTAAAGCATGTATCTACTTATTTTGCAAGAGAAATAGTACAAAAATGGGTTGAAAGAGCTGAAGAGCCTCTAATATCTCACAAACTATAACTTATTGTGAAGGGAAAAGCTACTGAATTCTTCCTCCTCTAATTACTATTAATTTGTTAGGTACGGACAGAAGAGGTGCCATGTTCACACGGGTATTTTAAATACTGACCTTATGCTTGCTATCCAAGTCACTGCCACGGAGGGTGATTGCAGTGGGTCACACGTGCTCCCCACACTCACTGCAGCGCTCCCCGGGCAGTCCTGAGAGGTGTCTGTTGGCTGGGCTCAGAGTGGAGACTCTACCACCACAAACATTAATGCAGTAAATGCTTGCAACTAATTATTTCCCATGTGATAACCTGTTCTTGCACCTTAACCCCTGACAGCTCAGTTTTATCAAATGATAAAATGCTTTATCACACGAGCCAAGGCTTAGATGGAAAATGTGATGGGGATAACTGGTGATGACTTACAAGGCAGTTTGCTCAATCCATTCTTCTGTCCTTAGATTTGTCAAGCATGAAGACAATCAAGTCCTGGCAGCATTTGCCTTTGATGTCCATCCAGAACAACTTACTGAGTCATAGAATTATCTCAGTCTGATATTTGGGGTCACCAAGGGGTTTTCTGGGTCAAAGAGGCAAGCATATCTCAGTCGGTCTCCTTGATGGCTCATCGGGATAAAAACAGCTTCTCTCTGCTCTGAGAAGTTTTCACCTACAGATGTCTATTGTCACATGTGGGCCCATGATTTTCTTGGCAACTTTTCAAAACCAGACTTTTTCAAAGTTATTTCCATACACACTAAATAGTTGGACGTTCAAAGTTTGGCAGACTTGAAGAAAAAGATCTGCAAAAGGGAATTCAGGGTTCAGAAAGTCACATTCATGTTATCAGTATTTTAATTTTCCCCAAACTCAGACTTAAATCCAGAGGGAATTGTTAAATATGATAATCTTCTGTAGATCACAAGTTTTCATACAGTTACTCTTTGTTGAGCCTCAAACTTGTTTCTCTGATTACTCATTTCTTCCATATGAGATTTGATTGTTGATTTGAAGACATCCAGACGTGGAAAGCCCTTCACTTCTCTTTCTGGTTTGTTCCAGAGGCTAATAGTCTCACTTGTTTCTCAATTAAGTCTGCCTGATGCTGGCTTCCAGCCATCTATTCTTCCAATGCCTTTCTCAGGAAGTAAGACAGCACTGGGTAAGGCAGGGTCAGGCACTGGCACACCACATCCGCTCAAGCAAAATGCTCTGCAAGAAAGGTTGTTGGCATTTTTAATTACAAAACTCTTGGCACATTTATTTAAATGAATTGAAATTTAAAAAAAACCAGAGCGAATTAGTGTTTTATATAGTATTTTAAAAGGCATTGAATGCTATATAAGCATATGGTTTTATTTTAATTTTTCTCCAGGCATGTATTATTGAGAATTGACAAAATAAAAAAAAACCAATGTATTTGTTATTCTGCTTTGTATAATGAACATCTGCATTCTTGCCTACCTCAAGTGTTTGTTTATGAAGTTAGAGAAATCCACTGCCTAAGGAGTAGGCCAGAACAATACTGAAAACTCAAAAGAAATTCCAGATGACAGCCTGGCTGATTAAAGAGAATGAAATAAAACTCAAAGCTTCACCTATCTCTAACAAAACTCATACAAAAAAACCCCTAAAAACCCAGCCATAGCATTCAATAACCCTATTTCCCTTAGAAAGCTGTTTCTTCTCTGCAAACTCTACCCTCTACTCTCTACAAAATCAGGACGGACAGAGAAACTGAGACCTCGGATACGTAGAAGAAATAGGATGTTTCCAAAAAGGCTAAACATATAGCATACAGAAGAAGAAAAAATTCTGTGTCTGCATCCATTGAAACTGATGGAAGTTTTGCTCTCAGTGCTAACACACGCTTTATTGCTTTGACTGAAATATTTCTGCTACACAGTCCCCTGATATTCCTGAACTGTCAGTGTCACCCCTTCTGTTGATGTCACTGTGCTGGGGTGGCTCTGTTGGCCCTGTGTTTACAAGCTGGGTTTGGAAGGATGAAAAGATAAGGATGTGCTGACAACCTGAGAAAATCTGCCAACCTCAAAGCCCACAGAGATGTCAAATCAGGCAAAGCCCAGGCCCAAGGGCAGAGAAAGTGAAAATATTTTTAAAACCCTCCAAATAGCCCCCAAAGAACTGTTCTAGAAAGTTATTGTCATCTTTCCAATCCAAGTTTCAAAGACCCCTACAAACCAGAGTAGCCAAGATTTATTTTAATAATTGATTCAATGTTCTAACTTCTTTTTGTTGTTCTCCACCATGGAAGAACAACACTTCACTTAACTAATCATTGTGAGTGAATCAATTACACAATTACCATTAGTGCAGTTGTCCAATTAAGCCTTTTCACAGAGCTAAAGGAAATCAAAGACAATCCACATACATTAATGTGCTGTACCTTTTCTGCAGGATACTCTGGCATTGCATTAAGTGCTATTTATAAAGACTGCCTGCAGCAAATTTAAATTCTGGTTGAGTTGAATAAAGGAAAGATAATGTTACTTCAACCTCTTACAGTCATCTGGGTTTTGTTTTGATCGTATTTCAAGAATATTCTTATGCTTCCCATGCATACTGTAAGGGTATTTTTGTAACATAAATATCTCCTTTCTAAGGTCATTTATTTTAGTTTTGATGCAGCCTTGCTGATGAATGGGAGATGAAGGGGCATGAGAACTTGCTTCCCCATTTAATCACAAACTCTAAGCAATAAAATGTACTCCCCAAGTACTAAGAATAGTTTGGGGCCAAATCTTACATATGGAAAAGTAGCTGCCTGCAGGGCTACTGATGAGTGACAGTCATGGATCCACCTCCTTTGTGTTTTCTTAGCCTTTGTGCCCTTTATGCACCTGCTCATTGGGCAGGTCTGGTACTTCCTGATGGGAACCAAGTTGTGCAGTCAGCACGGCCACCATGAACCTTCTTGTTAGATGGTTTCTGTGTCAGCACTGGCTCTGGCAGGGATGGAGAGGTTGTGCTGGCATATCACCTCCTCTTGAGGGGCTGGGGGATCAGTTTCCAGGTATTCAGAGACACAAATGGAGGAACATGCTTTTTGACAGTGATCACAGGTCATTGGGCATAAAAGGCTACAGGAGCTGGAAGAAAGGTAGTGATGCAGTCACAGGAAGAAGTAGTGATGCAGTCACAGGAAGAACATCATCTGTCTAAAATCAGCAGCGCATTCCCTCAACCTCACATGCTGGAAAAGCCACTGCTCTAAAAGACATGTCTCAAGGTCCCTCTTACAAAGGTCTCTTCAACGTAAATCTGGAACAGTAAAAAACTGGAAAACTTCTTGGTCCTCCCTGGATCCTTGCTTGGCCAGATACAAATGTGGAAGCCAAGGCAGGGGTAACAAAACACTGAGTAGTGACAGAGATTTCTGTCTGGGAAACTAAGGAAACATCAGATTGGAGTAAGACTGTGGGAGAGAGCAAGCCTTGTGGGAGAAGCTGCTGCTGTCAGGTTTTCTGGGACACACTGGGCTGCTCAGAAATAAATTTCTGGCATGTACTCACAGACAGAATTAGCTGGTCCTTGGCCCAGGAGGGAATCATATCCTTGCAACTCATGTAGCACCATGAACCAAACTGCATAAACACTTCAAGCCTGGGATAGGGAAATGGAGGGGTGAGTATCAGAGCACCACAGGAATCACAGGAGGCATCTGGCTGGCCAGCGTCTGGGTATCAAGCAGGATCAGCACCTGAGAGCAAAGAGTTTGCATTCAAACAAAGACCATTTGTGTCAAGACCTTTTCTGACATTGTATAAAGGGGAAGAGGGGGAGTCTGAGAGACAGAAGGCAGAGTCCTGCTGTCCAACCAGGGCTGCAGCCGTGTCATACTGCCCGTCCCAGGGATGTCTGTCCACAAGCAATGATGGTCCTGGTACTCCTCAGCTGGGCTGACACTCCTGGCCAGGGAGATGCTGGCAGGGACAGAGACAACCTAGAGAAGGGACAGAGACACCCTAGACAGGGACACCCCAAGGGACTGCAGTAGTGGGTGACTCACTTGGGAACAGAGCAGGAGGAAAAGCAGCAACCAGCAAAGAGCAGCAAACATCATCACAAATGGAAGTTTGCAGCTTCGTGAGACAACACATTCTAAGCACCAGCAAGAAGCAATAGAAGTTGGTGCAGAAAGGATAGGATAAAAAAGACATGAGCAAATACATGAGCAGAATACCTGTGCTCACACTTCAGTTTCAAGTCAAAATTTTTTTTCCCTCCAAGAATAAATATTAGAATGAAAAGGTAAAAGAAATCTAATGTGTTTGGCAGCAAACAAAATACCTCAATCTCAAAAGACCAAAATGGGAAAAATAAAGCTTATTTCAATTCCTGATAGATTTCCTTTTCAAAAGACACCTGGCTCGGACACTCTGAATGCATTTAATCACATCTGTCTTATTAAGCAAGACTGAGCAACCTAAACCATAAGAAAATTGTTACTGGCCCAAACATGACTCACGAGGAGTGAAAGCCAGTCCCATTAATTACTTTCTGCAGAGTATTCCCAAAAGTGTATTAATCACACTGTATTTCTAAGCACATTGTAGTTCATGAGGCAGAGGTGGGAAGCCCCTCATTCAGATAAAGGCAGAGAGCTGCGCCTTTGAACTGAGCAAGAATAAACTTGTGGGAGAGGGGACTGACAAAAATGACACAATTAAATATGACTGATTAATTACCTTTAACAGAAGCACCACCATAATCATAAAGGGAGACAATTAAATGTGCAAAGAACTCGATGGGAACTGTGACATAGAATCAGTTGTAAATTTTTATACTTACCAGCTCTCTGTTCCTCTCCATAGTCTGTGCCTCCAAAAATGTGTCTGTCCCATTTGGGTATAAACTCATCAGAACAGCAAGTGCCACATCCAGGGATGCTATATGACTTCTCAATTTTTACAGAGCTTCTGAGCATATGTGACTGTTATATCTGAAAATGACAGTACAATATATTATATCTTAATAAAACAATGAGTTACTGAGTAAGTATTTTATCCGAAGTTCACAAAAATACAAAAAAATTCCTGGTGCACTCTATGGTAAAAATCCTTTTTTTTTTTTTTATGAACATGTTGAAAGGCTACTGTTATTATTCTGAATTATTCTGAAAATACTTGCCCTGATTATGCAGTAGCAGGGATGTGGAGTTGATTTGAAGGAGCTAAACTTTGCATCAAATTTCCCCTGGGTACTGTGTGAAACTGCACAATAAATGAGTGTTTCTGCAACTTAAACAGACACTGACTCTTCCGAGACACGAAAATAAAAATGTTCTGACATTAAAATGTGGCCCTGACAGGTCTATTACACTCTTCACAAAGTCTGATCATTTTCTTCTAACAGTAGCTCTCTTAAAAATTAATGATGCACACTTTCCATGGCATCTCATTACCGATGCACAACTCAGTAGCTTCGGATGAGATTCCAGCTAGACGGGTACTCCATCAGGGGGTCTTATTCCCCCTTGGTGGTGAATGGGCTTAGTTCACCCAAAAACTTTCTTGCTGCATATCGTTTTCTACTTAATCTACAGAGACCTGCTGCTCACCTTTCCACTTGTCAATAGGACTGCTTTAGGTCTCCATCTTGGGTTTAAAACTCCATACGATAGCATAAATTTATTTTTTTTTTTAACTAAAGTTTGGAAAAAACCCCAAATATCTCAAAAGAAATCTTTTTCCCAGCACCTGTAAAATTTTCAGTTAATATTTGAAAAGATCTCAGCAGATGAGAATTTTTCTCCATAATGTTGCAAAAGTTAAAGCATTCATAGTATTGAAACTCCCAGCACCATTGTCATGACAAATTCCCTCAGGCTTATTATCACTGACTAACAATGCAGCAAATAAGCAGCTTTTAGCCTTTTAATTTAACTCATTTAAAATGAATTTATGTCTGTAGTCATACGTCAAACATGTCAACTGCTTCCTAAAGGAGTGTCTCTGTGATTTAACTCAACTTCTTGCCCACTTCCACCCAGTTGGTTCCCTCCAGCCCAGAAAAAGCCTGAGAAAGTAGGTAAAATCAGCATTTTGACCCAAAGAATGGCAGATTTGGCTGTGCCAGGGGAGCACAGGACATGAGGGAGTGCAGTTCAGCATCCCTCACTCAGCTGCAGCCTCAGATTTCAGTAGATTCATGCATACCAGTGGCCAATGGATGTATGCATATCCAGTATTCCCAGTATGGACGAAATCCCAAAACTGGTGTTGTTTTTCCCTTTACATCTGAATGGTGGCTCACACTGTGTGCACTTACACTGCTAACATCAGTTGACTCACCTCTAAATGAGAATTAATGAATATGTATGATTAATTCCAAGCTGGACTGACTAGGTGCCCAGGTATTGGGAGCTATGTGTTTTCCATTACTGGAATGCGGTTACTTTCACTGATGTGCAGAATTTGGATGTTATTGTTATTCTTTCTAAATTAAAAAAACCTGCAGAGGCAGAGTATTCAACTAGTCCTACAAGACTGAAAAATAATACCCCAGCTTTGGTTGACAGGACAATGTGCTCACTTTGTCTGGGTGGCATTTTAGTGAGGGCATTCCTATAGGAGCTGCAACATCTGAGAAACAAAGAAAAGCTTTTGTCAGCCTTCAAAGCATCCTAACTCCCAGAAAATACAAACTTGTGGAACTGAGCCTTACTTAAGTCTCTCTTGTAACACAAAGACCACTACAGAACTTTCCTGGTTAACAAATGTTTGAATTTACACATATTTCACTACTTTACAGTGCTGGTCACATACATTAAAAGTTGTGCAGTAAGCTGCAGCATGTTATCTGCTTTACCAGAGGTCTATTTTAATTATTACCACACTATTTTCCATTGTATGGATGGAAAATAAATGAAGTTAATTTTCTGATTTTTTTTTTTAAGACTAAGAAATAAGTGTTATAATTTTGAATTATGATTTGCCACCCTTTTCCCCCCTCTTCAGCAGAGGTTTAATTTAGCTTTATTTACCTTGTGTGCTTTGAAATATCCCAGAGATGTGAAGTTCCAGTTGCAATAAAAGTATTTCTGTTGCATAATGTAATAAAAAATGTGACACAAAAAATTAAATAGGTATCTGTATCTTTTTTGGATGTGTAGGCATAGGGGTTTCTTGCTTGTACCTCCCAGGAGAATAATCCTTCTTTTTTTTTATTCTGGAAAACACTTTGGCACTAAGCAGTTTTAGCTGATTTCATAGAATCATAGAATGTTTTGGGTTGGAAGGGGCCATAAAGATCATCTAATTCCAATCCCCCTGCCATGGGCAGGGACATCTTCAACAAGATCAGGTTGCTCAGGGCCCCATCCAACCTGGCCTTGAACACTTCCAGGGATGGGGCACCCACAGCTTCTCTGAGCAGCCCTTTCCAGTGCCTCACCACCCTCACAGTGAAGAATTTCCTCCTAACATCTAATCTAAACCTGCCCTCTTTCAGTTTAATGCCATTACCCCGTGACCTATCACTCTATGCCCTTGTAAACAGTCCTTCTCCAGCTTTCTTGTAGATCCCCTTGAGGTACTGGAAGGTGCTCTGAGGTCTCCCCAGAGCCTTTTCTCCAGGCTGAACAGCCCCAGCTCTCTCAGCCTGTCCTCACAGCAGAGATGCTCCAGGCTCTGATTATCTTCATGGCCCTCCTTTGGACCTGCTCCAACAGGTCCATGTCCTTGTGTTGGCCCAGAGCTGGACACAGCACTCTGGGTAGGGTCTCACAAGAGTGGAATAGAGGGGGAGAATCCCCTCCCTCGACCTGCTGGTCATCATTCCCTGGTACTCCCTGGCTGCATTGAGACAGGAGGGCAGCTGCTTTGTAAGACAAATGTTCATTCTTGCCAAAATCTGTGCTGTGATACCATGCATAATTAAGGGAAATGCATTTTACTGAACTGTGGAAGCTGAGAAGCACATAACCACACGCTCTGTGTTTATTTATGTTAAAGTTCAGCTTTGGATGATCCACCCAGGTGACCCCTTTCAACTCAGGCACCTGCAGTGCTCAGAACAATGTGTTGGAGCAGGTAGGTCCTGGCACACAGAAAAGAATTAAAGTTTTACGTTCACTACTGAGTTGGCATCACCCAAGATTTCATACCACAACCACACTGCAAGCTGCAGCTATCAGCACACTTTGCTTACTGTTGATTTATTTAGATAGTAGTTGATGGTTTAACAGTATTTAATTAAGCTCAGCACAGTTAAAACCAGCTAAGCTTTGGCAGTCTGCTCCTGTCATTGTAAACTGAATTTTGTATTGTGAACAAGGGAGTCAGGATAACAAGATGAAAATTATGCCATGTGCATCACCCCCTGGTACCTGGCAACAGGGAACTACCAAACGCTGCTGCCCAATCTGAACTGTCTGTACTAGAACAACATTTTACACATTACACACACTCAACGTATTTTTAAACATCTCTAACGAAGCCTAGCCATATGTGTGCATGTGCATATTCACACACGTGTTCTGATACATGTAAATATGTTTGCATATTTATATGTAAATTTACACACATATTTTGCTGTTATCACAATGGAACAATACTGTTTCTCTTCCTGACAGTGACTATTTAATCCCAGACAAAGAGTTTCCTACAAGAAGGTCAGGCATATTACCCTCCAATACTTTTGAACTTCTCTCTCTGGAACAAACTTAAACCCCTTTTACATATTGGGTTAAGTAAGAAATTTATTGTCATTGTTTTGAACCACAAAAAATGGTTGCAAGAAGCTATGTGTGTTCTTGGTGAATCTGTAAGCTCTTTGAAAACAATTTTCACATATTTTCCAGCAAAGCTGGACTGTCTAATTCCAGATTCTAATGCTTCCCTGGAGGGATTAAGATGTTCAGAGTTTGCATCGAGTTCTGCACAGATCCCAGGGAAAACATACTCGCTCTTCCTCACTGCAAATTTTTAGGTGAGAGGTTGAGCTGCTGCTGCTGGCCAGCAGAACCACACAGATTTGCCAAAAGACAGAACACTGTACAGTTTTCAGGGCTGGGATAAGACATTTTCCTGAACTAGTTTAGGAGATGACACAATTCTTCAATACCTGGTTCCCCACAAAGGCAGGATGAGCACGTTGATGCAATAAAATGTGCAGCTCAAAGTTCTTAAATTGCTGTATTTGCTAACTTACTTTGTGATATAGAGACATAGTACTTTCAGAGGTCTTAATCTATTTTTAAGCCACCTGCTTTGAACCACAAGAAGGTATGAAGCTGGCACTAAAGGAACTAAACAGCAAACTTCCCTGCAGTTATAAGCACCTATAGGATAATCTGCAAACTTCTAAGTTCAGATTTGTCAGAGGGCTTGAGCATATGCCAATTTGCAGTACATAAGAAGTCTCTCTGGCTTACATCTGGGAAGATGAGGGAGGATAAGAACAGTGTAAACTTGGGAATATATGTGAGAAAAGATCACTCTCTGGAAATGCATATTTACTAAATATTGTGAACTCATTATGAATAACTCAACAAATATTTGCTGAACCCTCTAATACAGAGGCCAAAGAAAGCTTTTGCAAATGTAAATCTGAATCAACTGAGACACAGAATCAGATGATTTGAATACTGATGGAAAAGCTATAAAACACCATGAAACCCATCAGGTGTCAGTGGGCAGGCGATAATTTCTGGCAGTTGATCTCTTTACCAGCTTCTCACACCTAGTGTTAGTTTTAACCTTTTACATTTTCCCTTGTTCCTGATGTACATTTATATATTTTGGGGCAGGTGGAGGAGCCTGCTCCTTTATTCTTGAGAAACAAACCCTGTAGACATCAGAGGTGGAGGCTCCAGGTGGTCCTAGATGTCGAGGATTCCTGTGCTTTGACAGGTTCTGGCACCTTCCAGGAATGAGGGTAGTCTGCCCAGTTAGTAAGAATGGATCAAAAGCAGAAACTGGGGTGGGTTCTTACAACCCCTGGACATAAACAGTGAAGGGTAAGGCAGCCTCGAAGGTCCCTTCAGCATCACCAAATCCTCCCTCAGTCACAGCACTGATCCTTCCTTCCCATTAGTGACATTTCCAGCACCATCACTCCTGCACCCAACACAGTTCCGCTCACTATCCACACCTTCCCATACACTTACAAGGAGTGGGTGGGTGGGGTGGAATAACAAGGTTCTACCCTGCAGATTAGAGTAGGAAGAAGCTGGCAATTTAGCACAGATGAGTAATTCAGTAGTTTATTTAAATGGAACACATTGGATTTGAGAAAAAAAAAATCTGTATTTTGAATATTATAACAGGTAACACAAAACGACGTAAACATTTGAAAATGCAAGAATCATGCAAAATTACTTCTGTGATAATACAAGGAAAGTGTTGGCAACCAGCAGCATTTTAAAAGTAACAATAGGAAACAGATCAGATAAAGCACTAATTTTTATAGCATGGTAGAACTGCAACTACTCTACAGGCTTTTCCATATTGTAAGAGAGGAAAAAGATCAGCTACATGCAGTCAAAACTATGAGAAGTATCTAAACCACAGCATTCGAAAAGTAGCCTTGTATACCAATTTCCAGACAAAATGTAAATATAATTTGATTTGTTGCTGAATATATTGCTCTAACTTTTTTTAATATTTGTCTTGGCTTGTACTTTCTGTGTTATGTATGAGACGTGTTGAAGAGCCCACTTCCTTTTAAACACTGGCACCCTGAAATAAGAGCTGTGTTAACAGTCACCATTTGAGAAAAAAAAACCCCAAAAGTTGCCATAGTAGTAGGAAAAAATCCAGCTTTGAAAAATGAGGTAAATAGAAATACAGCTATTGCAATATAAACCTAAAAAAAGTTTTCATAAAGAGAATAAACTCTCATTGTATCAATTCCGTTAGAAAAACAGACTTGCAAATGCATATCCAAAACAACTGATAAATACAATTGTATAATGTTTGAGTTTAGGAGCTAGTGTGACATCTGATTCTTATTTTCCAGGTAACACAATAATATTCACTTTAAAGCAGTGATTATGGGGCAGCAATCACATATATGTGTATATATTTGTAACTGCACCGTCTAGTAGGTCACTGAAGACACATTTATGGTGATAAAATTACTCAAAGGGCAACTACAGCTTCTGTGCGAACTCCTGAAGAATGGGGTTGTTAATTAAACTTTAAAAAATCTTTTAGAGAGCAGTTTAATTTCTGAAAATTCAACAAAAATTACAACAAGAATTAATGAAGCTGTAGTCAAATCTGGCTTTTAGATTATTCCCCTAAGAATAAAATTGTTTATTTTCTAACGATTTGACTTGACAAGGGAAGCTTATTTAGGAATGTTTTACTGATGAAACAAAGCAGCCCAGACACTGCAGTAAAGGATTAAATATTATATCTTTAAAAACCAGACTCAAAACATCAAAATAATTTGGAAGAATGATTAATTGTGTAAGCAAGTACTGGGACAGACATAATGTGATTCAAAAACTAAACAATTCTGTTAAGTTTTCAAATGCATTAGGGGCTAATTAACCTGAACTGTCTGAAGAAGTTGATGATACATAGATTCACTTGACTGTATTTAACCCTCAATTTTTCATCCAGAAACAGCTACTAATAACAAGCAGTAAAATACACAAAGCTCAGAGATCCTCAAGTATGTTACTGTCCTCTTGGAAACCTGAATGGAGGAAAATATAGAAAAAGTTAAGGTCATAGAAGAAATCAAAAGACAATTGAGAACTGTATGGTTAATGTGCAGGAAAAAAAGTGTTGTTTCCCCCATTTATATTTGCATTCTGTTTACAAAATTTGGGTTTAGGGCATTCAAATTAAATATCGGCATTTTTATACAGAACAAGAAAGAATTCTCTCCTTGATAAACCTATGGTATTATACACAGTTTTATCCTTCCTCTTAGGTCTGGGTTTTTAAGTTTAAAGTCCTCAAAATATCATAATCAGTTGTGGTGTTGGAAGAAGGAACTTCAAGTCCAGAAGTCTATTCACACCTTCTTAACCTGCTGAGGTCAGGCAGCCAAACCACACTCTTAACTCTACATGAAAGTAAGAGACAGAATCTTAAGAAACTATTCTTTAGCATTTATAAATGGTCAACCATGCAATAAATTAGATTACTCCTAATCTGGAACAATACTGTAGCAATGAAAAATGGATAGGATAACAGAAATAATGTTACAATAGCAGCTGATTTTTGGCATATGTCTCAAGTATTTAGGTACCAACAACCTACTAATGGTACACAGTGCAAAGGTTATTTTTGTTACTAGATTAGATTAGGAAATTTTCTCCCAGCATAAAAGAAATTGCTTTTTCATTGAAAGTTTGAATATTTTCATCATCTTTTTTCAACAAAACCAAATATTTTCACTACATAGAAAAGATATTATTTTAGCCTACTATTTCACATCAAGAACGCCTTTGAAAGATGGCTTTGTTGAAATTAATTTAGAATAGACTTCAAATAATAAGATAAATTCCCTGATGTTGGCTTGAGGGATACACATTTTAGAAGAAACATTCCAGTAGATCTCAGCCCAAAACTGCTGAGAATTTTTATATTATTCCAGTTGTGTGGATCTCCTGCCTTATTCTTATGTTTGTACAATATCCTTACAGTAATGGAGCAAATACTTTCAGGCGAAATATCACTATTACTACTATATGTGATAAATTTTTATCTTCTCATTTACTAAATGAAATTTGGCAACTGAAACCAAAGATCTACCTTTCACAGTAGTTTTTGACCTTTGTTACCAAAGAACTAAGCATGGAGACTTTTTAAAAAATTTGACTACAAATATAAAACAGCTTTAAAAGAATCTATAAACCTTTTCTGCAAACTCTGTTATCATGCAGGACTTTATTTAAACTGTGTAACTATTCAAGTCTTACTCCTGGGGTGGGTTTGAGCTCCAGATTTAGATCACCTTCCTTTACCTGTCCACGTACGTGTTAAATGTCTAAGCTCCTACTAAATTCAATGGAAATCTAGACAACTTACCCTACAGCTCACTCAGGGGCAGATACCCTGCCTTCACACCATGGCCTGGACACCTCAACAGCCTTAGAGGTTCCACTGGCCCAATCTGCATGGCATTGAAAAAGAACATTGTACCCATCATAGTCCAGGCACTGAAATATGGGGGCAGGAGAGAGGTATCTCAAACTCATCTTAATATCTAGCTACCCTTTTATGCCAATGAAAAGCCTGAGTCCACTCCCAGAGAGTGGGGGATAGTCTACATATGGGTAAAACCAGAATGAATGAGAATGATTTAGTAACAGAATCAAATGTCCAGCTTTTAAAAATGTTAAATACTTCTCTCACTTTGTTTTATTAACACACTAGAGCAAAACAAAGAAGAAAATTAGGACTGTGCTGCGATTTCCTGGACAAGTCAAGAGGCTGTGCAACTTGGCGCATAAGTCATAAAACCAGACCCTTTTTAGCAAGATAATTGTAAAAAATGTTTTGATTGTCTTGAATTATAGAACAAGGTCCTTCGTGCTGTCTACATCACTGAATTCCATTGTAAGGCCTTCTCACACATAAATCTTGCTACACAGTAAATTTGAAAACTTACAAGTAATTCCCAAGTGTTCAAATGAAAACATGCACTCTGAATGCATGTGTAGTACTACATAATAAAGGAATTTAGAGCAAAGCTTTTCGGAATCAAAATTGTAGGCACGGATCCAATAGCAGAAGTTATTTTAGCTCTAGTTTTCTTTTTAAATCGTCAACGCCAACGAAGAATCCCTACCAGTGGGATTCTTGGAAATCATATTTTAAACACTTTATGGAAGATACTGTTCCCTCTCCAGGGTTAAAGCATCATCTACCATGATCAACTTGATCCTGCAGCATTTAACTCATAAATAAGAAAAAAAACAGAGTGAAAAAAAGTAAAGTTCTGACCATTCACAGAGACACCATTTCTGTTCATCAGTCCTCAGTGAAAGTCACAGACTGTGGACCGATAGATATCTGTGCTGAACACTAAAACAGATCACCTCTCAAGAATGACCTTGCCTGAACTGTCTGGCTTGAAGCAGCAGAGGTGAAATGCTAGAGCCAGGAACAGAATATGCTGAATGCCTAAGTATGAAGGCCACAGATGGAAAGCTTCCATCTATACAACAGACCTTCTTTAAGAAAAGCTGATAACTGATATATATGTTCACTGGAGGAAATATATCCATGTAAAGAAAGGAAGGACAAAGTGCATCTCTGAGACAAAATGCACTTTTGGCTACTTGTTTTCACTTCTGTTGAAGCCAAAAGCCAGATTAAAAGATGTATAGTATATATTTTGCTTCTTTATGTGTTTTTCTATTTTCTTTGTGTAATATACATTTCTGTGCTCTTGTGTCTGTGTGACCATCTTGCTTACATCAATATTTTCTTCTGAATATATATACTTCCATTCATCCTTGAAACAACTAATTGTATAGGCTACTCCTTCCTGATGTTTTACTACTGATAACTTGTGATAGGCATTAGGTCATTGAATTTGGTGAGGTTCTTACACTATATCCTAGTGCTGTATCCTTAATATTCAAAAGAATGTTCAAAGGACAAGCTTGTTTCATTCTGCAAGATTATTACTGACAACCACCCACAACATGGTTTGAAATATCTTGTCACTAAAGTAAATTTATTTCGTATGACAATGTTGTCCTTCGATTAGATCTCAGCACGACAAAAGCATTCAGCCACCTCATTTCATGTAACGATTTCAAATAATATACATAGCTCCACTTTTAAACCTCATCAGTTTGCTCCAGAAGCCATTTCTTGTGTAAAGTGATTCCTTTGTAGACAGCTGATATCATCATCATGATCCAAAAGTGTAGGATCTATTACAGACATGTGATATTATTTTCATAAAAGAAAAATAACTAAAATTTGTACTAAACATACCCAGAGTTTTCTTTCACCACTCCAGAACACCTTAAGTAGAAGATCTACTTCTTTTGGCTTTCTTTAACTTTGAATAACCTTCTTCTCTCTGCTCACAAAAACAAGACAAACAAACAGAAAAGGGCAAAAACCACTAAAGCAAATGAAGCAGTAATACTAAGTTAACAGTTCAAGAAAAAGAGTTGTTTCTAAGTGAAATGCTTAGTTGAATAAGAAGTAATTTCTAAAAGTTTCTATTTTCCAACATAAATATAATTTAAAGTATGCTTGTAAGTACAGTGGCTAAATAGTTAAGACCAGAGCTACTTTGAAAACACCCTTTACATGCTGGCAACCATGACTTCCAAGACTAACTGATCTTTTCTGAGATAATGACAAATGATTACTCTTCAGAGATGTGTTTAGCAGTGTCCCCAGCTAGCACCACTTTACTTCAATCTGGAGAGAGGAGGAATCAGACTAAGGAGCATCAGAGAGTCCATCCCTACCCAAGTTAGCAGGCGAGTCTCTCTCCTGTTCCTGAGACCCCAGCTGAAACTCTCCCAGAGCTGTGCATCCGCCTCCCTTGAGCCCAGCAGTGGCAGTGCTGCATTGGCAGTGTGGCAGGCAGGGAGAACCTGCTGCCTCCTCACCCTTACCAAAAGTAGCCTGCAGGGCTCCGGCAGGTATCTGTGCTACTCACAGCCTGCCTGGAGAGTGAGGAATATGTGGGGCACTTGTGACTCCTGACTAGGACAGGACAGTGCCCCTTCCCCATTTGAGCAATGCTGCCAGACCAGCTACAACCTGTCCGCAGAGGTAGCTCCACGCTCACAAGCCCTAGTATGTCTGAGTCACTCCCAGCGGCAGGAAAGGACTGCAGCACTTAACTCGTATTGTGGTGGAAGTCTCCCCTCACTACTCAGACCCCTGGGGTTGTTATTCTTCTAACCAGTTATTTTTAGTTGCTGCCTTTCTTCTCTCTGTGAGACTGACTCTACTGCTGCAGCACTGCAGTGCTGGGCCTGTAACCAGTGACTCAGTTGTGGCCCTGTGGAAGGGCTTTCCCAGCTGTGGCTGGATGGGGCCAGCTCAGAGCAGCTGGGTAGGCGCTTCCCACACGAACTCCTCTCTTCCCTGCTGCAGCCTGAGCTCTGGGTAGGAGTGTGTTCCTGCAGCAGGCCCCTGGGGTTGCTGCACCGGCCTTTTCTGAACTGCAGGGATAGCACAGACTCTGTTCTTTTAATTACAGTTAAAGCTTCCAGAATTTTCTTGGTTTTGGCTTCAAAAGCATAACAAAACAAAAAGTCATTTCTACAGAATGTTGCTAAATTCAAGCCCTTTAGATGAGAAATTTACAGAGCCGCTGAGAATGTCCATAGTTGTACTGGGCAGGATAAAACTGTTTTCTGTAGAATCACAAAATTTGCTTCAGAAACAGTAACATCATTAAACAATTTAGTAGTATCTCTTGCTTTGACACAAACATTTTAAATGAACATGTCAATAACACTATCATACCCAATAGCTGCTGTTAATTTCATCCTGGTTAATTTTATCCAGAGCAGGCTCAATATGATTTCTTAGCCTGCTCATTTTAACTGGAACATGCTAAAAAATTTTAAATTTCTTTACCTCTTAATTCAGGTCCTTCTGGACTGGATAAGGAGTGTATGTGTGGGGGACTTTTACCTGCTTTCTTCTGGCACAAGCTTTCTTTACAGATGCTTCCATGTTGTTCTCCTTGACTGACAAAGTCAGTTTTGAGGTCAGTGTTTCACAGGTCAGATACTTGTTCCCTGTAATCATCTTAAAGCATAGAAGTTTATACCTTCATTAGCAAAAAAACCCCACAAAATTTTGAAAAAGTTTTCTAGTTGTTAAAATTACCTATTTTTTCAAAAGGTGCCCTCATCACACAAAGTTGACATAACTTACCAAATTATATTTTATAGATGAAAAAAGTGATAAGCACAAGACTTTTCATCCATGTGCCCAATATATGGGATATCATCTGGATAAAAATTGCACTGAAACTAGCTCAGCTATTTATTTGACTGAAATGTGGGAAGAATAATAGAAAAATTAGGTTGTAAAGTACCTCTAGCTGTCATTGAATCATAACTTTTAAGCAAAACAGAGCTAACTTCAAAGATAGATCACATTGCTTTGGTGATTCAGTCAGGTTCTGAGAATCTGAAAGGCTAGCCCAAAAACCTCTCTGTGTTGTACTTGTTCTAGTAGTTGACCATTCTCACTCTGAAGATTTTTTTTCCTTATGTCCAGCAGGATTTTTTCCTGTTGCTACTTGTGCTTTTTGTGAAATTGTAATTAAACTTGTATTTGCAAAACTTCCAGGTTTGTCTAACAGCACAATGCCTTACACACAACTGCTGTCAGCACCACACAATTGATGAGGTTTGAGAATCCTTCCAGGAGGTAGGAATTATTCCATTAATATGGTTTTACATGAAGAGAGACTGAATACCAAAATAACGTCACCATGTTAACTTCACACAGACCTTGATAAACTGTCTTAAGCAGAGGAAAACTAATTTCCCTACCATAAAAGTCCCATATAAAAGAAGTGTGTATTTCACAAAACACAGTAAATCATCTTCCCTTTCAGAAAAAAAAGCAGTAGTGGCTGAAAACATTAATTTATATGGTAGAATTTTAGAAAACTATATTGAGAATGATGGTAGAACATGATGAAAATCATGCTCTTTATTGCTTAATGTTGTTTTTGAATTTGTGAGAACCAGTGAGAATGAGCCCTGTTATTTACTGTACCTGTTCAAAGTTAGATTTGGAATGACGACTGGTAGTCTCAGTGATATAGTCCTTAGAGTGGCATGCTGCTTTGTTTTCTTCACTTTTGGCCATGCACACCGTACCTTTGAAGACAGATTCATGAATATTTAACCCAGCTCCTTTATTTGATCTCTTTGTTTGTTGCAGTGATAAACTGGAATTTGTCATTTCATTGTCTAATTTACAAATCTGCAAATGCACTTTCTTTGACTGCTGTTGTTTCTCAAGAACTTGAGTGGTATTTTGACTTGCAAACTTTTTTCCCCTTCTTGCATTAGAAGTAGGAGATTCATAAGTATTCAGACACAGATTAGTGTTTGGTTTCTGAAGCACTGGCCCAACATTCTTAAGAAAGAAGGGAGAATTTGCCTTTTTGTGAATGACTTCATTTTGATTCCCACTTGATGCTGAGTTTTCAGAAAAATCAGAATTAGCAATTTGTCCATCAGACTCTGTTTTCCATCGGAATATGGTTGTACCATGTTTTGCCCGTGTTTTTGTGTTCTTTACCTGAAGCGTGCTGTTATCAGTAGGATTTTTGAATGGCATATTTTGAACGCGTTTGAAAACCTGAGTTATGCTGGACTTGTGCACAGCCAGCATAGAAGATGAAGCACCCACACTTTTAATTGGTGAATGTCTTTTAGCATTTTCCCTTTTCTTCCTATCATTTTGACTTGTGGTCTTTCCATTCATTTGCATCAACTTTCCTTTGAAAATTGGTATAATTTTGCTGGCCTTTGGTGGGGTGGATTCAAACGTTGAGTTTACAGGTGTTCCTAAAGATTTTGAAACTGGTAACTCTGGTGCTCCTGGTATTTGCTTACTATTCACTGATTGCTCTGTTGCTTCAATGCTAAGCTCTCTTGTACTCACACTGCTACTCGAAAAACTGTGTGTTCCTCGCTCTTTGATCAAATGCTCCATCCAGTGGCTGTTTTCCGTACTGCATGGTGAAGGAATTCTAGGTAAAGTCGGTTTCCTTGGAGGAGTCTGCGTTAGAGATACTACACAAACCATCTCACCGTTCAATTTCGTGTGCTGAGGTTTTATTTCCTGCAACACAACAAGAGTTGCTAAATTGAATGAACTGGATTTAAAAGTCTGATAGTGCCACCTAATGCATCACTATATGATATCCACCTTACACACATCACAATATATAAGCATACAATTTTGTGTTTTGAATTAGAATGACTATATTTTTAAACAATATTTAGTTTTCACTGTAAATTAAGGTTGGGGTTTTTTTAAATCCTTCTCCAGTTCTTTACTTATAAACTGTGCTAGAATATCATATTTCTCAGAAGGAAAGACTTAAATTATAGTTATTATATTGGTTTAGTGCTTTCCAGCTGGATAATGTCTACCTCTTTTGAGGGAGTCTGCAGAGGGTTTGACTGACAGGGCTCCTTGTCTCTTAAGACTTCTAAGAGCATCTGTGTTCTGAGCAAAAGACAGCTTGGATGTCTGTAAAAACTGCAGATGACACAGAGAACCCATTCTAGCTTTGATCACTGAAGAGACATAAACAGGAACTGCTTTCTGAAAGAGGATTATAGTATTTTAGAACCCCTACAACTTCTGTCACTATTCTTTGTTCAGAATTAATTATTTCATTTCTTTTTTCCCACACTACTACCAAAGAAATTTGAGTCTCAGCCTTTGTTACGATCTCAAATTAAAGGAGTTTTGATTACCTGCCTCCTTTCCATCACC
Organism: Atrichornis clamosus; assembly: GCA_013400975.1. Lineage (NCBI taxonomy): Eukaryota > Metazoa > Chordata > Aves > Passeriformes > Menuridae > Atrichornis > Atrichornis clamosus. The sequence goes on along the minus strand of WBMZ01004617.1, from coordinate 46,836 downwards.
AGACATGGAGTAACTCTTACAGCTTGAGTGTTTTAAAATGCTTAATCCGCTCAGCTTTCTTTTTATTTTTAATAGATTGTAACATTAATAATAATAACAACAGAATCATGAATGGTTTGGGTTGGAAGAGACCTGGTTGATCATCTAGTTCCAGCCCCACTGCCATGGACATGGACAACTTTGACTGTCTAGCCTGGCCTTGAACACTTCCAGGGGTGGGGAATCCACAGCTTCTCTGGGCACCGTGTTCCAGTGCCTCGTCATGCTCACAGTAAAGAATTTCTTTGTCATATCTAGTCCAAATCTACCCTCTGCCAGTTTAAGCCATTCCTCCATGTCCTGTCATTACATGCCCCTGTAATAGTATTATATTGTGTATAATAATAATGTTACTGTTATTATTGTTGTTGTTATTACTGTTATTATGGAAGAGATCTGAGAAAATTCTGGATATTCAACTGTAAAAAAACATCTACAGAATTGCAATTACTGATAGAAATTAATTAACACCAAGTCCATTTTTCAAATATATTTGTGATGTGAATAATATAACAATGGCAAATAACACTATCATTTTTACTTACACATTAATTAAGAGGAACAGGATTGATAGTTGTTTGCTGTGAAAAGCATAGTTATATGCTCTCATTGTGCTCTGAACATGATAAAAACCACTTCATACCATGAAAAAGTACACACCATTAAAATATTTATTAAAAAGCCTTACATGCACTGAAGCCTTGGAGAATTCCTGTGTAGCATAAAGTGCTTTACTTATCATCTTTACTGGAAATCCACATAGTTGTGAAAGGTTGCTCTTCATGTCAGAAAGAAAAGAGTTTACTACACTTTCTGCATCTGTTCTAGGGAAGTACTGTACTGGCTGACTTCGAATGCAACTTAAAGGGTACCTGAATAAGTAAGTGTTCAGGGATGGAAAAGAAGTTTCTTTACATTTCTATGATTATTAATCATCTTTGTTGAGAAGAAACCATGAACATGTCTAAAGCCTTTTTAAAAAGGTGAACAAAAGCACTTAGTTCCTTGAGGAACTGAAGGTTATAAAGTTGCAAGGCTTCAGCACGATTATACCACACTAACCTATGATAGAAAAGATTATTCAATACAAGTAATCCTTGGTCTAGTCTTTCCTGGCAGGAAAATTATCTTTAAAAGAAATCTTTGTTGGCCACATTTTTACAGGAATTTAACTCTTTCTTTTACCACCATTTAGAGTGGCATTACCATGTTTACAGAAGCTGTGAAGTAAATTGTTCTATTTGACTTACTATAATTCAATAATAAGATAGAGACGACTAAATATTTAGTTTCAATTTGTTTAGTGAAACACTTGTCTGCTAGCTTCTATAAAATTCTGAAAGAAGAAAATGTGGCACATTCAAAAATGAAAAGCAGAGCTTTGCTACAAGTCTAGTAGAGGAAATGTAACAAATATCTTTTGAAAGGATACGTGAAGAACCTTTCCCCTATTGGTTTGAAGTAAACACTCAAGTATATTTTTGCCTCTTCAAGGTCCTCTGGAAGAATATATCCATACTTAAAAAAGCCAAAGACAAACATTTACTACAAGTACAGACTTAATAGGCACAAAAAAGGGAGGGAAAAATGAAAGCAGTGTATGTCTTCCTTACCAGACTCTTCCAGTGCATCTGAAATTCTTTATATGAACGGAAAGGAGATTCTGGAGGAATTATGTGGCTGATGTTTATGATCTGACCCATTTTCATGCTATGCACAGGTAAAGAAGGGATGCTTAGAAAGTGTGATCATGAAATAAAGCTGAAAATATACTGGTCTTTTGGAAAAAAAAAAAATCTTAGTTTTGGCATTCAGAGTATTTACAGATTATTTTTGTGTTTTGAGGACTAATAACTTTAGCTTACAAGTATATGACATAACAATAGCAATATTTCCTGAAGTATGGAAAAGAACTTGGCACCTACGAGTCTAATTTCTCTTGCAACACTCACTAGCAGTGAATGTAGAACAAAAGCAAATATATAATTATTTCTCATACTTTTCTGATGAAAAATCATACGTAAAAATAGAGGCAGTTTGTGACAAAAGTGGAAATATTTTTTCTTTAAATTGACTCTTTCTGCTAAAATTGTATTTGAGAATAATTGATGCTCTTGTATATCACAGAAGTAGCACAAAGATTAATAAAATTGAAACAATATTTAAATGTTAATTTATGATTCATTTATTAATTTTTCTCATTTTCTATAACATTGAGATAATAAAGCAAAAAAATAAAAGAGTCTTGAATGTAAACACACTGTAAAACAGAAGTGTTCTTATCACTACCATCAAATTCACAATTTGTAGGGCAAACATTCCAGGAAATATTTATTTCTGCTGAAATGTAAACATATTCCTACCTTGGCAAAACATAGCACCAGTTACTTAATATGGAATGCTGCTGAATAACTGTATTCTCATTGCTGTCAAAAAGCTTTATGGTGTTTGCTGAAATATCAAAATCTCCCAGCTCAAAACAGAAAAAAGAGGTTATTTGCAAATAATTCTACAGCAGTACAAAATTAAAATTTTCAAAAACAATTGTGTATCACAATACACTGAAGCTTAATATATTTTTATTATTTTATCATCTCTCACAGACTGAATATTTCAGAAGATATTCCCATCATCAAATTGCACACTACCTGATGTTAGAGCCTAGACTTCCACGTGCTATGCAAGTACAAGCTTTAAAGTTTATTTAAATCAGTCAGATTTAAACTTTATTTGAAATGGTTTAAGAAGAGTACAGAAGGAATTTCTCAAACTGAGAGCTGTCTTATTCCCACGCACTTTTTAAAAAATTCAAACTAGAAACCCATCCTTGACATTCGAGTAACTGTATATGACTAATCAAAAGCAAATGTCCAAGGAACAGAATTAATGGGACATGCAGTTTCATCCTCTGAGAAGTCAAAAAACACCACACATTTTCACAATGTCAGAACTTGGCTGTATGGGACAATCAAAGACTGAGATTTGAGAGAACTTTTTTATTTCTATGGTCTACCAAGCATTTGCATTCATTCACTGACAAGAAAATCCGACCATTTCTGTTTTAGAAAAGTATTGAAAGGATCATACTGATAATAAAGGCACATCATGATGATTTCTATCATTGGTCTGTGTCCTTTGGGAACTGGATTCCTATACATAGCTCAAACTTTCATGCTGTCCCAAGCAGGCCTCAGAAGGACTCCTTCTATTCTAAGGAAGAAGAGTTTGGCCCAAAAATACTTGTTTTAGAAGAAAACAGCAAGCCTGGTAAATATGCCCTGCATGTATGGACATATTCACCACAGGTGACATGGCTGTCAACAAGAATGATAAGTATTCAACCTTAATAATGATTTCTTAAACAATGTATTACTTATGCTTACAAGTAGCAGTCCTGGCTGCTCCAGTATTTTGGAAGCTGCATAGAAAATAAACGTAATAACCATATAGAGGGACTTTAAACATGATGCTGACAACTCACCTGTAGCTTCACTGTTTTTACCCAAAACTGTCTGTACTACAGTGTGACTGAATGCTTTCTAGAAAATACTGCTAGAAGGAAATCTAGAGACACAAAGACACTTCACTGCTATATTCTCTTAGCATTTTTGAAAGGTCTCTTAGCTTAGAATCTCAATTTTACAATGCATGCTAGAATGCATCAATATAGATACAATATGTATGTCACGCTTATAACATGTGGAGATAGTCAGTGAATAGGATTAATGCCTCAATGCATTAAGAAATAAGCACTTCTACCCCCATCATGCTAATTGGAAGTCACCTAACAGAAAAGAAGATTAAGATTAATAAAATAAACAGTCACAGAAAATATAACTGGCTTATACCTCAGGGGGTGGCAACCGAATTGAGCAAGGCTCCACACTGATGCAAAGCTGCCTCTCTGACACATTGAGGTCTACAACTAAAATTAAAAAAAAAAGCACAATGCCCTGTTTTCAATTACAGCTCATCTCTTAGGCAGAAATCTAACCCAAATATTTATCTAAGGCAATTGTTAGTCAAAATGTTGTGTTTGAAAACCAAAAGGCTAGACTTTCTCAGCATGGAAATTAAAATGAAGTGCATTTTAACTGTGAAAAATAAAAATGAATTACTATCATACAGTACACCTCCCTAGAAACTCAAGGCTGGCTGTGGAATTGTGTGCTTCATACTCATATCCTTGATACAAAAACACCCATTTTCAAAGCAAATGTAGTTCATACAACCATTCGCTACACTGAGTGATTCAGCCCAGTATTATCCATCCAGAACTTGTCAACAGGAAAAACTATATGAGCCAGGCAAGCATTTATGAACACACCTCCAGAACTTTCAGCTCTGAGTTCCTCAACATGTGTGCCTGCTACAAATTTAGGCTCCAATATCCCCAAATGTAAGTTTTAACTTTTATACTGGAATAGAAATATTACTTTGTAATTTTTGCAATAGCTAAACAGCGTGCTTTGTGACTTCACTTGTGTGAACAGCAAACTTAGTACATACTGGACAGGCACTAAAGCTCATTTTCCTATCTATTATTATGGTACTTTCACATCACTTGCAAGACTCATAATTTGAGGCAAGTGCATTTAATTGCAATAATCATAACTTTAAAATGGTAAAGTTCAATCTATGGCTGTAGATTAATAGTATAAGAAGTTATCCTTTTTGTGGGTATTTTTTCACAGGTTCATTTGAACTGACAATTACAGACAGAGCATCATCTGCAATCAAGAGTATACTGACAGATGCTATTTCAGATTGAAAACCAAAGACACTGTGTTAGTAATAACAAGATTGTGGCAGTATGAAAGCACTTAACTTTACCTTGCTTTCTCAAGTTTACCATTAACAGAATATTGTACTTACCAACAGCATTTTGCCTTCCTGAATGAGACAAAAAGTCTTTCCCTAAATAAAAAGAATAGACAGACATTATTTTCTAAACTAAAGTCTTTATGAAAAAAAAAAGGAGAAATCACACAGTTTTGTTTGTGTCTGTCAAAAATGTTGAAAGGTGTGTTCCTTCTAAGGAGAAAAACTCCTCTCTTTCAATTAACTTTTCACTGATTCATTAACTTCTTATATAAGAAAGAAAGATGTTTAAAAGTATATTAGTGGGCAGCAATCTACGCATTGCTTTTTCCTCCTTAGCCTCTACTTCTAGCTGCTACTCCTGAAACAGCAGAAATCATTCTGAGACCTATATATTTTGAAGATACTGAGAATAGGATACTGTTGCTATTGTGGCTGGAAATAAGATAGCAACATACACACTTTTCTCAGCATATATTTGAAATGAGGTATACAGTTGCTCTACTCATTAGGAGAACACTACAGGATCTGAAGCACATCTGTTTTTCCATACTTTGTTAATTCACATTTATACTACACAGTAGTTAGTAGAGAGATGTCAGGCAAAGAACTATCATCTAAAAAGGCAGAGCTTGGTAGAAGGAGAGAGACTGACCAAAAACCACTTCTGTTTAGAAGAGCCTACAAACCATGTGCAGAAGTGCCACTGCTGAAAGCATGAATCTGAAAAACAGGCCAAATTTTTAGAAGACATTCACTGTCCAACAATATTTGGTTTGGAAATTATTAATCTGGTACATTGCATACAGTCGAAATAATTATTTGATCTATTACAAAGATAAGGAATAAGATGAAAAAGTGAATGGTATCCATTAAGATTACTAACTTGAATCATTGAACTTGGATAAAGAAACAATAAAAACGCAATTAAAGAAAAAGGTAATAGGATAAGGAATGAAATAATTTATTAAAATGAATGAAATAATTATGGAAATTAAATTATGGAAAATAAATGAAACAATAAAGAACTGAAAATTAAATGCTTGATCCCTGACCCAAGTGAGTCAAATACCTTGCACCAGGAGATGACCAGCCTTGTTCCATCTGGGTGCAAGTCTGGCTGTGAGTGTGTAGGAGAGACAGGTTTGGAGAATGGCTGGAGTAACGGTTTGTGGTGCTTCCAGCTAATAACAACAGTGAAATAAAAGAAACATAAATTTTTAATAATTTAACAGATTTTTTTAAAGGCCTCAGTCAAGGTTTCAGCAAATGTACTGCTACTGCATATTGGAGCCAAATCCTAGTGTATGCCACACATCTTTACCTTTCATCTACCTAGCTACAAGAGGAACTTAGCACAATATTTGATGTAGGCATTTAGATTTCATGTCTTATCAAAGTAAGGCGCACTACAGTTCCTATAATGTTTTCACAGGGATGATAACAGACTTGGAGAAAAGATTAATTGAAGTCGTGGAGTACTTTACTAGATATGCAACTCTTTCCAGATAATAGGCACAAAACTGACTTTAGCTCTGCTGTCAACCTCAAGACCAGAGACATTTTCTGGTGATCACAATAGACAGACATAGCTTTGCTCACCCAGCAGCTCTACTTGTCTGCCTGTCCTGCAGAGCTTTCTCTTGACTGTTAGCATTAGTCAAGAAACTAATTACAACGGGTTAAAAAGAGTTAAGTAATACACCCCCAGAGGGATGTTTCTAATGAGGTTTAGGAGGAGCAAGGAACTAAGCAAGGAACTGCTTGCAGCTCACAGTTATTAAATACACTTTGTACTACTAATCTGCTGGTGACGGAAAACCTAACGCTGACAGGTCAGCTACACATATCAACATAGAGCAGTTTTGTAAGGTAAGCATATTTAACAGTATATGTCTTACTAATCTATATAGGCATTTGCACTTCTTGGAACAAAGGAAAATGTACCCAACTGGCTGTGCAAATGAATTATGAGAGCTACTGGCTTTGATTACAATCAGTCTTTTGACTCAGCAATTTTAGTGCCTCCACATACACATTCATAAACCCCACAGATGTTGCATTCTAGAAGACAGTAAATCATATGCATAATGGTCTAAAAAGATATCAGCTGTTAAGCTCAGCAGTTCCATTTCTTCTCTACATTTTCCTTTTGTTTCCCTGAGACTGTCCTGTACAGGCTGACTAAACCCAAAGGTGAATGGGGAGACAGTCCCCCACTGGTGGAGGGGGATGGCACCAGCAGGAGAGCTGCAGGTCTTTGGCCCAAACGTTGTCTCGAGGTCCATCCCAATGCCTCTGAGCAGGAGCAGGATGCCATTGCAGCAGGGAAATTGCTCATGAACATCGCAAAACTTTTGACTCTGACAAAGTATACTTATCATACCCTGATTCATAAGACACATTTTGTCTACAGGACAGACTTATTCACCCTGAAACCTGGCTTCAGTAGTGCAAACTGCACGGCCTATGAAAAATACTCATCTCTGGCAACAGCAATTGCAGACAAGTGTAACAGTCTAAAGAACTGCGTCATATTTCAGCACTTACAGTAGCTCCTCGTCTCTCTACATAGGCTTGACATATTCCTGCCTTGTAAAATGGTATCTGAAAGTAACAATAATAAAATATATCAAGTATTTGGAATTAAGAGGTGTTTATCAAATTGTAAATTAAATTCTGGTATAACAGTGGCTTCGCCTTCGAAAAGCATGTAAGGGAATAGTTAAGCAAACACTTTATCCTCCATTTTAAAGGAGAAAACTAAAATTAGCTCAGGCATTTGTCATAGTGTAATCTCATTTCTAGCTAAAGATACATTAACAAGCAAACCAAGCAAGCAAAAACTGCAGAACTCTGCATCTCCTTCTCTCATTGGGAATTGGATGGCATCTTACTAATTGAGTCCATTTCATTCCATAAATCAGTTCACCATCCGTAAAGGCCATTTCATCAAAAGTGTAGAGGACTTAAGGTGTCCTCTACACCACTTATGCGCAAAAATAAAAGTTTGCTCTAAATGAAATATTTTTACTTATCCTTTATCCTCAAACAAAACACTTCTTAGAGAAACATACATGCATGTGTGATTAATACAATTGACCCCTAGCCATACTTTGGTTCAGGCTGACAAAGAAGCACCAGGCCTCACATCCTTGGGGTGAACATGCAAGCTGGAAAGTCCCTGGCTCGTGAACAAGGGAGTGAAGATGTCTTGAAAAATATTTCAAGAGGTGTTTTCGAAACCCAAAAGTACAAGATAACTAAAGTAAAGAAAAATATATCAGCTACTAAATCAAAGACATCTGTCTTGTCTGTACTATTGACTAGGAGCCAACTACTTCACCCTTTAAACATTAAAATCAGGATGAGCCCAATCTGAGCTCTCCCTGAATGCCAGACTGTACAACAGCCTGTATGGCAGGCGACTCTCTGTTTGAGCAGAGACCGTCTCAAGGTTAGAGATTCCATACCTAAAAGCAAGAGATCCTTCCTTACCCAAGCTCAAGAGATCCCTTACCTGTGATCTGCAGTAAGTGACTGATAGCATGCTGAATTCATGCCATGAAGAATTACCAGTCCATGTAGCTACTCAGATACTATAAACATCCTGTGGATAATTTCATTAGGCATGAACTGTTGAACAAATCTGAGACTAAGATTGGATCCAGCCACACCTAGGCTCCAAAAAAGGAATGCAGAAAGCAAGAGGAACCTCATGACTCAGAAGCAGGGCTCCCTTTACTCTTTCTACCTCTGGTCTCTCTCTGAGTCATTCTAACTCAATTTTCCTTTTTATGTTTCTTCTATGCAGTAATTAATAATGCAAACTTTGCCATCAAACTTCCTGAACCTTGTCAAACCACTTAAAACTTTGCTAAATTCCATCCAACTCATTGAACTCTGTCAAACTATTATTTTCCTCAATAAAACATATTGCTGCTTCTGTCTTTTGAGTGAGGTGCACTCTGCTCATCTGCAGCAGTCTGTAACTACAGATAATTATTTACACAATGATACTGACCGCCATTACAACTGAAATTTGATTCAGTGTTCCAATAACAGGTGCAGAAAGGATCTCTTGGTACAGGAATAATAACTGTCTATAAAAAAAGTGAGAAAGAAATTTTAAAAGTTTTACACACTTGATTTTCTCAGCTTAAATTTATTTTCCTTACCTTCTGCAAACATAATACATTCCACTTTTAATCAGGTTCCATTGGTTGACCATAATAAATTGCATTAGTCCAAGATACTTGCTCTAGATGACCCACAGTGGTTTAAGACAAAGACTACAGGCCTTTGGCACATGAATGGAACTCTCCAAAAGTGTTCCTTTTGGCAGAATTTCTCATTTCTCCCCTTTTCTCTTAAAGGGAATGACATAATTCTTGGTGAACGCTAAGGAGGGTACATCTGCTTTCCAAATATTGTTTTCACTTAGTCTCAACCTACATAAAGCATTCCAGGTTTGCAGGCAAACGCAGATTAATTTTAAACATTTATTAGTTTGAACTATATGGATTTGTTAGGCTTAGCCTATGAAATTTAAAACATAATAGAAATTTATTTTTTATTTGCCAGTAGCCCAATAAAAAAAAACTATTTTAAAGAATTTTGTAGTGTATGCCTCTGAGAAGAATTTTGCTGATTTTATTACAGTTAATTCTAGTATTGCTAATTTGCTAAAAAAATATTTGAATAACAACCACTAACAGCTTCTGAAAATAATAGCCCTCAAAATTCTGTACCTGCAAGTCTTTATCTGTGTACTCCTTGCCTCAGTTTCTGGTATCTGAGAGCTCAGTGTTACTGTAGCAGCACAGAGTTTTTGCAGCTCTGGCAGACTGACAAAGAACAGAGACTGGTGTCTGGTGCTATTCATGGTATATTTTTGTCTGCCCCAAAGCAGTACCTGGGTCTTAAAATAAAAAAAAAGAAGTCATTTTTATAAGGCAGGTATTTGTTTACAGAACTTTAAAAGTATATGGTATTAGGTAAATGAATCATCAATTGTCTTCTAATTAAGAATAGGTAGAAAATATAATTTGGTCAGCTAAAACAGTTCAATATCCTTTTGTGATATGTAATGCATTATACTTGAAAAAATAATTATTTACAAGAGCCAAAATATTCAGAGTAAAGACAAGGACACAAGAATACAGAGTACATGTGTGTTCATTGCCATATCAACTGAGCACAAGGGCAGCAACTCTCTCATTTTTGGAACTTTCTTAAAATCGCCAAAAAGAACCAAAGGAACCAGAATTTCAGACTGAGAATGTGATTCTTTGACGCAGTACTAACAAATTACATGTAAGTGGGAATAATATGAAGTCATGTTACCCATCTTGTTGGTTGTCTGTTGTGTGCTCCTTTGTCTTGCAGCACAGGCCAGACTCAGTGTAATGAGTTAGAATATTTATGACCAAAAAGATAAAAATCTAACATTTCATTATTTGAAGAAAAAGATACCTTTTAAGTATAGCACTTTTTTTCAATCAAAGTATTTCAAAGAAAGTCAGGCAGAAAGTTTGCTTGATATGAAAAACCAGGAACAAATACTGCACACCAGAAAAAGCTGGTTTAATACTTCTATCCTCTCCAAACCCTAAAACACTTTTTGGAAATGGTGTCACCAAGTGCAGTGAGGATAGCAATAAATATTTGATCCCAAATTTTATGAACTGACCAGGTATTCACCTGAACAGCAATTTTGTAAATTGTGATTAAAAAATTGTGAACTGGAAACGTATTTTGAGGAACAATGTCCAAGATAGCTTTGCTGTTCTGATTTTGCTTTGCTTTCCTTACAGTGTAACACATTAAACAGAATAACCTCAGTCATATCCTAGAAAAATCACAAGGTGAGTGTTTTATGACTGTAATTTAAAAGAAAATAATGTTTACTTGTTTCTTACCCTTAAAGGAAAACACATTCCAGTTTTTTTCAGCAATCATGAAAAGCAGTTTTTTTTAAGATGCCAGCCAAGACTATAACTTCATCAGAGAATTCCAAAAGCTACAGTTCAAGGCAAAGGACCATTTTAAACAAATGAGAAAAATATCTTGTCCTTCTGCAACCATGGAAAAGAAAAACTGAGTTCTCAGCTTTCATAATGTTTATTGGTGATTTCTGTGGCAGAGATGTTGTACAACACATGCTGCAACACTCCAGTGCCCTGCTTGCTGTTTGAGGATGACTGCCCTGTGGGAACCACTCGCTGTATTAAGCCTAAGTTAAATCTTCCCAGACACCTTAGCTAATGGGACAGAGTGCTTGCAAAAGGCTTCTCCCTTCAGGGGAGAGGATAAAGAGAAAAGTACCAGTTAACACAGAACTGCCGGTTAAGAAAGAACTACTAGTTAAAAATCATAGGAAAAAACCCCAACTGCCTTCTGTACAAGAGAACTTTACATATGTGGGACAAATTACACCTTTAGATGCCAATAAGCACAACACGTGAATTTGAAACCATGAGTGAACTCCTGCTAAGCTGGACAGAACATCAGCCAGGGAATGGACATCGCTGTTTTTTCAGTCAGAACAGCCAAGTAAATCACAGAGCTTGGCAGCAAATATTTGCAATTTTCAGTAACAACCTGGAAGTCAGAGTGAAGAATCTCCATATTAAAGCTGGGTACAACACCAAGCTGAGGGCCAGTAACTACTCTTACTGTCAGGCTGACTGTAAAATAGTCAGGATCTGAAGATGGTGGTGTTACTCAGCACAGTATGCACATATGCACAGGGCTCAGAACTTAGGCACCAGCTTTGAGAAAAGGTGACAGGTCACGCTGGGTAAATTTTATGCTATAAAAACCCTCAAACCCACCCGGAAATCACGCCTTAGTGTGTCCATGGGGCTACTGCTGTTGAGGCATCCAGTATGTGTATGGACGTGACATAGGGATGGGGGGACCCATACTGGCCCGAAATACACACAAAGCCATCGAACACATCTGAGACCAGAGCGAAGGAAACATGTTTTACCTCAGACAAAACTGAAGGGAAATAGGATGCTGGATTGGTGACAGAGCCTTACTGCGAGAAGGGGAAGGCGCTGCTCTCGCTGCCCTCAGCCCTCCCGGCAGCAAGGCAGGGCGGTGCCGTAGAGAAGCCTCGCCCCAAGCCCCGTGGGAGAGCTCTCCCAAGACAGGGCGAGCGACTCCTGCGACAGCCGGGAGATTTTGAGGAGCTGTGAGGGAGCACCTGTGGCAGGGGCGCTCCCGCCGGGATCACCTCAGGCTGCGCGGGAAAAGCGGCAGCCGCGCGCCTCCCGCCTGCGGGCACTGCCGCCTGCCGCGATCAGTGAGGGTGTGTGACTTCCCGGGTAGTCCCTGCCCGCTGGGACACCGGGAGGAGACGGCAGGGTGCCGGGGCGGTGCTCGGAGCCCCGGCACAGCCTCGTTGAGTCCGGACTGTGACTCAGGCCGCGCTCGGCGCCACGTGCGCCCGTGGCAAAGGTGCTTTAGCCGGACACGGGCAGCGCTTCGCCAAGCCGCGGCGCCAGCCGGCTTTCCAGCAGCGGCACGAGGATCATTGAGCTTAGATGTTAGGAAAAAGTTCTTTACAGCGAGGTTGGAACAGGCTGCCCAGGGAGGCTGTGTGTGCCCCATAACAGAATCACAGAATTATTAGGGTTGGAAGGGACCTCTGACGATCATCTGGCCCAACCCTGCTGCCAAGGCAGGTTCACCTGGAGCAGGTGACACAGAAACACGTCCAGGTGGGTTTTGAATGTCTTCAGAGCGGGAGAATCCACGACCTCCCTGGGCAGCCTGTTCCACTGCTCTGCCACTCTCTAGGTAAATTTCTTCCTCATGTTAAAGTGAAACTCCTTGGGTTTTAGTTTATGGTCATTGTTCTTCGTCGCTGGTCCACCACTGAAAAGAGTGCTAGCTCCCACAGTCTCTCCTCATAAAAGATGCTGCAGACTCCTAATGATTTTTGTGGCCCTGCGCTGGATCCTCTCCAGCAGCTCCTTGTCTTTCTTATACTGAAAGCGTTCAAGGCCAGGCTGGATTGGACTCTGAACAACCTTGCCTAGTGGTCCTCGTGGCAGGGGAGTTGGAACTAAGTGATCTATAAAGTCCCTTTCAACCTAGACCATTCTGTGTGGTTCTACGTTGCAAGTCAGCGATCAGCTCGCCGCCGCGCACACCGGCAACCCCGTAGCCCGCTGCTGCCAAGGTGGCGAGCGCTGGGGTGACCTCCCCGCTCCGCAAGTCCCGCCCGTGGTGCGGGGAAAAAGCTGCGGGACCATAGCACGGCAGCAGCACCACCTGCCTCACCGCGCCCCGCGGCCCCCGCCCAAGCACCGCCCCCGCCCCTCCCCGCCCGGTCACGTGGGAGGGCGGAGACACGGTGAGAGGGGCGGGGCACGATGGCAAGTCCCGCCCACCGCGGCCACAGCGGCGGCCGCCAGCCTGACCGCCTTCTTTGACTGGCATTTCTCTCCGCCAATGAGAAGCCGGCGGGAAGGGAGGGGCGGGGCGGTGGCGGGCGGTGATAGGCCTGCGGCAGGGCTCTGGCCACTTTGCGAGGCTGCAGCCTGTCACGGGTGCGGTGCGCTCGTGGCAAGAACAGAACAGAAAGGAACAGAACAGAACATGGTGGGCTCCAGCGAGACAGGGAACGAGCCATGGCGGGGTCGCTACTACCGCCTGGAGGAGGTGCAGAAGCACAACAACAGCCAGAGCACCTGGATCATCCTGCACCACCGCATCTACGATGTCACCAAGTTCCTGGATGAGGTGGGTGCCCGCGTTGCCGGGACGCTGAGGGCACCGGAGCCCCGCGGGGCAGGGCGGGCTCGCCGGCGGCTCCTCGGATCGCCGCGCTGTGGCCCTGGCGGGCTGCCGTCCGCCTGCCCCGGTCTGCGGGTGCGGCACAGCTGGAGCCACCCTCGGCGCCGCGATATCGCTCTCGAGAAACAGCCGTGAGGTGGCCCCTTGCTCCAGCGGCCGGGCGGGCCCGGGCTCCGGGCGCCTCTCGGGCAGGAGAAACCCGCGAGTGCCGAGCGCGCCCGCCCCGCTACCGTGTCACCCGCTCTCTGCCCGCGCCCGCCTGAAACTCCCGGCCTTAGAATTTGAATTTCCAGTAAATGAGGGTAAGGAGAAAAAACTGGAGTCAATATTAAGAGGTCAGAAAAGCGGGCTGGATGTGTGAATCTTGGGCTCCAGGAGTGGGGCAGTATCCATCTGCTTCTTGCTCTGTTGTGCCAACTGAGAGCAGAATTAAAAGTGAAGACTCAGCTGGGACCCAGAGCCATATTGTGAACTAAAAGGTCAGCAACTCCTCTTCACACTATTATATTAGAGTGTGTGTTGTATTTTGGAACAGGAAAGAAACTTGACAAAGTGGAAGGAAAGTATCACAGCATGGACAGTATCACAGATTTTGGGGTAACTCAAGTATTCACAGAATCATAAAATGGTTTGGATTGGAAGAAACCGTAAAGCTCATCTCATTCCGACACCCCTGCCAAGGGCAGAGACACCTTACCACAGGTTACTCCCAGCCCCATCTAACCTGTCCTTGAACACCTCCAGGGATGGGGCATTCACAGCTTTTCTGGGCAACCTGTGGCAGTAACTCAATACTGTCACTAAAAAAGTCCTTTCTTATATCCAATCCTTGGTAAAGCTTCTTGGTCACAGTGGCTTGTGCTCATATCTGCCAAATAAGTGCATCGTGGGTGGCTTTAGTCCTGTCTTTTTTTTGCAGGACAAGCCATATGTGGCATTATATATAGGCAGCCAGGTCCAGAAAATAAGTGTTTTGCCAGGGTCTGTGCTGTCACTGCCACCCTAATCTGCTTGACACAGGGATGCAGTGTGATGCTGCAAAGTTGCACAAGTTCAAACTCTAGTGTAGAGCACTAGAGTCAAGGTGAATCCCTTTGGTTGTATTTTGCTTGATTTTTCTCTTCCCCAGTTAGTGGTTGATGTTTTTGATGTCTTACAAACAGTGAGCAGTTGGTGTAATCATTGATAGTCGTGGTTAATAAAAAAGCATTTTAGTTATTGGACTAAAACATTCTTCTGTGGAGATGCAGAAATAAAAGTACTGAGAATTTTTTTTCAATGTTGAATGGAGCTGAGATTTAGATATCTTTTGTCCCTTGCTCCCATTATTGCCAGTCTGCAAAGATAGAATCACAAAATCAATTAGGTTGGAAAAGACCTCTGAGATAGAGTCCAACCTTTGACTGAACACCACTGTATCAACTAGAGCATGGCAGTAAGTGCCAGATCCAATCTTTCCTTAAAACCTCCAGGGATGGAGGTCCACCACCTCCCTGGGCAGCCCATTCCAGTGTGTAGTCACCCTTTCTGTGAATAAATTCTTCCTAAAGATGACCTAGCATCCAATTAAAAAGAGTATGATAGACTGACATTAAATTCTTTGAGAATATAGTTTAGATGGGTAAAGATGTGACACATTTCAAGCATCAGTAGTTCTGTAGCCCTGCCTTTATTTTTGTGCTTGTAAACCCTTGCAATTCAAAGTAGAAATTGAGCATTTTGCAAAGAAAGAGTTGACAAGCAATTTTTCAAAGGCAGTGTTGACACAGGTAGTATTTCATTCTTAGGCTGTGTGTCAGCACAAATTGTTTGGCTTTTCAGCAAGGTGGATTGTGAAACTGATCTACTGACTCTTCCTTCATTATTTTTCATCTAGCTCTGCTCCTGGTCCTCTTCATCCTTTAGTTATGGACATCTCTGTTTGGTTATGCAGGCAGGTCCAATTTAATTATAAAAGCTCTGGAAGAGAATGCAGCTTGTTATGTAGTCTGCAAAACTGAAGTAGCTGTTGGAAACTTCATCAGTTTTGATTGATACATAATTGTATTTTATATTGTCCAGATTAAGGAGGCAGAAACAAAAAGACCCACAGCTCAAAAAAACCCCCAAACCTAACACAACATAAGCATAAAAACACTTTACAAAAAAAAAATCCAGGATCTAATGAGCATTTAAGTAGTTGCACAGCCTCTTCCTTCAGTACATGTGATGAAATTGGTAAATATTAAGATGCACTACTTTGTGTAAATTTCTCCAAGAAAATCTTGTTTTTATCCTTCAACACTACGTTGATAATTCAGCAGTATATCAAAAGAATTCTGTTTGTTAGCATTTTAAATAGTTGGGTTTTTTTGACAACTGGACGGTGTCTTAAGACTCTGGTACACTTAAGTCAGACTTTAACCTCACATTAAACAGCTTTCGATAGAACATGCCTGGGTTTGAGCTGAAATTTTGAAGACATTCTGAGATAATGAATGAGACTTGATAATAGTTACCCAAAGAATCTAAGTGAAGCCACAGTCCTAGGGAAAACTTTTGGATGTTTTAATGTTCATTGTGTTGGTGATTTTTGTTGTGGAACCCTTGGATTAAGGTACTTATAGGGCACTAATTTTAACCTTTTTTTTTGGAATGCTTTTGGTACTTAGTTAACTTATCAAGTGTTATGTTAATTCTTTTGACACTGTCAGACACCCTGAGGCATTTACATGTGACAGCTGAGGAGAAATTGGATCCAGCCTCTTGCTGGTTCATTCCAGAGTACAGTAAACCCTTCTCAAAGTGGGGATTATGTTAGCTGTTTCAATAGCATTACTGGTTAAACTCAGGTTTATTTCTTGTAGTTCCTTGCAGGAGCAGAAAAGCTTAATATATTTTAGGAATTAAATGTGGGCCACTAAAATTTAAGTCCAGTAGTACTAAAAAGGATGCACTGCTAAAGCATCACCTCACTCATGCTCTTCCTAAGTAGTAAATAAGTATCACTTTACTAGGGAGTGAAGAAATGGGAACAGCAGATGAGCTCACCAGTTTCATTTCTTAAATCAGTAAGGAATTTTTTTCAGCTACTGCATTAACCTGTGGAAATATTTTCTTATTAATAATGAAGTGGAAAACTTTACTGTACTTCAGAATTGAAGACACCTTGGATGCTCTCGTGCTTAATAAGTGAAAGTGTGGTGCTGCCTTTCACTCTACTACAGTTCTGGAAGGGTGTATTTCCTCTGTCCAGCTGTTGTCTTCATGGAGCTTGTAGATGTTTAGTGTAACTTGTTTGGTTTTGGGGAATGATCAGCCTCTGAGAACCCTTGATTGAAGTTAGATAGTAGATGGACTGGGGGTGGTGTATGTGTTGGGAGTGGTAATGCTGAGTAGGAGTGGAAGCATTGCATGGTCCATATTAGCTTGGTTTCTTAAAGGACAAGGCTTTAAAAAGGTCATTTGAAGTATAGAAAAAGTGCTGAAGGAGGAGACAGTTGTGTGTTTGACACCTTATCCTCAGGGTTACTGAAGATTCCAGCAACTCCTTTATTTTAATCAATTTTTTTTCTTTTTTAGTGGCAGATATTGGGGAAAATTCATAGTTTGAGTATTCATCTCTGAATTTTCTTTGATTTTCCAAATCTAGAAGAAGAAATCAAGAAACTTCAGCTTTTGGAGTGCATTATTTGAAAGGTCTTGGCAAGAAAGACTATTCTTGAAACCAGAAACTTTTATGTTACCTCTGTCATTCAAAAGCTGTCAGACCTGTATTAAAGAAGATTTTGGGAAGCCTTTTCATAGTTTCAGTTTTGTGGTATAACCCCAGAGAGTACCCAGGTACCACACAGCAGCTCACTCACCCTCCTGCCCTGTGCGTGGGGAGGAGAATCAGAAAAAGATCAGTCTTGTGGGTCAATACACGAACAGTTTAATAATTGAAATAGAGTAAATATAATAGCAATAATTGTAATGATAAGGAGAGAGAGAGGAATAAAACCTAGGTGAAACAGATGATGCACGATACATGTTCACCACTCACTGACCAATGCCCAGCCTGTTCCTGAGCAGTGACTGGTGGCTTGTGGCCAACTGCCCCCCATTAATGGGTGGAGCATGACATTCTGTGATATGGAATATCCCTTTGACCCGTTTGGGTCAGCTGTCCTGGCCATGCTCCCCCCCAGCTTCTTGTACATCTGCTCACTGGCAGAGCATGGGACAGTGAAATGTCCTTAACATAGGAAAGCACTACTTGGCCACACCCAAAACATCACTGTTAGCAGCATTATTCTCATGCTAAGTCCAGAGCACTGTACTGTACCAGCTACTAAGAAGAAAATTAGCTATATCCCAGCTGAAACCAGGATAAGGTCCTATGTCATTTAAAGGAAAATAGTTATTAGAAATGCGTGTCTACTGACAGCAGGATCTCATGGCTATATCTGTATTGCAGTTAATTACTTATATGAATAACATTAAATGTCAATTAGTGGACTAAATTTATTGGCAATGCTCTGGAGTATTTCGCCATAATTTTAATGAAGTGATCCCTCTAGTCAGGCTTTGATGTCAATCTAATGAGCTTAAACAAGAGTAGCTGGGCCTATTAGAATGAAGAATCTGTGTCTTGATTTACTTGCTATTGTGTTGAGGCTTTTGTGGGAACTTGATTGGATTCCTTAAGCTAGACAAAAAAGCTGACATGTATAGGAATATCCTCTCTAAGGAGGAGTTTCTTGTTCTGGAAATCAACTGTGGTATGCATTTAATATTAATCTAATACAGACTTTGTTTAGGTTACTTCAGTTGTTGGTGGTCTCAGAATTCAGGAAAAACATTATTGGTCAATAAAATTATTTTTTTTCCATAAGGTATGAACTTGGGCTTCCATAGCACATAGTTCTTTCTAAACAGAATGGACAGCTCCTACTAAATGTGTTGTGTAATACTGATCAAATAAAGTGCAAAAAGCAAATATTGTTTTACTGTGTCAGGATGAAAAATATTCTCTCCCTTCTGTGGCAATAAGTTACATTCATTGAGTATGATGATGTTGTGGAGTAGCATAATGTCTTCCATGTTTAAAGCAATGATCAGCTTGCACTGGAAGGTGCCCATGTTAGCACATTCTGCCAGTGTTCCATGTGAATTGTTACTGCAGAACCTTGCAGTCTGAGAATTAAACCCAGTGTTAACACTTCCTTAGCTCTGAAGAAGCTTGCAGGAGAATTTGAAAATTCTTTGAGAAACAGCACTCTTAGCACTTCATGCAAAGTGCAGCAATCTGTAACCATTTTGTAAGTGGGGAAATGGGCACTGCTGTGGTTTAACCTCAGAGTCCTGCAGCCCCTTGCTCACTGCTCCCCATAGCTCCTCTGTGGGATGGGGAAGGGATTTGGGGAAAAAAGATGAAATGTGTGGGTTGAGATCTGAACACTTTAATAACTGAAATAAAGTAAAATATAATAATTATAATGAAAAGGGAGACAAAAATGGATGCTAACCCATGCCCAGCCCATTGCCAAGCAGTGAGCTGCAGCTCCCAACCAACTTGTCCCAGTTTTTATACTGGGCATGATGTTCTATGGTATGGAATACCCCTTTGGCCAGTTCGGATCAGCTGTCCTGGCTGTGCTTTTTCTCAGCTGCTTGTGCTCCTTCTTGCTGGCAGAGCAAGGGACATTGAGAACTCCTTAAATTAGGGTAAGTGCTATTTAGCATCAACTGCAGCATCAGTGTGTTATCAACATAATTCTTGTACTGTATCCAAAACACAACACTGTACCAGCCTCCAAGAAGAAAATGGAACTCTATCCCAGCTGAAACCAGGGCAGGCACCAAGCTGCTGGGTACTTCTTTTGCACTTCATCTAAAAGCCTAACAACAGTTTTCAAAAATACACTGAGGGAGAGAATTGATCTCTCCTAGGCTCCTAACATTTTACATAAGCAGACAATTTCTGTCCTGTAACTTAAATAGGTGATAGAAATCATTTGGAGGACTCTTTTCAGAGTACATGAAAATGCCCTTGAAGTAAGCAAGCATTTTTCTGTCTGTCTTGCATAATAAAGCAGAGGTTCTCTGGGTGTTTCTGGCTCTGTTGCTGCCCCCTTTCTGCTTTTCATCCCTGTAGTGCAGAATGTAAACATGAATTTATAAGTCTGCCACTGATGGAGACCTTTGCTAATCTCCCTGAAAGTTAAATTGGCTCCTAGATTTCATTCCCCCAGTATAGGAAGGGAGAGGGGACAGGAATAGCAAATTAAAGTAGTTATGCTTTAATAGTGTCTTGAACTATGACACTATGAAATCTGCATGACTGTAGCAAGGCGGAGAAAAGGTGGCATTCAGGATGAAGTAACGTGGACTTTTGACCCAGATGAGAGGAGCAAGATTAACTGCTTATTTGCCTTATCTAAAACTTTCTAATGTGCTGCTGTTAGGAATTAGTCTATGCTCTGTACTAGTGCTGGCTCTGTACAGACATCTGTTATGCATGTAACTTAGATTATTTATGTTATTATATTGGGAATTTCCTAGGAATGAGCTAGGCTGTCTTGATTTATCATCAAAAGTGTTTTTATTTCACTTGAACCACAATTATACCTGCAAGAACTCTTCAATTATTTTTATCAATAGGATTTTGGTTTAGGAGTCACTGTCTGTATGACCTTATGGGCTTTCCAGTTCCAGAGTGTATCCAGAGGATGTTCATTAAAGTAGCAGTTCTGGTAGCAGTCTTTGTTTACCAGGCAGAATTGTGAACAAAGGGCTTGTATAAACAAACTTTGGGAAGCTCATCCAGCCATGGAAAATACTCATCTTTTGATAGAAAAGTCAGTTCTTGCCCTTTGTGTGAGACATTACAGTTGTTTTCTTTCATTAGGGGAGGTGAAATCCCTTCATTAATTGCGTGTGTTATGTGCTAGTTGTTGACAGAGGGTTTCTCAGTTTGTATCGTTAAGCAGAGGTACCATCTAAAAGCAGAGTGTTTAGTTTCAAAGTACTTTATCAATGTCTAGTAGGTTACTATTAACACCATCTGGTAGATGGCTTAAGTTTGGAACTCTGTGATTTTCTGTACTTAGCCTTGCTCATGTCATTATAAAAATACATCAGTTTTCCAGTTGTAGTGGCAGAGGTCAGGGTGAATTTGTCCTCTGCAGCTGGTATGTGATAGTCAGAGGACTGGTACAGAGGATTGGTTGCTGTCTTGACACTAATATTGTGGTTTTGTAGACAGTTACTAATTAGACCAAAAACTGGCTCTGCAGAGTAAAGCTGGAGTGCCTCAGTGATACTGCCTGTATAGCTAGGTGATTGCTTTGTAGTGGCACAAGGGAGGGATTTGGGAGCACGAGTTAGTACGTGATCATTCTGTAGCTATCAACCTGCAAGCAGTTTGTTAAAGTACTCTGTGAAATAATTTCAATGTAGATGCAGTTATATTGATAGGTATCTACTTGCTTGGCAGGATGGTGAATTTTTTTTTTGTGAACTAGTGTAAACCATGTGATCTTGATGACTTGCTGGAGTAACTGGTATTTTATGTGCTTGTATGAGTAGGATTTAGTTTCATTGCAATGCATGAGTATGAGTTTACATGCTGCTCATGCTGCTGGTGCTTTATGGGTAATTTAATTTAGGTGCCTTCTTCTGCTAGTTGATACCTCGTTTGTTAAGCATGTTTTCCAAGGAGTTGTGCCACCTTTTCTGCTGAAAGTTGCTACATATATTTTTCTAATTTGTGGAGCACAATTCTTTAGCATGGTATGAAAAATCCCACATTGCTGAAGAAATTCTGTGAAGACTTAGTTGAGGCAATATATGGGAGAGCCTGCTAGATCCAAGTTCAGCTTCTTAAGTGCCATTTCAAGGCACTGAACTTGAGTGTTCCCTCAACTTTTGTCCAGTCCTTTTCCTGAATAGTTATCAGAATGGATTCAAGGACAGGATTTTAGTGAACATGCCATATTTGCAGGTCTGCTTGCATAATCTTTACTCTGTGTGTACTCTTCTAACCTTTTTTGGCTCAGCTGCTGTGTCTAATCTCTCTATCAGTTGCTTAATCTTTCTTTTGCTTAGTCATGGCAGGGATCCTTTACCCTAACAGCTGTGGTATCTTGGCTGTTTAAAAAGTGTTGTGTTGCGGTTTTTGGTGGGGTTTTGTGAGGGTTTTTTTTTCCTCATCTTTCTTAGTCTGTTAATATGAATGTCTGCCTTTAATGCAAAGATTCACATTTTGGAGTTCTGGTACTGCTGGCAACTCACAGTAGTAGTGTTTACTTCATCTGTATGAACAAATCCTTTTTTCGTCAGAGAGGTTTGATAGATTAATAGGAGGATTTGAAGTAAACACCAACCTAAATTGCCTAGACTAGCGGAAATGTTTATGTAATTTCTTTAATCTATGGGCTAAGCATAGCCTTTCTGGTCAGGTGTGCTCCAGGCAGGATGACCCTAAGTAGTAGAAATTTTGCCTAATTTTCATAATTTTAGATCCTGTAGTCAGAAGCATTAAAAATTGAATTGAGGCTCCAAAGCCTTATATCTCCTCTGCCACTGGTAAAGTTCTAACATCTATTCCATGGTTGCCTTAATCCAAGACAGTGCTAGTAAGTGGTTTCAACTTGCTTGGCTGATCATTCCCAATGTTTTATAGTAGTTTCCTACTTTAAAGTTGTGTGGTGAGTTTTTATGGCACGTTACTTACCTGTTATATGAGTGAGTAACTTGAAGCTGAGGAAATTCACTGAACTAGAAGATGTGATATCTCTTCGGTATATACAGGCAGAGTTATTTGATGGATGGAAATGTGGAACTTCATAAAATCCCAAAAGTGCACCCTGGGGAAGAATAAAAGTTAATGGAGAACAGGGGTTTAGGTTAAGGGAATGGTGATGGGTTGAGGTATGAGAGAGATGACTTCTCTGCATCTCAGGGGCTTTATCAATGATGTGGGTTTGGGATGCCATAGTCTGACAACCAAATTGCCATTTTAGTGTCTTGAATGAGCTTTCAGTTGTGCTTAAATAGTTCCAAAGTTGCTGGCTTACTCGATATTTGTACCATAATGTCTTCTGGAAAGGACCGTTAAAGTTATCTGCGGGCCCAACCCGCGGCTCAATCCAGGATACCTAGAAGGTCAGGTTCCTTAGCACCTTGCCAGTTTGTTTTGCCAATGCTTGATTGCACTTCTCGTGAACAGAATTTTGTTTTACCTTCTTGGAATGTTCCTGCTGCAGCTTATACCTTTTGGCTTTTATCCTTCTGCTGCATAAAGCATTGCTTGGATAAAAGCATGTTTCCTGCAGAAGCGAAAATACAGAATGTAACTTCAGAAAATTGTTGGGCTGTTAAAATACAGACTTATTCTCACACAATATTCTAAATGCTTTAGTTGCAAGGGGTTGGTAATGCCTCTTATTGCTTCTCTACTGATGAAATAGAGACTTAGTTTCCTTGGTTTTGGCTTCAGAGAGTACATAAAGCTCTCTGGTTATTCAGAAGGCTTATTTTTGCTCTAGGAAGTCTAGCAGCTGATTTTTCATATAATTTTAGAAATGGGAAAATGAAGAATTTCTGTTTCTAGAATGTGAAATGTATTTCAGTAACAAATTCAAACTCATTAAAAATTGCAGCACCCAGGAGGTGAAGAGGTCCTCAGAGAGCAAGCTGGAGGAGATGCTACTGAGAACTTTGAAGATGTTGGCCATTCCACAGATGCAAGGACAATGTCAGAATCCTTCATTATTGGGGAACTTCATCCGGTGAGTATATGAGAGTGTCCTTATTTTTGTGTTTACTGTTTTTGCATCTAGTTACTTATCTGGTAATTTACTTCAAAATCAAGAAGAACTGCTGGTTTGGTTAGATGCCAGTCCTGCAGCTGTTTGTGGATGGACCTGGGCTGGAGATGAGTTCCTCACCATGAAGGGATTTGATTAGTGTAGCATAAGGATGGTCACATCTTTGGGTGATTTAAATTGTCTTAATAGTTCAGGCCTTGAATAAACTGAATATGGAATCGTGCCATTTCTGGTGTACCCTGTCAGCTTTGTAATGAAACTCTGTAGCCCCTGAAGGTGATATGTCAGAATATCTAGACCTTTTCTTATGTCAGTGTGCAGAGTGACTATTTAACTGCTGCTTTCATGCTTTCATCATTGTAAATATATATCTGCCAGGCTTTCATCTGGATCTAAAAGTACAATCCTAGCACTTCATATGTATGTTTAGAAAATGGCTACTGTAGGCATTGTTTGATGAGTTTGATGCTCTGTCTTGCCCCTCTGTAGCGCCTGCCATTCTAAGCTGTATCAGGGTTCCCTACTTGTGGTTGTCAGGGTTTCTTGTGATCGGTTCCCACAGGATCATCTGTCACTTCCTCTTTTCTATACAGGCCGTACCATTATCCGTAGTTTTAATGAGCACTTTTCTGCTATCTCAAGGTTTGGAGGATTTATTTCTAGCTACAGAGCCACTGCATTGGCTTCCTTCAGCTGGGCCAGTTAAACTCTTCTGCATCTTAATAGTTGAAAACCACTGTTCAGAGGTTTAGGCTGCCCATCTGCTCTACTTTACTGCCCGTTCTCGCCTCTTCTCTTTTCCTCTTCCGTGTTCTGTGTGTTTTGTCTTGCATTCGGGATAAAAATCACTGTCTTGAATAGCCTATCTCACAGTAAGATTCCTGATCTTGTTTCAGTCTCAGGTCCTCTCTCAATAAACATTGCTAGTGTAGCTTCTCCTAATAAGAAATAACTCATCTCTGGTGCACATTCGTGGCTTTGCAGGCTTGCCATCTATTTCTGATGCCAGTAATGTTGTTCTTCACTTGGCTATCAGTCGAGTTCTTCCTCGTTTGTCATTTTTCCTGTTTCACTTGGTGTTTTCACTTGGTGTTAAACAAACAGCTTGGTAGCTTAATGTACAAATACAGCAGTGACAGGATTATATGCTCTTGGGCTTTTTTGTAATGTGACTGTGCCAAGTAAAACTTTGAGTTCATGAAAGATCCATAGAATTTGGGACCTTTGGTCCAGTGGACATTGGACCATAACTAGTTAGTTGACTCCACCTGATAATACAGCTAGACTAGGTAGAAGTAAGTTAATATGATTGCAGACAGTGTATAAGCTAAGGTTGTGTACTCTCTAGAGACAAAGGAAAGGTAAAAACATGAGCAGAAAGAATAATGAAATTTGTTGGAGGCTCAGGTTTCACTTCTTTATTGCATGCTGGAAAGTATTATTTAAGGAAGTGATCTTGTTTATGTTAGCTCAAAATCAATCACTGACTTCTGCTCTCTTGCAAGTCTAGGGAAAAGTACTTACACATGAACAGAATGAATTACAAACTAAATGTAGTGATAAATGCTGTGGGTTTGGTTTTGTTTTTAATGCTTTCAGATTTTGTCTAAATATTTCTTGCTTGTTTTTCCTGCAGGATGATAGACCTAAGCTTCAGAAACCAACAGTAAGTGTGTTTTTTGAAATGCCACATTGTTTCTTTTAGGCATTAGAGACTGTGTCTGTGTATAACTGGTATACCCCCAGAAATAGAAATAATGCAGTTTAAGCATGATGTTTCGGGTTATAAATCTCTTGAACCTGCTGATACTGCTTCAAATTATTCTTCCTCTTAACTGTTACTTTCTTTAATTTGTGTGGCTTCAAACCAGGAGGTTACTAAGTGTGATGGGATTATACTGTAGCAAAAAGATGACTCTAGAATCAGTCAATGGTGTTCTAGTGTTCAGTTTAAAAGGATCAGTTTATTGGCAGAACAGATTCAACTAATAAGTGCTTGTGGGAGGAAAAATGTGTTGCTTAAAAATATATTGGTCACGCTAGCAGAGAGAGAATGTAGAGGCATTCATTGTATTCTAAATCAGTTAAATTGCAATTGTGAACCCTTTTCACGGTGAAATTACTGTTTGCTCCCGGACTATTTCAGTAGATTTTGCTGAGTGTCCTGTCAATGCAGTATTGCACTCATTTTCTAATTTTTTTTCCATCTTTAATAGAAGTAAGCTGTGTTGTCACTCATCTATCAAACTTTTAAAATTCATATGTCCCTTAAAGGAGAAAGTGCTTTGGAGATAAATTTGTATGGTTGCTGCTGCTGTGTCCATAAAGGATGTTTGCATTTCCTTACCAGTACAGCAGCATGCTTAGGAAATAATTGGAGATTATTTTTAAATGAAGCTTAGTAAGAATAAGACTTTATTCTCGCTGTTTTGAGAGATTGTTTCTTAAAAGTAATCACTTTTGTAAGATCTTCTAATAATATGAATCAGTTCAAGTAAATTTTATGCATATATATATATGTATATGCATGCACTGAAATGTTCACTCTAGCAATTATTAATTTTATTATTAATTAAGGATTGGAACTAGTATACTAATAAAAATAAGAAATGGGGTAGTGACTGCCATTCCGAACTTTTTCCCACCAAGAACAACATCTGCTATTCAGGTTTCTTTTGAAATTTAGGGCAGTTTACACTTAAGCTGAAACAGCAGTAGTGATAAATGCAACTGAGAACAGACTGCCCAGTGCAAGTTGTAGTAGATTCTCTTTTGAGTAAGCTTACAGGAATTTACGAAACTGAAGTACTTAGGATATCAGTTTGGTCAATGCATAGTCAGTTGGGAGTTAAGATGCTACCTAAGCAGCTACCTAAGCAGCTAAGTTAAGCAGCTACCTACGCTACACTTGTTCTCCATCATTCCAGAAGGAAGCTGGGGTGCTTTTCTCCAGTAGGATGTGTTGCTGTAGAAAGACAGTTTCATTTTGCACTGTACTCTGGGTGGGTATGTGACACATTAGGTAGGTTCTGTGCCCTGGCTCTCTAGGAACTGTCAGAAGGCCTTGGGCTTTCAAATGTCCTTCTTATCCTTGCACTGTATTTAAAGTTCCCTCAGTGTACGTGTCCAGTGTCATAGAGTTTAAAATGAGGTTTGTATGAGCTGGGCCATATTTCTGTAACTGTCTTGGTGTGTGGGGAGCCATTCCCTGGTCCTGGATGTGGCAAATCTGTTGAAGAAGGTGTTAACCTTGATAGTGTCAAGGCTGTAGAACCTGCTGCTAGTTAGCTTATAACACAACAGAACTGCTGTAGGAATTAGGAGAAAATGCTTTCCAAATGCATGCACTGAGTTTCTAAATTAGTTCCACTTAATTAATCTTGATAAATTGAGGGGCTGGTTAAGATGGAGAGAGGTGTCTCCCTGATGTAAATATCTTTTTATGCTTTGCTTTCCAGGAAACTCTTATTACCACTGTTCAGTCCACTTCCAGGTATAGTATGACACTTGATGTCAAACTTGAAGTTCCTCATGACTGTGTGTCTGAAGCTTAGAAAGATGAATACCTTTTATCTGCTGGAAGCTTAGATGTCAGAGGATGGTGCATGAAAGTTTCTGTTCTGTGTAAAGTCCAAGTTGGCATCTATGTACCACTTTCCAAGTGTGTCAGTTTACTAGGTAGATACTTTTCTCATACTGACATGAGTCAGTATCTACCAAATGGTTTGTTTTGCACAGGCCTTTATTTCTGGAGTCTGCCACATGAGTGGAAGACACTCAGTGCCATTGCCAACTGCTTTACTGATGCCTTGCTTTTCAAACTTGCTACTGCTGTTACATCTAAGGGAAATAAGAGGATTCTGTGTATAAGAAGGAAGATCTGTCATCATTGGGAGGGGCCTGGAAAACATTTCTGAATATCACTGAATCAAACTTTGTAAAGTTATATCTTGCTGACAATTGCCTACTGCTGAAACCTCAGAGGTCTATTCCATGCCCTTCTGGGTGGGGAGTTTGCGTGCTTAGAAGTGTCATGTGATGCTGCTACTTAAATGGCTTTTGAATGAATGATATTCTGGGCAGCACACCATGACTTTAAACGTGTCTAGGTTTTTACTCTTCTCTAGTAACAAACTTCCTGTAAGCTCTGGTACAAAGTCTTAACAGTATAAGCTTTTTCATTTGTCTAGAGTATTACTGGCCAATGCAGGTATTCTGTTGCTCTGAAGTATTTGTTGGAGTGGGGAGGAAGGACTTCTTCAAGCAGTGACTTTTGGGGGGAGGTTTATTTGGGTTTTTTTGTTGTTGCTTGTTGCCACTTCCTAAACTGCTTTTTCAAAATCTTCCTTTTAGTTCGTGGTCCAGCTGGGTGATCCCAGCAATAGCAGCAATTTTCGTGGCCCTGATGTATCGTTCCTACATGTCAGAGTAAGCGCCTTACTGAGAACTAATGCAAGAGAATACATTCTCTGGGAGAGAATATAAGCAATCCTAACCCAATGTTTCTGGACAAAAGCCTCATGTCTGAAGAAAAATACAACTTTTTTGGAAAACAGAACAATTCTTTTCTGCTGTGCACTTTTCTTAATGTTGCCTTCTTATATGCTGCTGTGAAGTGATAAAAAGGCAGCATTTCTCTTTTTGTATAACAATTTTATTCTCTAATGAATTATTTGATAACTGTATTGGTTTCTGTGTTAGAATATTGGTTTGTATGTAACACTGATTCTGGTTATTTCTCTTTAATCTGTAATAGGGTCACTAGGACTCTCTTTACATATACATTTTACAGCTTTAAATGACTACCAAAACTGTGTACATGTATTTGTCTATGTACACAACTTAACTTAAAAAATCATGTTGTCTTCTTAAATGTGGTATGAATGAAATGCAAATTAAATGTAAGGAATAAAACTGAGTGGAGTAGTGGTTATAGGTGCCTGTAGGTGGTTGGGCCCTACCAATCAACTATACTGAGCTAAGGTTTTTTTCCTTTTTTTTGACAACTGCTTTTATAGTTGTTGTAGATACTCCTACTAGCAAAATGTTCTGTTTGTCTCCCATATAGAAGAATTCATGTGAAATATGAAACTCAGTGTTTGGCCCAATTATGCCTGTCTCACTTTTGTGAAAAATAGCTCTTTTTTTCAAAAAAGGCAGAAGAAAGTAACTGTTCCTAAATAGT
Source organism: Atrichornis clamosus (assembly GCA_013400975.1). Taxonomy (NCBI): domain Eukaryota; kingdom Metazoa; phylum Chordata; class Aves; order Passeriformes; family Menuridae; genus Atrichornis; species Atrichornis clamosus. The sequence continues at coordinate 18,186 of WBMZ01004617.1, read as the reverse complement.
ACTGTTCCTGCCAAACACTCAGGTGACTCTAGAATTTGTTCTGGAACTTTTAGCCTTCAATAAAATCTTCAACTTTGTTAAGTACATTGTGAGGGGAAAAACTGATAAATAAAATATATTTCTGACTCTTCTGTGATGTGCTCCTTGGTGCTTTACTAAGAAGAGGCGACTATTTTCACTGCTCAATACAAGATAACTACAAGTTTGCATTTTGTGGTGAACATTTTTAGTCATATGTAAATGATCATGAATAAAAGTTTAATTGCTTACACCTGCTGGCTCAAACATGTTCATTTCCAACTTCTTTGAAGGCCTTGAAAGGGATGTCCTGTTGGGACACTTCTCAGAAATACCTGTTTGATGGTGCATCCTGTAAGTCATGGTACATCCCTTACACAGGGGACTCCTGTGTGAGAAGTGAGGAAGTGTCTTCTGAAGCAGCTGGCATAGATAGATGTTTTCATCAGCATGACCTCAACACCAGCTAGTGACTTAGCAGTGGTTTGGCCCTGCAAGCTCTGCCTGCCTGATATTGGTCAGGACTCGAAACAGTATTCCAAGGGCTGCCTCCTGGCAGCACCGGGGAAGATACACGCGGTTTAGGGCCAGTGTCAGGCCAAATCAAATTGGTAGATGGTATACTGTAAACATGAGCTTTAAGAATTGATAAGTAAATAATTGAGGAAGTGCTATGACTTCAAGCAATTCTCTTGTGCTTATGTAGGAATATATCAATACAGGAATCCATCAAGAATTTCTTATTGTAGGCTTTTGTGGGAATTACTCTTATAGCAATTAAAGTTATCAAATAGCTTGCGTGAAAGTGTTAAGTAAGTCTTACATTGGTATTCATGTGTACTGTCGGATTTAGTTTACAGATGCAAATGTGCATCTACAGTAGGTCCCATCAACTTCATGTCTAGCACTAACTTATTTTGTCCTGGTTTTGCTGTAGCTTTTCCTCTGAATGTGATGAAACAGTTCAAAAAATTCAGGCTTTATTGATGTTTTTATAGAAAACCTCTGAAAAGGATATAATAACTCAGAGTTGCTATTTAGAATCACAAATCAAGTTTCAAGTACTGAATTATCTGTGTTTTTAAAACAACATTTAAGTCCATATATCTAGGTGAGGCAAAAAAAGAAAAAGACAACTTTGGAAGGCTTAGCTTTCCTCCACCAAGCATTTCAGACTGGGATAAGTATGTCCACATCAGCAGATAGGGTAGTGCAATTAAAGTGGATCTGTAAAGTGAAACACTTGCAGTGAAAGGCTTTTTTCCATGCTGTATATATTGGAGTTTCAATATGATGTATGTTTGGGTCCTGGATATACTGGATGTGTGTGCAATCCCCTGGAATAACTATGCAAGCTCAGTCCCATTTAAAAGTAGTCAAGCTGGCATGTGCAGAGAATTTCCACAATGTGAACCAAAAGCACGGTGGGTAGAGATAAGCAGGCAGTGCTTCAACAACTGATACAAGTGAAAATGCTAATGTAGATGTGCCCTCCCCTCCACCAGTGTGGACATAAGTTCTTCCTCAGAACTCCTTTCAGGCTTTTAAATGTAAACTGATTTTGTAAACTGATGTAGATGTAAACTAGAAAAATGATCAGGCTTATTTTCCCTTTTAATACTCTTAAGGTTAGAGCTGCTTTCCCTAGGGGTGTCATACAGAACTTTTTATGTGGCTTTAGCTTTTGAGTATGAATAGGAGAGGAAGAGAAAATGTGTATGGGTGTGGTGAGGAATGAATGACTGTGCTATTGAAAAAGCAAGTGAATTAAGGGTAGTCAATGTTTTTACAGTCTGACAGGAAAAAGAAAAGAATTGACAGTCTGCTTTTTTCTCAGAACAAAAATCCTTTGTCCACAGATCCAATCTGAAGGTATTTGCTCTAATTGTCTGGTAATAAATACTATTTTTTGTTTGGAGAGGCTAGCTTTGGTGATCAATGCTTTAAATCAGTTGTCATCTTACGTTGTCTACTTGTACAACCTTGCTATGTTTACAAAGAGCATTGCATTTTTGGCCTTTATTTGCCTGTCCTCTGTCGTTCACAAGAATGCACAGTGACAGAGGGCTCCCCCTTAAATGGAGATGGCCTTGGCTGCTTCTTGGTGTCTGTGGCGTAAAGCCAGCACAACTTGTTCACTTGGTCCCTCTGAGATGACAAGGAAAAAGTAGTATGCTGTCCCTTGCTCTGGCACGCTGGTCCAGTGCCTCTCCCTAGTTCTCAGTGCTGCACTGCAGTCAGGGTTTTGCAGAATGCTAGAGAGAAACTGGCAAGGGCCTGAAAGCCAGGCAAATGGAAGATGATCACAAATGTTCTTCCGGGGCAAAAAAATGCAAAGGTGCTCGTTTTGTTTTCTGAGTGTTTGCTGAGGATAAATCAGTGTTTATAAATTCTTGGCCGTTTGGAGCAAAACTGTTCCTGTATTTTCTGCAAGGCTGGCAATGACTATTAACTGAAACTCAGAATGGAATAACTGTGTCAGTGTTGCACAAAGCATGTAGGATGTTAATAGTATTATGGTATTTTCTCCTGAAAATAGAAAAGGGTTCCAGAAATGGCATAGAAGGAACAAGAAGCAGGAGGAAGCTCATGCTTCTCTATGCTTAGCTCGAATGCCTGTCCATGTCTGTGCTGAAGCTAGTAACTGATGGATGACATATTTGAATTTCACTTTCATACTTCATTACATTTCTTCCTTTGATTTATTCATTATGTGTTGAAATATTTTGAGTTTTTAATGGCTTGGCTTATAAGTAGGTGGGCAGACAAGCACATGAATTAATGAGAAATGTTGGAACATTGAATCTCAGTAGATGATTACTGCTGGATTTTCTTCTTTCTGAAAACTAGTTAGACTTGTTCTTAATCTTCTTACATGTAAGCCTGTGCATAAAACAATCCTTGACATTTTCTTTGCAAGCCTTCTAAAAGGGGGGACATACAATGAGACTTTATAAAAGCATGAATATGCAATGGTCCATATTAACACTGCTAAAACAAAGCTCAGAATGGGCACAATTGCACTGCAGTCTCATGTATGAGGAACAGATTTTTACCTTTATCCTGTGTAGTATAATTTCTGTGCCTGTACTTAAAACAGTTCCCTGCACTTAGGCAGTACTGCCCAGAGCTGCCAGTTCTGTTCACTGAGAGGAAAGCAGCACTGCCAGGCAAGAAGGGTTATGCAAAGGAAAGTCTTGGGGAAGGTTTTTTGGTGTTTCTGGACAGAACACCAGAGAACTTGTGCGGACACCCAGAGTCCAGGAACTGTCCCCAGTAGCACAATTACCACAGAAGTTTTACCTCTATTCATAGACTCTGGTCTGTCCATAAAGCTGATTGATCCTTTTGCAGGGTGAGAGCGCTCCACTGTATCTGGAGTTTTACCTACTAGGTCTTGGATAAATAGAGCTTTCTATTGTTTGAAATTCAGAAGTTTTTTACCTGTCAGCAATGGGAAATGAGTTCTGGAAACTGCTTCAAGGTTTAGGAGGGCATGAATAGAGAAAAAGGTAAGCCAGGCAAAGGGTATGCTTTCCTAAATGACTTTTGGAAATAAAGGAAAGATCATTCTGCTATCACATTCAGTTATCACAGATATCTGAAGCCAGTTGATGCTTTCAGTGTCACTTAACATGGCTTGCAGGGAGATCCATAAAAGGTGTATTTTTGGCATAGGTTCTTGAGGGTAGACATGAAAGAAGAGCTTAACCTGCTGCCTAGAAGCCTGCAGGGTGATGGGCTTGTAACTGGAAACAAAAAAATTGTCCTTTCATTTGTAAACCAAGTGGGTTCCCAACTTATATTTATCTGGATCCATTTTCAGAGTAGTGTTGCAGTTGATAACATTCTCTGCATCAGTCTGAGGACAAGCAATTTAAAAACATTAGTGGGAAGTTTGTATTTGAGCAGTCACGGCTTCTGGGATCAGAATGAGAAAACCTTATTTTTAGGTGATTCTGTAGAACTACTTTTCGACCTTATGGAAGCAACAAAACCATTTGAGAATGCAGGTTGTTATACACTTGGTTGTCATGGTGAAATCTTCAGACGTGAGGATGTGTATGAACAAGTTACTGGAATACAAGCTGGGATGTGCAGACTTACAGGTAATGAGCTATTCTCAGGCAGCTCCTGGTGGTGGGATGCTCTTAGTCTTAGTTGCAAGCAAGATAATTTATTGAATCTTTGCTGACGGTGATACAATCACAGACTTGAGAAGCTCAGCATCTAGAAGATGTGCCAGCTTTAGCAAACAAGATTATCCTGCCTCCCAGGAGAGTCTTGACGCAGGATGGTGTCTCAGATCACATATAACACACATCGACAGGATCAGACTCTTCAAAACAAATTATGCTTTTTCATATATTAAGTTGGTGTCTTCAAATAAATGTCAGCAGGTGAGGAAGAGCAGGAACAGCGGCTGAAGAAAAGAGAAACAGCCTGTGAAACACAGACTGTTGTCCAGTATTTTCTTTCCAAGCTCTGTGCCCTAACTGCAAAGTGCAGGGATTTTTACTCTCTCCTCTCTGCTGTGAATCTGGCATTGTTGTTTCCCCTGGAACGGATGAACTGATTGAATATTTATCCTGGTTCTCGGAAAAAGTTTTACAGCCTGGGCAGACTCTGGCCTAGTTTAGAGTGAGCTTGGATCACTCCTGTGTCTGCATCATTCCCGTAGGCATAACCTCAGTGGTTTCTGCTGGATCTCGCTTCTGGTTTGCATGAAGCATGAGAATGCAGCTCCAGACTTGTCACACACTTTCATGTGCGAACCTTTAAGTTTGTTCTTGAAGCCTCCACAAGTTCATTATGAATGCCTTAAATATAGATGCTACTTCCAACTGCTAATATGCAGTTAAAAAATTTAAAAAGCAGCATAGGGTTAAAAAACAAGTCACCAAACTACATTTCTTTTGTACTTTAAAAATCTATATATTTTAAATCCATTGTTGCAGGGACTTCACTCTCATATGTAAAAAAACCCTGTGCAAACAGATTCTGATCTTGTTTGGAGCGCTCAGGAGTTCTAAAAACACAGTTAAAAAGAGTGTCAGTAATGCGGCTTGCAAGCAAACAGATGAGTTTAAATTCCCTTAGAAATACAAATTTGCACATCTGTTAGAATTTCTTTTGTTTACTATGTAAACTACCAGTACAATTAAAAATCTGAAGTATGGAATTCATTAAAACTACAAACCTTGTCTTGGAACTAGGCACAAAATGAGGCGTGTGAGCGTTGTGATGCACTGTGGCTGTGTGCTGTGCTACAGAGTGTTTTTAAAAAGCAAGCAAGGGGACTGTGTATGTCAGCATCCCACTTCTTCTGGCATACTGCAGTCTAGTAGTTCTGTCTTCTGAGAAAACTTCCCTTAATACTCTCATTTTGAATCCACTCGTACAATGCTTTTAGAAGGAGGCGAAATTTACTTTATTACTTGTTTTATTAACATAATGAAAAAGAACTTACAGATTTTGAAAATGTCACACAAATGTTACGAGTTCTATTATTTATTGGTCATATTCTGGCTCTGATGTTAACTCTGGAGATCAGCAACTAGGAATATCATGAAGGAAACAGGATTTCCACAGATATATTCTCTATCATAAACTTGCTTTCTTTTCTTTTTTTTTTTTTAATTTTTAAAACTTTAAATAAACTTTAAACTCAGGAAACAGTGTTCATTTTAGAGGGTTCAACCCAGTTTATGCAACAAAGTGCTGTCAAAATTCCCTGGAAGAAGAATAGTCTTCCAGAAATGTTTGCTTAGGTATATGTATTTTTTAGCATCTTGTTGCATTAATCAGCTATGTGTAGGCCACAAATCCTTGTAGGATGTGTAGGCCACAAGCAGCTGCTCAGCATAGGACAAATTTTGTCTCCTATGTGCATAAGAAAATTAGCATATCTTTGTCAATGTGTTACACTATAGACTGTATAAACAGAAAGTAGTATCAAACCAAGTTTTGGTGGCTTTTGTTTAGGTGGCTAAGACATTAGTGGAAGGTACACCAAAAATCCTTGTTATCATCCTCCTCCCAGTTGCTCCATTTCATGAAATAGTGTGAGTCTTGTTATTACAATTTAATGTGCCCAAGTCAGAGTGCAGGTATTTCGTATCTCTGCCCTAGTAACAAAAATTTCATTCAGGGTACATTCAATGACTTCATCAGGCGAGAACTTAATTTGATTTTCACTCTAAAAGACAAAAGGAAGGTTTGCCAAAGTGTCACATACTGAGGTTTGCATCCAAAAGTTCCTCCAGTTTTTAATAATATTTTGAGTTACCATGTCACCAGGCAGTTAAGCAATTAGAAGTATCATAGTAAAATAGAAACAGTGGATGGAATTAATCAGGGCTCTTTAAATTGTTGGCAATAGAAAAGAATAAGAAAGATAAGCACAATTTTAACAGGTTGATTGGTGAGATGAAAGTAAGTTTTGCTCCAGGCAATGGGCATCAAAGTGCATGGATTTGAAAACTCTTAGAAATGCTTCTCAATAAATAAAGAGTTGCTTTTCTTATGCTACTTTCTGAGTGGCCTTTCACTGGTGCTGATTTTCGAAAGAAGAGGATTTCTAGAAGTATCTTTGGGTAGTGACAGTCTTCCTGCCTGGCTCCTCACACGTTGCAGCTCCTGTGCTCTGCTAAGCCACCACGCTCTGGCTGCTGACACCTCCTTAGGTGTCAGAGGGTATCCTTATGTTGAGCATTTTGGCAGTGCACTGTTGCATTGACCAGGCTGGTCTCTCTGAAACGGGCACCACTGGCTCAGTTTAAAGATATTTTGTACCAGTGACGCTGAATTCATGAGATGCCTTGTGCTGGTAAAACAAGGTCACCTCCACCCCCTTCTTCCATTTATACTCCGAGCCTCTTGCAACCTAGTGCCAAGGTAGCCACACTTCTCAGAGGCACAGACATGAGAAACATCAAAAACATTTATTAGAAACACTTGAGCAAAGTGAACAGATTCACTGAGTTAAAGTCAGTCTCAAGGTTGCTTTGTGCCAAAGCCTAGTTGGATTGTTGTTCTGTTCTGCTGAAAAGATCTCTATATCTTCCCAATTGTTTATCTAACTGTATATATGTAGATATATGTTAACAACTGACAAAGGGAAAGCTCTCTGATTATAAACCAAATTCTCAGACTTATCTGCTCATCTGTTAGTACTAAGCACTGAACACTCCTTTGCTTTTTGAAAATTTCTGTTCAAACTTTTACTTAAGAGTGATTATCTCTCTCCCACATTCTCTCTTGAGTCCTTAATGCCTTCTACTGTGGGGCAAAACCTGTGTCTGGGTTTTGTGGCTGTGCCAAATTACAGCCGAGACAGAGAACTCAGCCCAAACACAGAGCTGCTCTGTTGCCAGACAACATGAGCAATGAGGAACAAAAGGTTTTTTAAGAGGTTGAGCTGATCCATTATTTTTTTTTCTTCCCATCTGTACCGTATGGGATTACATGGCTTTTGTGAGCTCTACTGCAGGGTTTTCTTTCAAAGCTTTTCCCTCCCTAGCATGGGTGATGCAGAGCATGCCACGGGCAGGGGCAGCTGTGGCATCAGTGTAAACTCTGCACTCAGTCCCACTCTCCCGGTTTTACTGTGCCTTTAATTGAAAGTTAGGCAGAGGCAGAAGAAAAATCTGCCATTAGCAAATGTTGGGCCAAATGCTCCTTGACCGTAAGTTCAGGCTAACTCCCACTGACCTTGCTGAAAAAACAGGGCTCTGAGCCATGGAGGGGCTTGGTCTGTGCTCAGAGGAGTTTTTGGAAGATTCCCACATTCTTAGTGGATTTTATTGTTTTTAAGTACTCAAGGTTCAGAGGACAAAAAAATGCTGCACACCCACCGCAGAAGACACATATCATATATTCATGTGTGTTTTCTCAATGCTTGCCAGTGCTGGCTTGTTGGCTGAACGCATTTGCTGACTCCCTCTGTGGCCAAGGGTTTAGAAGCTACAGCTGAAGGTTTTTAAACACATCTGGCTGTAGTGAGTTGGGTCATAAAGGTGATGGTTGAGGGCTGCCTCCTGTGTTTCTATAATTCTTCCTTTCCTCTTAGCGTGGCTTTATTTGCAAGACTCCTTTCACAGGCACCTCTGAAGGCTGCTAAGCTCTCAGAGCAAACACTTCTCTGACGGCTTTGAGGGGTTCCTTTGAAGATGTGCCACGATCAGCTGTGTCACACAAGTAGATGTTAATGAGGAGAAACTCAGTGACCTTAGCAGCAAGGCATCACCAAGTTGTGCTAAGGGATCATATACTGGGGTCCTTGCATGAGTCTTGTTAAGTTGATTAACTGTCAAGAAGGTTTTCTGTGGGGATGAGGAATATAGGCTGTGGGCTTAACTGGAGAGACATGATGAAGCTGGCATTTTAAATGAGAGTAGTGTTGTCTTTTCTTCTGTAAAAATTACGTTTTACTAAAACATTTAATGATGAAAGAATGTGGAAAACCCCCTTAAGATCTGTTTTTTTCCGGTGTAATGATAGGTCAAAAATACTTTCTGGTCTTAGAAAATTATTTTTAGACATGAGGTGTATAAAAATAAAAGAATATAAGGTGACTGATCTTTTTTTTAAGTAAGCGTGATCTTTACATTTGGTTTTGATTTCTCCAAATGATAAGAATCTTTTCCCTCCTATTCATTTAGTAAATTTTTAAACTCGGTGTCCATGTGTAGAATAGTTTTCATATAAATATAAGTGGGAAAGGCTTTGTTCTTGTTGTCTTTTCTATCTTTTGTCACCACAAAACTTGTATAAGCCTCTTACCCTTTCTGTATCCTTGCCCTGCGCTAGTAACAACAATCAATCTTTTTATGATTATCCAGGCAGTTTAATTTATCTTTCCTCTCCTCCCCAGTTGCCCAAGCACACCAATAATCTTTTGTTTACTTGAACTTTGTGTCCTTCTGGACTACGTGAAGGCAACAGCCTCGGGACAGAGTCCAAGGAAAAAGAGTTAAATTGATCCTGTTGCATGATAATTCAGAGGTTCGCTGCTTAATTAACTATTTCTGTTGCCTAAGAGCCATTGTCACGGTCCACTACCCAGATTGGAAGGAAAAACATTCAGAGTTATGTATTCCCTGGGACCTAACCCAAGTTCAGACACACCAGAGAGCAGAAAGCCCAAGGGAAAACTGAAACTGTCTTGGGGACAGTGAACTGATTTGGGCTCTCCATGGGCAGCCTCTCTCCATTTCCCTGCCTGTTGGCACAGCATGAGCCTTTAGCAAGCTCCAGGCCTCCAGATTTGGTCAACAGCAGCAGAACTGCAGGAGTGCTGGTGGTACCAGCCTACTCACAGGAGTGTGCAAGCCTGAGCCACCATCCTCACCCACAACCTGGCCATAGCTGGGATTTGGGATGTAGCAAGACAACTGATAAGTTTAAAAAGGTGGTGGCAGGTTAAGCTGTCAGCTGATGCCTGCATGGGTCATTGAGCTTTGCTTCTGTGCAGGGTCACTGAACGGGATCGATGCTTTTGTTAGAGTTAGGGATACCTGCAAAAATGTAGCTGCAGATGTGAAGGGATCGCACTGAAAGACGTGGGTTTAGCCCAGTTACACTTGACTGCCCTTTTGAAGGCCAAGTTCTTCTGCAAAAGCTCTCCAAACCTGAACTATGAACCCAACCTTAAACCAAACTCTGACTCCAGCTTTAGCCAGATTCTAGCAACCATTGCTGTCCTTTGCTAGAATATATCTGTGCTTGTACAAGCTTTGTGCCATTCAGAATCTTCTTGAGGGAGGACACTGAGACTTTAGTGTTAGTGTAACTGAAGTCTTATGAGACTACTAAAAATGTTGTTATTCTAGAGATTGATTTGTTTGTTTCTTTTTCAAACTTCTTTATGGAAAGCTTCAGTAACAATAATACAGTCAAAACTGTCATGCACGTACTGTGTAGGCTCTACCTCTCTGTTCAGCTTCCAGGTCAGCACTTCTCTTGCTCTGCACTGGTGTGCTGGTTATAGTCCTGCAGCCCTCAGCATCACCCTATGCCCTGTCTCCAACATCCTGTTCCTGTACTCCTCTACAGCAGTGCTTAGGAGCCCACCTTTGCAGCCTTTCCTCTCATACCAGGCCTGCTTTACACTGTTCTGCTAAGATTGTAGAAGTTTTATGCTCTACACAAGAGCTGTGTGTTGCTGCTATCTGTATAAAAGCCATGGTTATACTGCACAAAGGTAAGCAAAGCAGGTTCAGTGAAGCTACTTGGTCTTTAGAAAAATGGCTGTCACAGCAACAAATCAAACCAAATAAAAGGAAAGCTTCAGGCAGCTCTAGGTAAATTCAGCAAAGCAAGATGGATAAACTTCCATCCCAAGGCTCTGCAAAGCCAAAGCAAGAACTGTGCTGGCTTTATGGGGCTGCAGCCTGCAGGGTGTTCTGGACAACCCATTTTTTTAAACCTGGATACTCATGCTGTCCTGAAAAATTATCCCAAACCTAATCCTGATCAGCATCCTGTGTAGCCTTAAGTGCTGAAATGTTGTGATGCTTATTACGGAGAGTAGGCCTCAGTTCAGCCCAGCAAACCCTGGCCAGCTCAGTCACCTTCCTGCATTGGGCTTTGCAGGGTCTGAAACCCAACTTAAGCTCATCGCTCCACATGCACATGTTCTCAAGTTCTTCCTGGACCTCCACCATACTCTCAGGATGAGTCCATGACCCAGCACAACCAATCCCCATGGGATGGCTGGTGTGGAAGCCCTCACAAGAAAGCAAGTCCAGGCTTGTCCAGAGGCCCATGTAGGTGCCAGCCTGCTGGTCAACCCCTGGTGCCTTCTCAGTTTCCTCGAGTTATGGCACTGTGACCTCATCCCTTGCCCTGTCCTTGGCACTGGGGCAGTGGCCTCCTGTGGTGGTGGAACTCCTGTCTGAAGCCAGACCTTCACCTTGGCCTAAGGTCCATACCTGAAGCCCCAACGCTTTTGCCTCTCCAATGTCAGGTGCCACCAATCCATGGTGTCCTCAGTGAGAGGCAGAGAAGGATGGAAGTATTTGGAAAAATTCTGGCCTCTGTCAGAGGTAGCAAGATGAATTTTGGTGTGGCAGTAGCAGATGATCCTCTTTTCTCTCCGTTTTGGCCTAAGTCCAACATGGGTCATGTGCCAGGATCCCCTTGCTGTGTTGACTTTGTCAAGAAGCATGGGATCCTTTATGTGTTTGGTGACCAAGTTTTGCAGACACTAATTTTTAATATGGTTGGGCAAGAGAGAAAAATTCATTCATTTCGTAACAATCTTGGCTATTTCAGTAACTTGTATTCTTAACTTTATCCCATCTCATTCCTTGATCAACCCAGTTTCCAAGTGGGGGATATTTTGGTGAGATTATGACTGATGCTGCATTTGTGGTTTTAGCTTTAGGAGGTTGGAGACTGAGCACAGGACAAATGCTCTGGTGGGTCATGGCTGCCTTCTGATGTCCCAACAGGAAAATGGAATGCAAACAACTTGAGGACAGTATGGCACAGGCTGGGTTAGGTTCAGATGAAGGGCTACCTTTACTCAGGTGAATGAGAAATGAGGCTGTGTTAAAGGACAGATTTAGGATCATGTTTCTCAGCGTACTGATGTGTTGGTGTGCTGGATATTCTCTCTGGAAGGAAGGACAAGAGGAGCTGATTGCAACCCCAATTCACAAGAGGCCCAGTCTAGCAGAGAGAAGCCAGCTGGGGTTACAGCAAGTAACTTTCCTGGTTTGTGGTCATCTCTGCATGAAGCATCTCACCTGCCTACTGCTCTGTGGAGAAGTGGTGCTGTGCTGGCAGGCAGTGACCAATCTCCTTGGACATCCTCATCTTCTGCAGGTAGTCTGGCCACTACTGTGCATATTGTGTCAGCCACACCCCCTGAGATGAGCCTGGACTAGGTCTGTGCAGTGGGGACCTGGACCTTCATCCTGTTTTATTTCCTGCGGCCCATGAGCAGTTGCTGAGGGTGTCAGAAGCCAGACAAAAGTATTGCCCAATGTCCAAAACTAAAGGTCCTAAAAAACATGGCTAGGTGTTTCTTCTTAGTATCCACAAAAAAACCTTTCCATCTGACTTAAATTACCTGAAAGACTGCAGTAGCATCTGTATGTGCATCAAGAGAATTCCCAGGTATTATCCAGGCTGAGCAAACTGATACCTTGATTTATATGAACCTTAAAATAGATGTCCTTCTATGTAAAGTCTCTGAGGGCTTGATCTGGAAGGAATGGCCTTGGGTATCTTCTGAGAACATGGACAGGCTGAGGCTCAGGGTGCTGCACAGGTGGGGCTAAACTTTTCTTCTCAGAGATGAGAGCAGGGAAAGGGAGAAGGAATCTGGAGTCTTTTCCTCATTTGAGGAAAGATGCTCTTATGTGTGCTGCCAATCACTCTGACAGACAGGGACTGGTGGATTTAGACCTGTTTTGCTGGAAGTGTCAGCTTTGTACCAGTGGCAACTGGTATAAAACCCAGTTTACAAATCAGCATATTAGTACAAGCCTACCTTCACAGGTGAGTGTTTTGCAGTGGCCTTGACTGTGATGGATGAAGAATGGAGACAGGGCAATGTTTCCATGGGCTCAGCAACCTCTGGCAGTGAACAGAGAGGCCTTTAGCAAGATCAAGAACATCTGAAATTACTTTGGCATAAGTTACAGCAGCCTTTGTTTTCTAGTCTGGTCCTCTATTTCACTCAGGTCCTACTTATCAGAAAAAATTAATGTAGTTATTCAATATTTTGTGTATTCAAAATATTGTCTGTGCTAGCTTTTTCTCAAAACAATTACATTTTTAAGTAATTATATTTTATAATGCAAAATATCAACACTTTGCAAAACCTTCTGAAATAAAAGTGGAACACATGAAATGCCACATTTTGAAACTTACCTTGAAATGAACCTGTATTTTACCAATTGATTTTATTATTTTGCATACTGACAACTTGGAGCTGGTGAAAATGATTTTTTTTCCCCCCCAGTTAATTTATTAAAAAGCCTAACTAATTACTTTTACAGATCTCTGAAAAGGTTCATCATTAATAAAGAGCAAAAGAGTTCAGTCCTGCCAATAAAACTTTGGACTGTTTGATTGCCAGAACCTATTAATCAGTAAAAGAAGTGTTTCAGAGTCTGTGAGTGAAAGAGAACCCAACAGGAAACACCTTGATACAATTTTAATTTTAGACCTTAAATTGCATATGTGCATATAATGTAATCAACTTTTTCTCCTGGGGGAAAAATACCTGTGATTTTTCTGATATTAGGGTGAGAGTACAAGACTGGAATTTGAAAAGTAAAATTAATTACAGAACAGTAAATTATAATCCAAACCCAGATCTGGGTCTGGTGAATGGGATGAAGTGTCTTTGCTTTTACATGATCCCTTCCTCTAGTGCCCTTAATGTATTTTGCAGATAAACTCCAAAAGGTTAAGTCCTTGAGCTGCCTGTGCTCTAGATCTAAGCCACTTGTTTATTATGGAAAGAGCATGTATCTCCATCCTTGGAGATAATCAGAACTTGACATGACCCTGAGCGATCCCATCTAATTTTAACATTGACTCTAACTTCAAGGTTGGCCTTGCTTTGAGCAGGGATCAGACTAGATGAGATCAGGAGGATTCTTCTGACTGAGGTTTTTCTATCAGTTTGTATATGTGTATATATATGTATGCAAACTATTACTGAAAGAGGTTACTCCTTGGCTCCAAGCTAAGGATATCATTTCACACGGAAAGCATCACTATGAAATTTGTCATAGGGCAGTTTGGCTAAATCAGTGAGAGAAAATGATTGTAATTTATCTTGTTATTCTAAAGCATTTAAATACGGAAAATCAGCTATAGGTCAGCCAACCGATGTGAGTAAGGGGTCACTATTTAATGACTTCTGCAAGTTAAATTTCTTTTTCCCAAAATATTTATTTCTTGGAGGAAAAAATATAGAAACAATCCTGAATTCCTGGTGTTTTGGCATTTCTCACTCCAAAACAAGCAAATCTAGAAGTCCTGCCTGCCTGCACAGCAAAAAGTGACCTGCAGCAACAAGACAGGGGTGGTGGCCTACGACGGTGTAGAGGGAGGTTGTTGGTGTCTCCACCAGTGTGACTTGACCAACATTTGCTGATAACTTGTTTGCAATTTCCCTAGTTTTTTTCTTTTCCTCTCTCTATTCCTGCTTTTCTTCACCTTCTTATTTTCTCTGCTAGTTGCTGTTATCTAGGAATAGCACTTAAATCCCATATAAGTCCTTTTTAAATAGCCATAATATGCATGTTAATGTATTTGTTCATAGGAGATGAAACATCGTCAGGAGCAAAAGCCTCCTAGAACACATGATGTATTACTGTGTGTTGGTTTTTCAATATGCAAACACAGAGATAGTCCAGTTTTTGGAACAGATTAAGAAATTTAGAAAGTTAGATGGGTTTTGACAGCTGTTTGAAACTAGAATTATAGCAAGTGTTTCTTCAGTCTGATCTCTGAGGGTTTACTGAGGCTTAGGTTCAGGCAGTCATCGGTGAAGCCTGAAAATTTTGTAATCTAATGCTAAACTGCATTCAAAAAAAGTTGTGCAAGAAGATTCAAATCACTTTGCAGTGGGTTAAAGGAACAATATAATTGGGAAATTATACAGCAGCCTGATCAGAGATCAGGATGTTCCCAGTATAAGTGAGGGTAACCCTGTGTCAATCCAAATATTTACTCCATCTTTAAGCACCTGTGAGTAGGAGGCCAGAGCAGCAAAGTAGTTACTAGTGTGTAATACTGCAGTGGAGAGGAAAACAAAAACCCTGAGAACATGAATGGGAGAGTGAGGATTTGTCTATCAAGAAATCATTCAGAAATCTCTTTATTATTTATTTCATTCATAGCATGAATCTCAGGGTTTAAAATATCTTGATATAAATGTGAAGGATAAGGAATATAGAACTATTTAAAAAGGGGGAAAAAAGGTAAGTTGAATTTTGGCAACTCTTTCATTAAAAATGAGTTTCTGATTAAAAGCATAATTAATGCTAGATGCACATGCAATACCTATTTCTGTAGTGTTTCACCTCGGCAGATCACTGTGAAAGCAGCATGAAATGGTGTTTCTGGAGACAGAAACGAAAATTATGTTAAAATGAAATGTTTAAACTAGAAATGGACAAACTGTCATGAAAAATGGCAGGCAGTGGCTCACGTGGTCCTTTTCTATTATCTCATTGACTTGCTTTGACACCTACTAAAAGAAGTAAAAGATAAAATGTACTATGAAATCCCTAAGAGCCAGCACTAAAAATCAGGTTTGCTCCCTCTTTAGCATTTCTCTTTCATTTCTTTTTTTCTCTAAGCAATGTAGATCACTCTCAGGGATGTGAGAGCTGGAGCAGGGCCTGCGACAGGTGCTGGCTTTTGCATCCCAACTCAAACCTGTTGCACATTTTGCAGCTCTGGAGAACAGTGTGCCTACCAGCATTACTGAGAGCACTGTAATGGATTTCCCTCTAGTGATGAAATAGGTCAACTACAGATTATTCTACATATCTAAAGTACTGACACAGTACAAGTAGTTGTTTCTCCCTTCTTTCAAATAGGTGTTTTGAGAGGGGAAGAAAAGAGAATCAGAAGTTTATTGTGTCTGGAATACTGTGAAGTCAAAGTGCAAATAACAGCACCCTCTGCCATGAAAAAGACAACCCATCAATCAGCCAATCACCAAACCAAACCCAAACCAACCAATCAAGCAAAAAAAATCTGACAAAAAACCCAAACCCAAAGCAAAACAAAACAAAAAACCCACAACAACCACTAAAGAACCCACACCACCAAAATCCCTCAAAGGAACGTTTTAAAATTAGAAACAAAGTTTTGCACTAAATACACCTGCATGTTTAGTTTGGTATTCTGGATAGAAAACCACTACCTCTTCAATCAAGATGAATATCATAAGATATTTTCTGATGGAACAAGTAACTCTTTCATCAGTTTTCTTAGTTCTTAGAAAATATCTCATCTTCTCCAAGCCTGAGACACTGCTTAAAGAGTCGTCATTCTATGACAGGGCTTGAAAATTATAGCAGAAATAGGAGTGGATTCATCTAATTCTGCTAAGCTAATGAAGATATGATTCAATTAATGTGGGCACAAAATGCCTTAACCAACCTTTTATTATTTTCTAAACAACTGTCACTTTTGACATCAGAACTGTGCATTATTTCCCTTGAACAATTATGAAGTGATTGGCTACTGTCAAATAAATTTGGCAGTTTGAAAAAGGTTTTGGAGATGTTAAGTTTGACGACACTACTTGTAAAAATAACAAGATAGCTACAAAGGAAAAGTGATTAATGAATGCCAATGAGGGGCATCAGCCCAGGAGCAGAGTTTGTGTGGACACAGAATGCCTGTGGGAGGTTGACATGGAGAGAAACCAGCCACACCTTCACTAGTATCTCATGCCAGATTAGAGAGCAGGGGATTTACACCTGGCTTGAGGCGTCTCTTGTGTGGATTTTCTTGGCTACAAGAAGATGCGAACAGAAGGGAACAAGGTTAGAATTCAAAAATGTTGAGAAATTCGAGATAGGGGTGACTTTTATCGCAGTGATAAAAGACAGGTGGTACAGTTGGGCAAGAGTCACTGAGTACCGTCACTGCACAGGAAAGGATCAGAGGACATTTGGAGACTGAAGGTCCAACAGTGCTGCAGTAGCATCCCAAGGATAAGAAACAGTGGAAGAGTCTGCATGGGTGGTTGCAGAGCTAAAACAGCCGAAGGTCTTCAAGTTAGTTTATTTTTAGGTGTAATTTTCCCTGGCCTTGAAGCAGAACCTGGACTCCCAGCCTCTTTTGGTCTTTTACTGCCTTATGGCTACATGAATGATATTTCCTGTGCTTAAATCATAAAGTTTGCTGCCTGAGGATGAGGTGCTGGCATTGCGATCACAGAGTTTTTCATGTAAAGGGTCAATAAAAAATGAAATGTAAAGAAATGGTGCCTCTCCAGTGCTGGTTAATTTGACAAATGAAGAGAACTGACTAATTAAATTATTAGGTACCAAAAATTTTAATGAGTTGAGTCATTAGTTGGTCACCATTTATTGAAGTTGAAAGGCTGAATAGGCAGACTGATTTACATAAATGGCTTGTATCCCGGTTAAAACCACTTTCTTGTGTATTATCCTTAGTTCTGCAGGAAATGCTTGATGCAAAGTGGTAAAGTGAGGTGAGCTGTGGCAAATTTTTGCTAGATCCTGACTTGTACAGTCACTTGCCTCTGGCTAAACCCTGCCCCATGTCTGTGTCCATCAGATGACCTGAGAGAGGGGGGCAAGGTGGGGCAGAAGGAATAAGGTGCTTTCAAATAGTCACTGGGGACATGTCAAACACAGTTTTGGAGGTCTGCATTGCCATAACATGCAGCTTTGGTAAGGGAGGTCCATGCCCATTGTGTCCTCTGGGACCAGGAGTTGCCTGCAGGGGGGAAGCACCCCACTGCCTCCAGCCATGTATGCTGTGGAAGCAGGGATGAGATGTGGTTTGTGTGAGACAACCGATGTAGTTTAAGCATCCTGGTATTGATGATGCCCAGTTTTCCAAGACTCAGTTGGACAAAGCCCTCAGCAACTAGGTCAGACCTCAGGCCTGTGAGCAGGAGGTTGTGCCGAGACTTCAACAGTGCTTCGAGTCTCTGGCCGAGTGCTGGGCTGCTCTGCAGCTATCTCCAGATCACAGCAGTTCCACACCTTATCTTCCTCTCTCTTATCTTTTCCTTTTTCCTTTCTTGATCACCCTTTTAGCTTCCCTCTTACATCCCCTTCCCCACTTCCCCCTATCTCCACTCAGATAAAAAGCCAGCCCCAAATCACTTTTTCCTCACTGCTCCCAGTTTTGCTGCATCCCACCTCAATTTTGCTATTTGTGACTACCTGAGCCTTGGAGAGCATTGCCAAAGTGGCTCCCCAGATCTTGTTGACCCTGTGAGGGTCTGCAAACCCAGTAAGGGCAGGTGGAAGAAGGAAGGACATTATAGCTGCCAGATAGTCTGCACATCCTGTGCCCTGTGGTCATTACAATTAGAAAAAAGCCCACAACCTGTTAATTTTAAATTTCAGTCTCAGTGGTCATGAGATAGCTAAGTGAATATGTAACACTCACAGCAAAAACATCTCTGTGGTGGGTTTGTGT